>JACVBY030000497.1:0-509645 GCA_017589505.3 Metroxylon sagu | reverse complement strand
GGACGTAGGTGCAAGGTTTGTCACCAAACTACTATAAATCCTTGTGTTTGTGTGTGTGTGCCTACTGTTGCTATTGTGGTTAGTTCTTATTTTGACACTTCACTCTCACACTGCTTCATAGTTTTAAAATATTGCACATACTTGCTAAAAATTTTTCAAAGAACCCAATTCACCCTTCCTCTTGGGTTGCTTAGCTAGGCAACAAATTTCTGATAATCATAATAGTTGGTTCACAACTCAACCTAAACTCTAGACCTAAACTACCATGGCTCACTTAGGTTGAAGTCCTTTGGGTCATCTATGTTAACCCAAAATCAAACCTGCTCCTAATTTAAACAACCCCATCAATTAGATCCCAATCCATCCTAAATTCAATTAGACTAAACATATTTGAACCCAAACTCCCATGAGTTGAATCGATTCCAATTAGATTAAACCAATTTCATTAAAATTCAGCCAGTTCAAGGATCGATTCCATAAGCATTGGGTCGGTTGGCTAAAGGCTAAAACCATTGTCTTCCTTCTAAGATTCCAACCAGTCGAAGCTTGGGTTGAAGACAGCCGAAGCTTTGGACCATGGTCGGACCTTGCTCCGGCACGATGTGGACCCTTGGTCAATGATCAACACATTCGATAATGATGTTGTGAAGACTCACTCCTAGGGGCCTTCAAGCTAGGATTATGAACCAACCTATGGCCATCATTGGATCTTAGCCTTAGCAAGAGTTCGATCAATTCTTGCTTGGGTTTAGACACCAAAAGAGATCATGAGCACTACCTAAGAACAGAGCATGACTAAACCTAAGCTTAAACTCCTTTCTTTGTCAATCAGTGGTGACCCTTGCTAGTGCTAGATTGAAGAGTATGAATGGAGTCAAGACTCTTACCTACAACTTCGTCACCGAAGAGGAACAGAACACCGGTGAAGAAAGATCATAGTGCTCTATTTCTTTTCCTGAAATAGAGCCATAAAAACCTAGTAAGGAATCTAATAATCCCACTAAAATTTCATCAAAAATCATATGCTAATAAATTGTAGATCAAAGGGGAGGCAAATGGATCAAAGGTTTTGAGTTTTACCTAGAAATACTTGGATTAAATCCAAGGAAGAAGGTTACTCTTCCTCACGGTTTCACTTCCCTCTTAACTATGCCCTTAACCCACACTTTCTCCGGGCTCAGACTTTCTCTAGCTACCGATCAAAATTTCTAATGATGGCCATAAAGAAAACACAAGTCTAGAGATAGGGCTTAGAGATAAGCCCTATCTCTTCAATCAATCTGGGAGAAAAATACATTCGTTTTTCCTCCTAGATTATGACTTATCTTTCTTTCATTTTTTTTTTTTTGATTTGGCTTGACCTGACTTGAATCGATCAAATGGACCAAGTCCGGTTCGGGTCAGGCCTCACAATTTTAATTCTTAAATCTCAATCCCAGGTCATGATCTTGAGGTGTTGGATACCCACTTTAATTTTTTAAAATGAGTTTGAGCTCATTGAGTTAGATGGTAATTCCAAATGTGTGAAGTGATTTAGAATTATTATTACATAGAATCATTGAAATGCAATTAAAAGTGGCAATCCCATCACCTTTATTTGGATCACCGACATGAATGGATCATCTTAGACCAAACATCTTCGAAGAGTTTATAAGAAACCAAATCATTCTTGCCTGTAAGTTTCAATTATTCTTGTGATATATGTTTTCCTTGATAGAATACACTAAATTTTTTTTTTTTTTTAAAAAAAAGTTCATGATGTCTCATTTAAAAGACTATAGATTTGAAGTGGTAATTAACTATTTTGAAATAAGGATTAATTCTCAAGAATAGGGATTGGGTGCAATGTCATCAATGACTTGTATCTTAACAAGAAAGATGGAAATCTCTATTGGATTCATTTCAATGATGCTAAACTTGAGATTTTATTATTGGAAGAAGAGTATTGGCTTGCAAATATAATAAAGATAGGACTGAGATATGCTAATAAATCTTTATTAATTAGAATAATAAATAAAATAAATTAGTACAATTAGGCGATTGGACTAATTTGGTTCTTGCTTCAGCTTGATAAAGAATAGGTTACAAAGACTTGAGGAGAGAGAAAATGAAGGAGATAAAAAAAAAGGTCAAGATGATCTAACTTATTGAGGCTACTCCTGAAATAATTTATGATTACTTCTATAGTACATAGATTTAGTAATAACTCTTGATTCGATTGGAAGTTGGGATCCTATCTGTCTTTATATTTATAACTTGGAAATGATAACAGTAGGTGCCAAACAAATGAGCAACTTTCACTAATGAATTGAAACTCTCAGTAACTTTTTTTCTTTTAAATTAATAATCATTGTGAACTTTCTCTAATTTTAAAAATTATCAAAGATTACCTAACAATCTCTCTTCTACAAATAAATTATTATAATTTTAGAGTAACTTCGATCTTTATCGGATCCAGTTGGCTGAAGCTTAAAGACATGGACCGAAAATTACAGTTCGAACTTAATGAAAAGCTGACTGTTAGCGTTCGACTGATGAGGGCGTCGCAAAGATACTGTTGACATTATTCAGCTGGGACCGCTACAGATGTGATATATTTTATCACGATGATCGCAATCGAGGAACCTTATTGACACGGGAAGGCCAAAGTTAAAAAAAAAAAAAATGACAAATTTCTCACTGACGGTCCCGACATCATGACTTTTTTTAATGCAAAGATGATAAATATTTTTTTAAGAATTGACAGACATCTGTTCGTGACGAAGTTCTATCATTCCCACTCCCATTATTCGTCGGCGTTAAGACGAAGTTCTGCGGCCCCTCTATCTGTTCACGACTCATTGCATTCGAAAAACATGTGGTAGATCCCCATCATCGAATGAAGTGTCCCAAGTTGCCCGCTTTCCCCTTCCTTAGCGCTGATGCTGGAGATTTTATCTTCTTGTATGCTGTGCCTAAAATGATTTAAACAATGCAAATTTTCGTGTTAATTTTTATGCAATATATATTTAATAAACAGCGAGTAGCAATTTTTCAGTTAATAAGTAAAACCATGTGTCGACGCGTGCCTTTCGACGTCTTCCTTAATGCCCATAAGAAGCATGTCATGTATCTATACATGCATGCTTCTGATTCCATGCATGGCTTACATGTGAAGGGTGCGGAAGAGAAACTCGATCAGTGTTTGTATATTTTATAATTTTTAAGTAATTTTATTTCCGAACTTGCGTCCGAAATTGATGATATACATTATCAAAAGCAATATAGTCATTTTTGTTCAATAATTTACGTTATCTTTTCAATATTGCACTAATCTTAATCATGATCTAATCATAAATAATAAGTGCCATGATTTATCTCATGATCTATGACTAGCAATCTAAATATAATATCTTTGATCTATAGCTAGCAGTCAATAAATAATATCATAAGTATTTGGTAATTGACAATTCAAATATAGCATCACAATTCAGCCCATGTTTAGTAATCCATAATAATAAAACTAACCTAATTTTCTTATCCAATTAAATAATTTAATTGCAGCATTAATACATATCATACTCAAAATATTATATTTAAAATATCAAATGCCACCGCAACTCATGCATGATCGTGTCCATCCAATCCATCATTCACATTTACATGACAAAATTTATCAGTATAATGCCAGCAAACATGCTGTAGTGTCATCTCTGTTCTAGTTTCTTCTCATCCAGACTACTCACTCGTAATTAGAAAAATTAATTCAAAAAGTAGAGCGTTAGCGATGTGGGTTGCCCTCTCTAGGAATCTTAACGGCCTTTTAAAAGTTAGTCAGGAAACTAGGTGGTCCATACTGTTGTCTGCGGGATTCGTTTTCTTTTCCTTGTATTCTATTTTTCTTTCTCGCGATCGAGCCCGTCCCATTTGGGCCGGCCCTCACGTAAATAACGCCCCTAAACCCTCGGTTATTATAGCCAACCTCTACCAATTTTATTAATACCTCCACTTTAACGAAAATTTTCTACACCCCCTCTCGATATAAACATATACCAAAGTTGCAAGGCAAGTCTCACTGTCTAAGTTTTGAAAAATATTTTTTTTAAAGAAAAGAGTTTTTTAAAAAAATATTAAAGAGAGGAGGTGAGCTCCTACAGGATGAAGAGATGCGAACTACTACGTCATTAAGGACTCAACAACATTTAAGGAGAAACCACACCAATTATTCGAGTTTGCATTCCAACACAAGAAATAGAGATATATTTCGAGTAACAATTTTTAAGGACAGAACACAGAGGTTGTTGTTTTAAGAACTACATTTCAGAGCCGAGGCATTATAAGATCAAAGAATCCTAGGAGCGCCAGTAGTGACTCATCCAAATCCTTTCCAGTTTTGATTTGTTTGAAGCTTGCATAACTGAGATCTTGCATTTAAAGTCTTGCAAACTGCGAAGCGTTTGTGAGATATCAAATCTCGGTTCCTCCATGCTTTAATTATTCCTCAATATTTGACTAGCAATCTTGAGCTGGTGTGAAGCCAACATTCACCTCAGCTCCACCAGCAAGAGACTTTTCATGGTAGGAAACATGCCATTCTTCATAGAATGCAATGGTATATGATTCAGCCATTAAATCAAACTATTAAAGTATATCTAGGATCTTGAAGGATGAAATTTATTCAGAAATAAAATTTATTTATGAATAGCTCACTGTATCTTCTACCCTATTGCTATCCAACCCCGAGTTTGGCCATGTGACATCGCTCCTCAACAACGAGGGACCTCACCCATTGAAACCCAATTGACTGGAGCCCTCAACTCTGGACTTGCAACTTAGACCCAGGAAAGTAGATATGAAACATTCGGTTTGGATCTGAATAATAAATTAATATAATTTATTATGCTAATTTTAAATTAATATTCTTATTGTACATAGACAGCAATCAAAATCCTAAGGAAGTGTGTCTTGGATCACTGTAAAAATATGTAAGGATTTCTTCCCATGCTCTTGTCTAATTTTTGACATATTTTATTTATTATCTTCTTGGTAATGGGCTTGATTAATGTATATGTTTTACACTGATAATGTGTGAGAAATTGTATAATGGGAATAGATTTTGGTTGGTATACATACTTCATGTATGCGTGTGTTATATTATTCATGATAATATGATGTTGGTATATGATATTGATGTACAAATATATTGTAATTCTATGAAATTCTTGAGTCCATCTAGTTTGGCCCAATCCATTTCTAAACCTCAACTCACTTCTAACCTAGCTTATCGTCACTATTCATCTTCCTTCTCTGAACCTCCCATACCGTCTACCACCACCCATCGATATCTTGCCATTGCATGGCCGACCAGTGGCAAGGATGGCAGAGAGGCAGGGGTGGGTCGGATTGAGGGCATAAGACCCCAGATCCTCCTCTTTCCCCCTTCCGCTCCCTATCTCCTTCTCTTCTCTTCCTTCCCCGTCTCTTCTCCTTGGGTAGAGCTTGCTAGAGGTGGTGATCATGTAGTGTCTTGCGAGAGCTTCGACAGGCCATAGCAAAGAAGCTAAGCCAAGAAAGTCCCACGACAATTTCCTCTACTCTATCTTTACCCTATTTTCATCTTGTTTCTCTAATTAGTGGTGGCAGGATGTCTAATCATTCTAATGTAAGTCGAAGGAGGTGTTGCTAAGGATCCTTGCACCTGTCGCTACCACCAATTGCCGATGTCGATCGTTGGTAAGCCTGAACCCCTTCTCTGTTTCATTATGGGTTAGCCATTGGATTATGGGGGTGTTTTCATAAGCTCTTAGGGCCAGTCGCCGGCAATTGAGGGCGCTAGACCCCTTAGGTATCAGCTTTTATGGCGTTGGAGCCATCGTCGCCCTCGCCATGCGACGATAAGAGGTGGTTGGAGGTGTAACTGCTTGGTCGCCTTTCATCAAACTGTGAGATACTAGTCAGCAAGTTAACCATCGAACTAGTCCTCATCCCTAGTTGGGGCTACTGTTGGCTTGTGCCACTACCATGGCCACTGGTGGAGAGGCCATTGGTCCGATGGTGGCCGTTGGTCTGATGGTGGTAAGGTATCAGCTTGCCATAGGGCCTATCTATAGTGCCTTCATTCTAGAAGGAAAGTAAGATGATCTTCTCTTTGATGGAGAGCTAACTACCCGGACCCAAGTGGGCCGATTTGGGTTAAGCTAGAGGATATGGGCAGGATCAGATTGGTGGGTTAGTGAAAGGCTAACTCAATCTTAGGCTGACTCAATGCAGAGTTACTTGTTATCTGTGGTCCCATGGCTGAACTAGTTTTAGAGCTGCTAAGATTGTTTTGGGCTGGTGAGGCCCAAATTGGTTAAGCAAGCCCAAGCCATTTTTCTTTTTGGTGTTTCTTCCAGGTAAATCCTTTTAGGCCAGAATGTTCGAAGCCCAAAGTAACCAACCAGTGAGCACAAAGTTATGGACTAATTGTTGCGTGTCCGAGTCTATTTATGTTGGGTTGAAGCTAGTTGAGCTTTAATTGGTCTAATCAAACACTAGTTAAGCAACTTAATGTCTTGATTGAGCTCTAATTAATGCAGTTAAATCAGTGTAGGGCTAGCTAAAAACCAAATAGGTGGATTAGATGAATGGGCCAAGAGATATATTATTTAAATTAACTTCATTGATTTGGGTCTATTAGGACCCTATTTGCATCAGGTTAAGTTCTAAATAACTTTTAGGATTATATTTGGAAATTATGCCGCGTGTTGTTTCTTGACAGGATGTTTCGACGTAGGTTGGGGGACGGTACGAGTTTTCCACATGCATCTAGATGTTGATTATTTAGGTTGCTTTCACACCTAGAATTTCCAACATGTACCTGTTCTATCGTTTGTCAAATGGTGGGTTGACTTGACCTCAGTCCTCTTTGAACCAAATGGAGCGTCCACCCCAACAATTTAAGTGACTAAAATGCTCTCATGACCAGGTCATTTATCGGTTGAGAGAAGAGTCTGATTGGGGGACAGAATTGTCATTGTGCAAACTGATTCTCCAAACAAAGTGGAATAGCACGACTGGTAAACAATGAAAATAGAGGGAGGGAGGGAAAGAGAAGAAAAGGGGGGAAAAAAGGACTTGCAGCAAATGGTATCTCGTCAATACATGTGTAAGAAATTTCATAGCAGACTAGGAGAAGTAGAAAGAAAATTAACATATTCCTTTTAACAAATTCAAAATTGAATACCTTTTCAAATGACCTATAAACAAAGTTGCAGCCTCTTACTCTTTCATAAATGTAAGGGTAATGTTTGCTTGATTTTGTTGTACTTGAGGTAGGATCAATTCAGATTAAATTAAAATAATAAAAGTTCTATATCTATAGTTAGAATCATTTGTTATGGTTTACTATCTTTTTTTATACATCAACATTTGATTTGAAAATTTTTAAACCATGCATCAAGTGATGCAAAAATTGAACAGGTTCATCATTTGTAAACCCTTAACCTTTAAGTCAAGTGATCTATTATATTATATAACATAAATTGTTTAATATTTTGATCACTTGATGAATGCGTTATAAGCCTTCAAATTACATGATTTTTGATGTATATAAATTTTAAAGATAATAAATTATATTCAATGACTCAAATTATTAGTTGTAAAATTATATCATTTATATCTAAATTTGATGGAATTTAAGAGGGGCTTAGCTATAGTGTAGCCAAGTACAGAATCTGATCACCTTTCCTATCTTTTGATTCATATGAACCCCAAAGCTACTCTACCTTTTTCATTTTTTTATCTTTGAGATTCGTAAACCATGTGGGTCAATGGTGGAGGAGGCAACTGGATCTAATCTTGGTTACATTTAAAATTAGGGAAGATGACTAAATGTAGCCTTGATTACATTCGAATGTAGTCATGTCTACTTCTTTTTGTATATATATATATAACATATAATTACGGCAAAATTATCGCCATATATCATATTTTATGGCCTCTATCTATGGTTTCTTATGTGATAGAATCGAAGCAGTTTTATGTAATCCTATCAGCAAGTTTCATGAGTTCATTTCTTCTCATGCCAATGACTTAGTGACGAAAAACTTTCTTCCAAACTTATCCCTTCATCTTTCATACGATTACTAAGTTGGTATTTGAGTTTTCTATCCGAGAAGGTTTAGAACAGAGGGTAAAAATAATTTGTTATGTTTATGTCACTCATGTGTATAAAAGTTTATACTAGTATATGTTTAGCTTCATATCGATTATGTTGTGAATATTTTAATTACTTATATAAATAATAACTTCTTTAGTGATATTTTTGGAAAGTGGCTTTAGTTTGCCACAAGTGTGATACCATTAGCGTAGCTTGGTCCACATTTGACCATTGGCTTAGCTTGGTCCACTTTAAAGAGGCTTAATCAAAGCCTTCGTCTTCCTCTATTTAATCGACCCTAGGCCCCTCTTCCGAACCAAGAACCAGCAGCGGCCGGGCGTTGGAAGTGCCAGAGAAACGCTGTAGGGGCAGTCGTCTTCTCCCTCCGTCCGGCAACCAAATCACGCTGGTGAGATCTCTTCTCTTTCTTCTGTTGTTCCTCTTCCTCTCCATTCATCTTTGATGTCGCCGGTGAGCCGCCAATGGCCGCCGGAGTTTAGTATCCGTTCAGCCTCTGTTTTACTCTGTTTCAGGGAAGATGACAGCCGGATTTAAGGCTGATTGAGCCGTAATCCCCGACCGGTCCCTCACCAAAAATAAGTGCCGGCAATAGCCGACGGTTAGACGAATTGCCAGCCGACGAAAACCCCTTTCATATGTCTATTATGCTAATTCGAAATTAATATTCTTATTGTACATAGACAGCAATCAAAATCCTAAGGAAATGTGGCTTGGTTCGCTGTAAAAATATGTAAGGATTTCTTTCCATGCTCTTGTATAATTTTTGCCATATTTTATTTATTATCTGCTTAGTAATGGGTTTGATTAATGTATATGTTTTATGCTGATAATGTGTAAGAAATTATATAATATGGAATAGATTTTGGTTGGTGTTCATAGTTCATGTATGTATGTGTTATATTATTCATGATAATATGATGTTGGTATATGATATTAATGTGCAAATATATTATAATGTTATGAAATTCTTGAGCCCATCTAGTTTGATCCAATCCATTTCTAAACCTCAGCTCACTTGTAACCTAGCTCATCTGTCCCTGTTCATCTTCCTTCTTTAAACCTCCTATACCATGAGCCATCACTCGATAACCTGCCACCGCGTGGCCAACCATCAGCAAGGGTGGCAGGGGGCAGGGGTGGGCCAGATTGGGGTTGGCAAAGAGGGTATAAGACCCCAGATTCTCCTCTTTCCTCCTCCCATTCTTTCTCTCCTTTTCTTCTCTTCCTCCTCTCTTCTCCTTGGATAGAGTTTGCTGGAGCTGATGGTCATGTGGTGTCTTACGAGAGCTCCAATAGGCCGCAGTGGAGAAGCCAAGTTAGGAAAGACCCATAATAATTTCCTTTGTTCTATTTATCTTTACCCTGTTTTGTTCCAGTTTCTTTAATTAGTGGCGGCAAGATCTCTAATCAAGCTAATGGGAGTCGGAGGAGGTGTTGTAGAGGATTCTTGCACCTATCACCGCAACCTATTGCCGACGTTGACCGTCGGTAAGCCTAAAACCCCTTCTCTATTTCATCATGCATTGATTTATGAAGGGATTTCACCAGCTCTTAGGGCCAAACATCGGCAACTAAGGGTGCCTAACCCCTAGGTGTCAGCTTGGTAGGGCTTTGGAGCCATTATCGTTGCCGTTGTGCAACGGTAAGAGGCGATTGGAGGCATAACCGCTTGATCGCTTTTCGATCAAGCTGTAAGGTACTGGTTGGCAGGTTAACCACCAAACCAGCCCTTATCCTTGGCTGGGGATATTGTTGGCCTACGCCACTACTGTGGCCATTGGTGGGGAGGCTATTGGTCCAGTGGTGGCAAGGTGTCGGCTTGCCGTAGGGCTCATTTATGATGCCTTCGTTCCAGGAGGAAAGTAGGATGGCCTTCTCTTCGATAGAGAGCTAACTACCCAGACCCAAGTGGGCCGATTTGGGTTAAGCTAGAGGATTTGGGCAGGAACAGATTGGTGGGTCAATGAAAGGCTAACTCAATCTTAGGCTGACCAAATGCAGAGTTACTTACTGTCTGTGGGCTCTATATCGGTCCCATGACCGAACTAGTTTTAGAGCTGCTAAGATTGCTTTGGGCTGGTGGTTAAGCAAGCCCAAGCCATTTTTCTTTTTGGTGATTCTTCCAGGTAGTTCCTTTTAGGCCAGAATGTTCTAAGCCCAAAGTAATCAACCAGTAAGCACAAAGTTATGGACTAATTGCTGTGGGTCCAAGTCTATTTATGTCGGGTTTAAGCTAGTTGAGCTTTAATTGATCTAATTAAACACTAGTTAAGCAACTTCATGTCTTGATTGAGCTCTAATTAATCCAGTTAAATCAGTGTAGGGCTAGGATTAAATGAATGGGCCCAGAGATTTATTATTTAAATTAACTTCATTGATTTGGGTCTATTAGGACCTTATTTGCATCAGGTTAAGTTCTAAATAATTTTTAGGATTATATTTGGAAATTATGCCGCGGGTTGTTTCTTGACAGGATGCTTCGACGTGGGTTGGGGGACGGTACGAGTTTTCCACATGCATCTAGATGTTTATTATTTAGCTTGCTTTAACACCTAGAATTTCCAACATGTACCTGTTCTTCTATTGTTTGTCAGAAGGTGGGTTGATTTGAGGAGACGGTGCAAGTTCAAGTCTTCCACATGCATCTGGATGTTGATAGTCTAAGTTGCTTGGCAGTTTCACGCCAAGAATTTCCAACATGTACCTGTGCTTCTTTTGCCCGTCAAAGGTGGGCTGACTTGACCTCAGTCCTGCTTGAATCAAATGGAGAATGCATTCCTAACCGTCCACCCCGACAATTTAAGTGACTAAAATGCTCTCATGACCACACCAGTTATCACCTGAGAAAAGAGTCTGATTGGGGGACAACATTGTCATTGTGCAAACTGATTCTCCAACCAAAGTGCAATAGTATGACCGGTAAACATTGAAAATAGAGGGAGGGAGGGAAAAAGAAGAAAAGGGGGGAAAAAAGACTTGCAGCAAATGGTATCTCGTCAATTCATGTGTTAAGAAATTTCATAGCAGACCACGAGAAGTACAAAGAAAACTAACATATTCCTTTTAATAAATTCAAAATTGAATACCTTTTCAAATGATCTATAAACAAAGTTGCAGCCTCTTTTTCTTTTACACATGTAAGCGTAATGGTCGCTTGATTCCGTTATACTTGAGATAGAACCAATTAAAATTAAATTTAAATAATAAACATTCTATATCTATGGTTTGAATCATTTATGGTGTAATTTACTATCTTTCTTTATATATCAAAATTTGATTTGAAAACTCTTAAACCATGCATTAAGTGATGCAAAAATTGAACAAGTTTATCATTTGTAAACCCCTAACCTATAAGCCAAGTGATCTATTATATTATATAACATAGATTGTTTAATATTTTGATCACTTAATGAATACGCTATAAGTCTTCAAATTACATAATTTTTTTATGTACATAGATTTTAAAGATAATAAATTATGTTCTCATCAGTTGTAAAATTATATCATTTATATCTAAATTTGATGGTATTTAAGAGTGGTTCAGCTATAGTGTAGTTAAGTAGAGAATCCAATCACCTTTTGTATTCTTAGATCCACATAAATCTTGGAGCTACCCCATCTTTTTTATTTTTTTTATCTTTGGGATTCACGAACCATATGAATCAATGGTGGAAAGGTGATTGGATCTACTTTTTACTACATTTGAATGTAATAAAGTCCAGATCCGATCACCTTTTCTACCCTTGTATCCATACGGATCCCAGAGCTACCCCATCTTTTTTTTTTTCATCTTTGTAATCCGTAAATTATGTTGATCCAAGGGTGGGAGAGATATCGGATTTAAGCTTGGCTACAATTAAATGTAGCTAAGTTCAGGATCTGTTCACCTTCCTCACTCTTAAATCTACACGGATTTCAAAGTCATCCTATCTTTTTAATTTTTAGGATTCATAAGCTTTATGAATGTAAAGATAGAGGAGATGACCGAATTTAGACATGATTATATTCGAATGTAGCCACATCTATTCCTCTTTCTCTCTCTTTCTCTATATATATAATGGATAACTGTGATGGAATTGTCATCATATATCGTATTTTTTGGCTCCTATCTATGGTTTCTCATGTGACAGAATTGAAGCAGTTTTATGTAGTCCTATCAACATGTTTCAGGAAGCTTTATGAGCTTATTTCTTTTCATGCTAATGACTTAGTGGTGAAAAACTTTCTTACAAGCCTATCCCTTCATCTTTCATATAGTTATTAAGTTGGTATTTGAGTTGTCTGTTGAAAAAGGTTTAGAATAGAGAATAAAAGTAATTTGCCATGGTTATGTCACTCGTGTGTATGCAAAAGCTTATACTAGTGGATGTTTAGCATCGTATCAACTATGTCGATTATATACTCTCAAGATTTTAATTATTTATATAACTAATAACTTCTTCGGTAATACTTTTGGAAAGTGGTTTTAGTTTGCCACAAGTGTGATAGCATCAGCGTAGCTTGGTCCACATTTGACCGTTAGCGTAGCTTGGTCAACATTTGACCGGCTTTGACAACTCAAGTCCACGCAGGACGCGTCGAAGGGAACCAGCGCCGCTCTGTCAGCCTCTCCTTCCCGGACTCAGCGAAGGCATGGAAGAGGCTTAATCAAAGCCTTCTTCTTCCTCTATTTAACCGACCCTAGGCCCCTCTTCCGAACCAAGAACCAGCAGCGGCCGGGCGTTGGAAGTGCCGGAGAAACGCTGTAGGGGTAGTCGTCTTCTCCCTCCGTCCGGCAACCAAATCACGCCGGTGAGATCTCTTCTCCTTCTTCTCTTGTTCCTCTTCCTCTCCATTCATCTTTGATGCCGCCGGTGAGCCGCCAATGGCCGCCGGAGTTTAGTATCCGTTCAGCCCGTGTTTTACTCTGTTTCAGGGAAGATGACGGCCGGATTTAAGGCTGATTGAGCCGTAATCCCCGACTGGTCCCTCACCAAAAATAAGTGCCGGCAATAGCCGACGGTTGGACGAATTGCCAGACGACGAAACCCCCTTTCATATATCTATGTAGCAGGCTGGTTTCCGTTGCTTCTTCCCTCATGGATACCAGGATGACGCCATGTTCCTCTCTTTCTACGTTTCTTCTATTATTTCTTTTCTCTTCTCTTCACATCCAACTCTGTTTAGCCACTGATAACATCTCTTGGGGCCAATCCCTCTCCGGAAACCAGACCATAGTGTCCGACGATGGCAACTTTGAGCTGGGGTTCTTCGCACCAGGTAACACTAGTAGCTACTACGTGGGCATCTGGTACAAAAAAATTGCTGTTCGAACCGTCATCTGGGTGGCAAACAGAGCAACACCCATCTCCAACACCTCCTCTGCCGAGTTTAAAATCTCAGAAGATGGCGAACTGGTCCTTCTCAATAGTTCAAAAATTCCAGTCTGGTCTTCAAATTCCAGTCCATCAACCCCAGATTCCACGGTTGCAGTGCTTGTCGACACCGGAAATCTTCTTCTAAGAAATGGTATGAACAGTACAATTTGGCAGAGCTTTGATCACCCAACGGACACATTCATGCCGGGAGCATGGTTTGGAGTCAACAAGATCACAGGGGAGTATCAGAGGATGACTTCATGGAAGAATCCTGAGAACCCTGCCCCCGGGCCTTTCAGTCTAAGCATGGACCCTGATGGATCCGATCAATATGTATTGATGTGGAATGGTTCTGAAATTTATTGGAGTACTGGACTATGGAATGGCCAGTACTTCCCTGCGGCCCCTGGTACCGTCCACACTACTTTCATCAACTTCACCTTCATCGACAACAGGCAGCAGAAGCAGTCCGCGTTTTTCGTCGTCAAAAGTTCTATCATCAGCCGGGTTTTAATTGATTCATCTGGGATAATAAGTCTAATGTTTTGGCTAAGTGGATCCCAACAGTGGCAGACGCTCTTTATGGTACCTTTGTTTCAATGTGATGTCTACTCTTTATGTGGAGCTTTTGGTATTTGCGACAATCAGGAAAGCTCGAGCGTTTGCAGGTGCTCCGATGGTTTCAAACCAGCTTCAGTCAAAGAATGGGAATTGAAGTATTGGAATTCAGGATGCGTGAGGAAAACCAATTTGCAATGCAGTAACAAAAGCTTGGCTGGAGGAGAGGAAGATGGATTCTTTAAGATGACCAATATGAAGTTGCCCGCCAATCCACATAATTTGACAGTTGGAAGTTCTAAAGACTGTAAACTGGCATGCTTGAACAACTGCTCTTGTAGTGCGTATGCTTATGAGAGTGGATGCTCGATTTGGAATGGAGATCTTTGGAACCTTCAACAACTCCACAATGGTGATATTGGAGCTGCTACACTTTATCTCCGGCTTGCTGCTTCTGATCTCCAAAGTTCAAGTGGTTCACATAAGTTGGCGATTTATATCACTGTTAGTGTCATCGCTGGAATTTTTGTTATCTCATGTGTCCTCTTCGGGCTGATTTGGGCAATTCGAAGGAGGAAACAAACTCAGATCGCAAAACAAGTTGAGGGTTCTCTGATGCAATTTACTTATGGCGATTTGCAGCGTGCGACCAAGAACTTCTCTTTGAAGTTGGGGAGTGGAGGCTTTGGGTCTGTTTTCAAAGGAACTTTAACCGATGCAATTGAAGTAGCTGTGAAGAAGCTTGAAGGCCTCAGACAAGGAGAGAAACAATTCCGAGCCGAAGTCAGCACATTGGGTACCATTCAGCATGTCAATTTGGTTCGCCTCCACGGGTTCTGCTTAGAGGGCAATAAAAGGCTTTTAGTCTATGAGTATATGTCTGGAGGGTCCCTGGATTCTCATCTCTTTCAGAATGATTCCTCAGTTCTAGACTGGAATGCGAGGTATCGAATTATTCTTGGGATCGCAAGAGGATTAGCCTATCTGCATGAGAAGTGCAGGGAGTGCATCATACACTGTGACATAAAGCCAGACAACATACTTCTAGACAAGGACTTATGCGCCAAAATTGCAGACTTCGGCATGGCGAAGCTCATAGGTCGTGACTTCAGCAGGGTACTGACAACGATGAGGGGAACTATTGGCTATCTCGCACCCGAGTGGATTTCAGGCCTACCAATCACATCCAAGGTTGATGTCTACAGCTTTGGGATGATGCTCTTTGAGCTGATAACAGGCCAGCGAAACATTATGCACTCTGGGGATGGATGCATTAGCTTTAATCCTTCCCAGGCTGCAACAAAGGTCATTGAAGGTGATATACTTAGCTTATTAGACCATAGATTGAATGGTGTTGCTGACATTGAAGAGCTAACCAGAGTCTGTAGAGTTGCTTGCTGGTGCATTCAAGACTCCGAGGCTCACAGGCCTACAATGGGACAGGTGGTACTAATCCTAGAGGGAGTTTTGGAGGTGAACGTGCCACCGTTCCCAAAGGCTCTTCAGCAACTCATGGGAGATCAAAACCAAATTCTTTATTATTTGTCAACCACTGAATGCAAAGATCCACCTGATCAATCCAAGGATTCCTGTCAGTAAGCGTCAAGCTACAACAGGCACTTGAATTTCTTTGCGGAGCATGTCAATAATGGAAACAATATATATGGGTAAAGTATAGCATATAGCTGTTATGATCCTTAAGAATGACCTCAATGTTCTATGGTGGATGTAGTATCTATTTAGTGACGTAAATTAGTTTCCACCTTATCCCTTTTCAAGAAATGGTTTATGCTTGTATTCTTTCTTTAGAGGTGTAATGTTCTATAAAGGTGTAATGAAATAATACAAATGTGTAATGTTCTATAGAGATGCATACTAGTTGTAGTTTATGCCAGTATAAATGGTATTGTTAGGCGAAAGCTTTGAGTTAAAATTCAAAATATTGTGGATCTTGATTATTCATTCTTGGTAATAGAAGGTTTTAATTGCATTCTTTCAAAGAAGAAGAAACATGGTTATTAGCTTTTTGTTGACAACTAGGAGAGCTCTAACTTCAAACAATTCTTATAGTCTTCCTCCTTAATAGATTTAGAATGTAGGCTTTAATTTCATCTGATACAATAATAGGGAGGGTCTTGTGAGGATATGAAAAAGGTTGAATAAGGGTATAGCCAATAAAAGGGGATTAATTTATCTTCTGAAGCTGAAGTCAAACATTTAACATGTTTTGGGTTAAATCACCATCCTATTTTGTTAAGTTAGAACCAATTTATGGGGGGTTGAGACCTTTTTGTCTTGTGAATTTTCTGGGGTGAATAGATGTGGCTTTGCCTTTTTTTTTCCTCAATTTTAAAATTTCTAGTTTTCAGTGTATGGAAAATAATGGCGGCCAACTTATCAATCTCCATTTATTAAGATCGTTCTGGTTGCCCAAGTTGCTTGTAAGATACTATAAGTTTATATCATTTGCAAATCTTAACTAGATTCAGTGTGTATCTTGGGTACAAGGTGGCAGTCAGTCGACTTAGTTTCATGACTAGATGTGCTTAGGAACTGATAGACTTAATGCTAGAATATGAGTACATATGTAAACTTAGATTATGCCATAAGAAAAGGGCCATAACTAGTAGAGTTGTCTAATAAATGAGAATAGAATTAATAAAGATTCATTTATATCCTCTGAATATAGTCAGTAAGTTGATAAACTTAATTTACGGTCTATAGGACAGTCATATTTATCTTCTCTACTATATATGAAAAAAGTTTTGATATACCATCTTTACTAAGAGTTTTCGATTGTCATGACAAGGGAGGTTGGTGTCACTACAAGAATTTAGATTTTTAAAGACCAAAATTTAGTTATGAAATTTATACGAAGCTTTCGAATTAATCTGCGATGCTTTTGGTTCACTAGAATAATCATGTGGTGTCTAAAGTAAATGTTTTGCATAAATATGCTGTAAAATTTTAATATTTGATGTAAAATTGGTGCATTTGATCAAAACACAAGCGTGTACACCATTTGGCTACCATTCCCATAATGTTGTTCTTTTGTTCAATAGCCTTAAGTTGGGGGTAAAAATCAGAACATTTTCATGATGGCATTCCTCTTGCGTTTGTAATGAGCTAGGTTCCTTCCACCTGTTTCTTTTTCACGTTAAAAAAAAAAAAAAGGCATGAACTTCATTTATATGTAAAGAGGGCATGTTATTAGGAAACTAGTATTCTATTGTGTATAATATTACATGTCATATAAATATTGAAATAATTAAGTAAATAATTATTCTTTTATGAATAATTAATGTGATACAATTTTCATGTCATCAATATTTAACAATGTTCAAGTAATCACTTAATTAATTCTCTACGATCACGGGCTACAGTCACATATATCCCTGTGACTGGGCCAGTGCACCACAGTTTAGCCATATGGTTAGGGTTAGATCTTCACATATATTTCCTACGAAGATGGGTCCTAATATCTATCATCTGTTATTACATAGCGAATCGAGAGTTTCATATCTTAGTTAAATCTTTAATTAATAATTTATTATTCATAAGTAATTGCTTATTCATGTTATCATGTAATTCTATTGTTTTTTCTTTTATTATAACGTGGTATTAAGGTCTAAAAATAGCAAAGTTTTCATAATAACAAATATAATAAGATTATGTAATGGATCCAGTGATTTAATATTTAGAGTAGGCAAAATCATACCTATTAGATAAGGCATTAACCAAGTCTATTCCTATTTTGCTTAATAAAACAATAACAATAATAATAATTTGAGTAGTAAACATTATCATTTATATATATAAATAAATAAATATTATAATTATGTAAATTATTGATTAATAGATAGTGACAATATTCAAAGCTATTTCAGTCATCCTTTTATAATTGATCAATAGTAAATAACTAGAATTATAAATTAATCTTTTTATTAAAAAGGTTAATATACAATTGGTCTACTTATCTTGATTCGCTGATTAATAGGGTTAGGTTAGATCAAATCGAGCTGGTGCTTACCTACATAATAAATTTTTTAAATCAATTCCATAATCATAATGGCTCACAACTCAACCTAAACTCTGGACCTAAATCTACCATGGCTCACTTAGGTTTAAATCCTTTGGGTCATCTATGTTAACCCAAAATCAAACCTGCTCCTAATTTAAACAACCCCATCAATTAGATCTCAATCCATCCTAAATTCAACTAGACTAAACATATTTGAACCCAAACTCCCATGAGTTGAATCGATTCCAATTAGATTAAACCAATTTCATTAAAATTCAGCCAGTTCAAGGACCGATTCCATGAGCATTGGGTCGGCTGGCTAAAGGCTAAAACCATTGTCTTCCTTCTAAGATTCCAACCAGTCGAAGCTTGGGTTGAAGACAGCCGAATCGTTGGTCGGCTTGGCTATTGCTAGTGGGGACCCCTAGCCCCGACCATGGTCGGACCTTGCTTCGGCGAGATGTAGACCCTTGGTCGATGATCAACACATTCGATAATGATGTCGTGAAGACTCACTCCCAGGGGCCTTCAAGCTAGGACTATGAACCAACCTATGGCCATCACTGGATCTTAGCCTTAGCAAGAGTTCGATCAATTCTTGCTTGGGTTTAGACACCAAAACAGACCATAAGCACTACCCAAGAATAGAGCACGGCCAAACCTAAGCTTAAACTCCTTTCTTCGTCAATTAGTGGTGACCCTTGCTAGTGCTAGATTGAAGAGTATGAATGGAGTCAAGACTCTTACCTACAACTTCGTCACCGAAGAGGACCGGTGAAGAAAGATCACAGCGCTCTGTTTCTTTTCCCGAAATAGAGCCATAAAAACCTAGTAAGGAATCTGATAATCCCACTAAAATTTCATCAAAAATCATATGCTAATAAATTGTAGATCAAAGGGGAGGCAAATGGATCAAAGGTCTTGAGTTTTACCTGGAAAGACTTGGATTAAATATAAGGAAGAAGGTTACTCTTCCTCACGGTTTCACTTCCCTCTTAACTGCGCCCTTAACCCACACTTTCTTCGAGCCCAGACTTTCTCTGGCTACTGATCAAAATTTCTGATGATGGCCATGGAGAAAGCACAAGTCTAGATAATGGGATAGGGCTTAGAAATAAGCCCTATCTCTTCAATCAATCTGGGAGAAAAACACGTTCCTTTTTCCTCCTATATTACGACTTATCTTTCTTTCTTTTTTTTTTTTTTTTTGATTTGGCTTGACCTGACTCAAATCGATCAAATGGACCAGGTCTGGTTCGGATCATGCCTCACAATTTTAATTCTTAAATCTCAATCCCAGGTCATGATCTTGAGGTGTTGGATACCCACTTTAATTCTCTAAAATGAGTTTGAGTTCATTGAGTTAGATGGTAATTCCAAATGTGTGAAGTGATTTAGAATTACTATTACATAGAATCATCGAAATGCAATTAAAAGTGGCAATCCCATCACCTTTATTTGGATCACCGACATGAATGGATCATCTTAGACCAAACATCTTCGAAGAGTTTATAAGAAACCAAATCATTCTTGCCTGCAAGTTTCAATTATTCTTGTCATATATGTTTTCCTTGATAGAATGCACTAAAAATGTTTTTTTTTTTAAAAAAAAAGTTCATGATGTCTCATTTAAAAGACTATAGATTTGAAGTGGTAATTAACTAAATAAGGATTAATTCTCAAGAATAGGGATTGGGTGCAATGTCATCAATGACTTGTATCTTAACGAGAAAGATGGAAATCTCTATTGGATTCATTTCAATGATGCTAAACTTGAGATTTTATTATTGGAAGAAGAGTATTGGCTTGCAAATATAATAAAGATAGGACTAAGATGTGCTAATAAATCTTTATTAATTAGAATAATAAATAAAATAAATTAGTATAATTAGGCGATTGGACTAATTTGGTTCCTGTTTCTGCTTGATAAAGAATAGGTTACAAAGACTTGAGGAGAGAGAAAATGAAGGAGATAAAAAAGGTCAAAATGATCTAACTTATTGAGGCTACTCCTGAAATAATTTATGATTACTCCTATGGTACAAAGATTTACTAATAACTCTTGATTCGATTAGAAGTTGAGATCCTATCCGCCTTTATATTTATAACTTAGAAATGATAACACTGGGCGCTAAACAAATAAGCAACTGTCACTAATGAATTGAAACTCTCAGTAACTTTTTCTTTTAAATTAATAATCATTGTGAACTTTATCTAATTTTAAAAATCATCAAAGATTATCGAATAATCTCTCTATATAAATAAATTATTATAACTTCAGAGCAACTTCGATCTTTATCGGATCCAGTTGGCTGAAGCTTAAAGCCATGGACCGAAAATTACAGTTCGAACTTAATGAAAAGCTGTCGCTTAGCGTTCGACTAATGAGGGCGTCGCAGAGATATTGTTGATATTGTTCGACTGGGACCGCTACAGACGTGATATATTTTATCACGATGATTGCAATCGAGGAACCTTACTGTGGGACCTTCTGGAATGGTCCGTCATGACACGGGAAGGCCAAAGGTAGTAAAAAAAAAAAAAAAAGCGATAAATTTATCACTGACGGTCTCGACATCATGATTTTTTTTAATGCAAAGATGATAAATATTTTTTTAAGAACTGGCAGACATCTATTTGTAACGAAGTTCTATCGTTGCCACTCCCATGATTCGTCGGCGTTAAGACGAAGTTCCACGGCCCCTCCATCCCTTCACGACTCATTGCATTCGAAAAACATTTGGTAGGTCCCCATCATCGAATGAAGTGTCTCAAGTTGCCCGCCTTCCCCTTCCTTGGCACTGATGCTGGAGATTTTATCTTCTGGTATGCTGTGCCTAAAATGATTTAAACAGTGCAAACTTACGTGTTAACTTTTATGCAATATATATTTAATAAACAATTTTTCAGTTAATAAGTAAAACCATGTGTCGACGCGTGCCTTTCGACGTCTTCCTTAATGCCCATAAGAAGCATGTCATGTATCTATAGATGCATGCTTCTGATTCCATGCATGGCTTACATGTGAAGGGTACGGAAGAGATACGCGATCAGTTTTAGTATATTTTATGATTTTTGAGTAATTTTATTTCCAAACTTGCGTTCGAAATTGATGATATACATTTTATCGAATGACTAGCGTGCGGTGACATGATCATTTAAGGGATTTTTTTAAAAAAATCAAAAAAATGGTGTAAGAAAGAATTATGATATTATTTTTTTTAATTTTTGAGAAGATAAATAACACGTCCACCGATCATCCAGGATGCGGTGCAATAGAATATACAATGCCAATTTTTATTAATTTTTATAATAACTCATAATATTTTTTAATTAAAATATAAATAATTTTAATAAAGCCGTTCAATTATCATTTTCTTTGTTCAATTGTTGTGATTGATCCTTCTTACTCAAGTCATAGCCTTATCTCACTATTAAGGATTAGGTAGTATGATTAATCTAATATTCTTAGAAAGGCATGAAATATCGAGGGAGCTTAACAGTTTTATAAAAATCCTCAATGTATATATTCATGCAGAATGATCATAAATATATTTAATATCAAATATAATTATATAAAAAAATATAAGTTATAAAAATCAGGAATTATAATTTTTAACTAACCAATATTCAAATATTTTTATCAATCATTGGACTAATTCGATGTATCAAAACAAATAATCAAGATGATCATTTCAGTAAGCAATAGTGTAAAGTTAAACATTATCAAAAGCAATATAGTCATTTATGTTCAATAATTTATGTTATCTTCTCGGCATCACACTAGTCTTGATCATGATTTGATCATAACTGTTAAGTGTCATGATTCATTTCATAATGCCATGATTTGATCTGTAACTAGCAATCTAAATATAATACCATAATTTGATTCATAGCTAGCCATCAATAAATAATATCATAAGCAGCTTGTGATTAGCAATTCAAATATAGAATCACAATTCAGTCCATGATTAGTAATCCATAATAATAAGACTAACCTAATTATCTTATCCAAATAAATAATTTAATTGCAGCATTAATACATATCATACTCAAAATATTATATTTAAAATATCAAATGCCACCACAACACATGCATGATCGTGTCCATCCAATCCATCATTCACATTTACATGACAAAATTTATCAGTACAATGCCAACAAACATGCGGTAGTGTCATCTCTGTTCTAGTTTCTTCTCATCCAGACTACTCACTCGTAATTAAAAAATTAATTCAAAAAGTAGAGCGTTAGCGGCTTTTTAAAAGTTACAGAAGGTTTAAAAGTCTATGTGATTCGTTTTCTTTTCCTTATATTCTATTTTTCTCTCTCGCGATCGATCAAATGGATCGAGCCTGTCCCATTTGGGCCGGCCCTCACCTAACAACGTCCCTAAACCCTCGGTTATTATAGCCAACCTCTACCAATTTTATTAATACTTCCACTTTAACGAAAATTTTCTACACCCCCTCTCGATATAAACATATACTGAAGTTGTGAGGCAAGTCTCACTGTCTAAGTTTTGAAAATTATTTTTTTTAAAGAAAAGAGTTTTTTGTTAAAAAAATATAAAAGAGGAGGTGAGCTCCTACAGGATGAAGAGATGCGAACTACTGCGTCATTAAGGACTCAGCAACATTTAAGGAGAAATCACATCAATTATTCGAGTTTGCATTCCGACACAGGAAACAGAGATATATTCAGAGCAACAGTTTTTCAGGACAGAACACACAGGTTGTTGTTTTGAGAACTTCAATCCAGAGCCCAGGCAATGCATAAGACCGAAGGATCCCAGAAGCGCCAGCAGTGACTCATCCAAATCCTTTCAAGCTTTGATTTGTTCGAAGCTTGCATAACTAAGATCTTGCATTTAAAGTCTTGCAAACTGCGAAGCGTTTGTGAGATATCAAACCTCCGTTCCTCCAAGCTTTAATTATTCCTTTACATTTAGCTAGCAATCTTGAACTGGCGTGCCAACATTCGCCTCGCTCCTCCAGCAAGAGACTTTTCATGGTAGGAAACATGCCTTTCTTCATAGAATGCAATAGTAGATGATCCAGCCATTAAATCAAACTATTAAAGTATATCTAGGATCTTGCAGCATGAAATTTATTTAGAAATAAAATTTATTTATGAAATAGCTCAATGTATCTTCTACTCTGTCGTTATCCCACCTCGAGTCTGGCCTTGTGACATTGCTCCCCAACCACCAAGGACATCACCCATTGTAACCCAATTGACCGGAGTCCTCAACTCTGGACTTGCAACTTAGGCCCAGGAATGTAGATCTGAAACATTCGATTTGGATTTGAATTATAAATTAATATAATTTATTATGCTAATTCAAAATTAATGTTCTTATTGTGCATAGGCAATAATCAAAATTGAGGAACTGTGTCTTGGATCACTGTAAAAATATATAAGGATTTCTTTCTATGCTCTTGTATAAGTTTTGACATTTTATTTATTATCTGCTTGGTAATGGGTTTGATCAATATATATGTTTATGTTGATGATGTGTGAGAAATTGTGTAATATGCAATAGATTTTGGTTGGTGTACATGCTTCATGTATGCATGTGTCATATTATTCATGATAATATGATGTTGGTATATGATATTGATGTACCAATATATTGTAATGCTATGAAATTCTTGAGCCTATCTAGTTTGATTTAACCCATTTCTAAAGCTCACTTCTAACCCAGCTCATCTATCACTATTCATATCGCTTGCCACCACTCGCCGATAGCCTGCTACTCCGAGACCGACCAATGGCAAGGATGGCAGGGAGGCAGGGGTGGGCCGGATTGGGGTTGGTAGAGAGGGCATAAAACCTCAGATCCTCCTCTGTCCCCCTCCTACTCCCTCTCTCCTCTTCTCTTCCTTCCCCCTCTTTTCTCTCAGGGTAGAGCTTGCCGGAGCTAGTGGTCGTGTGGCATCCTGTGAGAGCTCCAACGGGTCATAGTGGAGAAGCCAAGCTAGGAAAAACTCATGATAATTTCCTCTGTCCTATCTATTTTTATTTTGCTTTGATCTTGTTTCTCTAATTAGTGGTGATAGAATCTCTAATTATGCTAACGTGAATCGGAGAAGGTATTGCCGAGGGTCCTCGCACCTGTCACTGCCACTGATTACTGACGCCGACCATTGGTAAGCCTAAAACCCCTTCTTTATTTCATCATGAACTAGTTGTTGATTTATAGGGGATTTCATTAGCACTTAGGGCCAGCCATCGGCAAATGAGGGTGCGAGAACCCTGGGTGTCTACTTGATAGGGCTTTGGAGCTACCGCCGCCCTCGTCATGCTGCGATGAGAGGCAGTTGGAGGCATGACCTCTCAATTGTCTTTCTTCAAACTATGAGGTGGTTGGCAAGTTAACCACCGAATCAGTCCTCATCCCTGATTGGGGCTACTATTAGCCCGTGCCACTACTATGGCCACTGATGGGGAGGCCGTTGATCTGGTGATGGTAAGGTATCGGTTGGCTATGGGACCATCCATAACACCTTCATTCCAGAAGGAAGGTAGGATGGCCTTCTCTTCAATGGAGAGTTGACTAGCCGGACCCAAGTGGGCTGATTTGGGTTAAGCCAAAGGATTTGGGTAGGATCGGCTGAAGGGTTAGTGAAAGGCTAACTCAATTTTAGGCTGATCCAATGTAGAGTTGCTTGTTCTCTTTGGGCTCTATATCCGTCTTATAGCCAAACTAGTTTTAGAGCTGCTACGATTGTTGTGAGCTAGTGAGGCCCAAACTGGTAAAGCAAGCCCAAGCCCAAACTAGTGATTCTTCGGGATAAATCCTTTTAGGCTAGAATGTTCTAAGCCCAAAGTAACCAACCGGCAAGCACTAAGTTATGGACTAAATGTTGTGGGTCCGAGTTACGTTGGGTTGAAGCTAGTTGAGCTTTATTTGGTTTAATTAAACACTAGTTAAGCAACTTAATGTCTTGATTGAGCTCTAATTAATCCAGTTAAATCAGTGCAGGGCTAGCTTAAAACCAAATAGGTGGATTAGATGAATGGGCCCAGAGAGATATATTATTTAAATTAACTTCATTGATTTGGGTCTGTTAGGACCTTATTTGCATCAGGTTAAGTTCTAAATAATTTGTAGGATTATATTTGGAAATTATGCCGTGGGTTGTTTCTTGACAGGATGTTTCGACGTGGGTTGGGGGACGGTACGAGTTTTCCACGTTGATAATTTATCTTGCTTTCACACCAAGAATTTCCAACATGTACCTGTTCTTCTATTGCTTGTCTGTCAAAAGGTGGGTTGACTTGACGAGAAAGTCTTCCACATGCATCTGGATGTTGATAGTTTAATTTGCTTGGCAGTTTGACACCAAGAATTTCCAACATGTACCTGTGCTTCTTTTGCCCGTCAAAGGTGGGCTGACTTGACCTCGGTCCTGTCTGAATCAAATGGAGAATGCGTTCCTAACCGTCCACCCCAACAACTTAAGTGACTCAAATGCTCTCGTGACCAGGTCATTTATCACCAGAGAGAAGAGCCTGAATGGGGGACAAAATTGTCATTGTGCAAACTGATTCTCCAAGCAAAGTGCAATAGTATGACTGGTAAACATTGAAAATAGAGGGATGGAGGGAGGGAAAAAGAATAAAAGGGGAAAAAAAAGACTTGCAGCAAATGGTATCTCGCCAATACACGTCTAAGAAATTTCATAGCAGACTAGGAGAAGCAGAAAGAAAATTAACATATTCCTTTTAACAAATTCAAAATTGAATACCTTTTCAAATAACCTATAAACAAAGTTGCAGCCTTTTTCTCTTTTATACACGTAAGGGTAATGATTGCTTGATTTCGTTGTACTTGAGATAGAATCAATTAAGATTAAATTTGAATAATAAAAGTTCTATATCTATAATTTGAATCATTAGGTGTAATTTATTATTTTTTTATACATTAAAATTTATTTAAAAACTCTTAAACCATGCATCAAGTGATGCAAAAATTGAACAGATTCATCATTTGTAAACCCTTAACCTATAAGCCAACAGATCTATTATATTATATGACATAAACTATCTAATATTTTAATCACTTGATGAATGTGCTATAAATTTCTAAATTACATAATTTTTAATATATATAAATTTTAAAAATAATAAATTATGTTGAATGATTCAAATTATTAGTTGTAAAATTATATCATTTATATCTAAATTTGATGGATTTTAAGAAGGGCTCGGCTATAATGTGCCAAGTACAAAATTCGATCACCTTTTCTATCTTTTGATCCGCACGAATCCCAAAGCTACTCTATCTTTTTCACTTTTTTTTATCTTTGAGATTCATAAACCATATGGATCAATGGTAGGGAAGGTGACTGGATCTAATTTTGGTTACATTTGAATATAACGTAGTCCAGCATCCGATCACCTTTTCTACTCTTGGATCCACATGGATCCTAAAGCTACTTCATTTTTTTCATTTTTTCTATCTTTGGGATCCGTAAATTATGTGGATATAAGGGTAGAAGAGATGAATGAATTTAAACTTGGCTACATTCGAATGTAGCTAAGTTTAGGATCTGGTCACCTCCTTCATCTTTGAATCTACACAGATATCAAAGCCATCTTATCTTTTTAATCTTTGGGATTCATGAACTATATAAATTCAAGAGTGGAAGAGATGACTGAATGTAGCCTTGACTACATTCAAATGTAGTTATGTCTACTTCTTTCTGTGTGTATATATATATATATATATAACGGATAATTGTGGCAAAATTATCACCATATATCGTATTGTATGGCCTTTATTTTATGGTTTCTCATGTGACAGAATCGAAGCAGTTCTATGTAGTCCTATCAGCATGTTTCAGGAAGCTTCATGAGTTCATTGCTTCTCATGCAAATGACTTAGTGATGAAAAGCTTTCTTCTAAGCTTATCCCTTCATCTTTCATATGGTTACTAAGTTGGTATTTGAGTTTTCTATCGGAGAAGGTTTAGAACAGAGAGCAAAAATAATTCGTTATGGTTATGTCACTTGTGTGTGTAAAAGCTTATACCAGTGGATATTTAGCATCGTATCAACTATGTCGATTATATACTCTCAAGATTTTTATTATTTATATAAATAATAACTTCTTCAGTAATATTTTTGGAAAGTGGTTTTAGTTTGCCACAATTGTGATACCATTAGCGTAGCTCGGTCCACATTTGACCCATTGGCTTAGCTTGGTCCAACTTTGACCGGCTTTGATAACTCAAGTCCACAGGAGGACGCGTCGAAGGCGACCAGTGCGTCTCTGTCAGCCTCTCCTTCCCGGACACAGTGAAGGCATGGAAGAGGCTTAATCAAAGCCTTTGTCTTCCTCTATTTAATCGACCCTAGGCCCCTCTTCCGAACCAAGAACCAGCAGCGGCCGGGCGTTGGAAGTGCCGGAGAAACGCTGTAGGGGTAGTCGTCTTCTCCCTCCGTCCGGCAACCAAATCACGCCGGTGAGATCTCTTCTCTTTCTTCTCTTGTTCCTCTTCCTCTCCATTCATCTTTGATGTCGCCGGTGAGCCGCCAATGGCCGCCGGAGTTTAGTATCCGTTCAGCCCGTGTTTTACTCTGTTTCAGGGAAGATGACGGCCGGATTTAAGGCTGATTGAGCCGTAATCCCCGACTGGTCCCTCACCAAAAATAAGTGCCGGCAATAGCCGACGGTTGGACGAATTGCCAGCCGACGAAACCCCCTTTCATATATCTATGTAGCAGGCTGGTTTCCGTTGCGTCTTCCCTTATGGATACCAGGATGACGCCATGTTCCTCTCTTTCTACGTTTCTTCTATTATTTCTTTTCTCTTCTCTTCACATCCAACTCTGCTTAACCACTGATAACATCTCTTGGGGGCAATCCCTCTCCGGAAACCAGACCATAGTGTCCGACGATGGCAACTTTGAGCTGGGGTTCTTCGCACCAGGTAGCACTAGTAGCTACTACGTGGGCATCTGGTATAAAAAAATTACTCCCCGAACCGTCGTCTGGGTGGCAAACAGAGCAACACCCATCTCCAACACCTCCTCTGCCGAGTTTAAAATCTCAGAAGATGGCAAACTGGTCCTTCTCAATAGTTCAAAAATCCCAGTATGGTCTTCAAATTCCAGTCCATCAACCCCAGATTCCACGGTTGCAGTGCTTGTCGACACCGGAAATCTTGTTCTAAGAAATGGTTCGAACAGTACAATTTGGCAGAGCTTTGATCACCCAACGGACACATTCATGCCGGGAGGATGGCTTGGAGTCAACAAGATCACGGGGGAGTATCAGAGGATGACTTCATGGAAGAATTCTGAGAACCCTGCCCCCGGGCCTTTCACTCTAAGCATGGACCCTGATGGATCCAATCAATTTGTATTGATGTGGAATGGTTCTGAAATTTATTGGAGTAGTGGACTATGGAATGGCCAGTACTTCCCTGAGCTCCCTAATACCCTCCAAACTACTTTCATCAACTTCACCTTCATCGACAACAGGCAGCGGAAGCAGGGCGCGTATAACGTCGTCAACAATTCTACCATCACCCGGACTGTAATTGATTCATCTGGGCTAGTAAAGCAAATGTTTTGGCTGAATCGATCGCAAAAGTGGCAGGCACTCTTTATGGTGCCTTTGGCTCAATGTGATGTCTACTCTTTATGTGGAGCTTTTGGTATTTGCGACAATCAGGAAAGCTCGAGCGTTTGCAGGTGCTCCGATGGTTTCAAACCAGCTTCAGTCAAAGAATGGGAATTGAAGTATTGGAATTCAGGATGCGTGAGGAAAACCAATTTGCAATGCAGTAACAAAAGCTTGGCTGGAGGAGAGGAAGATGGATTCTTTAAGATGACCAATATGATGTTGCCAGCCAATCCACATAATTTGACAGTTGGAAGTGCCGAAGACTGTAAACTGGCATGCTTGAACAACTGCTCTTGTAGTGCGTATGCTTATGAGAGTGGATGCTCGATTTGGAATGGAGACCTTTGGAACCTTCAGCAACTCTACAATGGTGATATTGGAGCTGCGACTCTTTATCTCCGGCTTGCTGCTTCTGATCTCCCAAGTTCAAGTAGTTCACATAAGTTGGCGATTTATATCACTGTTAGTGTCATCGCTGGAATTTTTGCTATCCCATGTGTCCTCTTCGGGCTAATTTGGGCAATTCGAAGGAGGAAACAAACTCAGATCGCAAAACAAGTTGAGGGTTCTCTGATGCAATTTACTTATGGCGATTTGCAGCGTGCGACCAAGAACTTCTCTTTGAAGTTGGGGAGTGGAGGCTTTGGGTCTGTTTTCAAAGGAACTTTAACCGATGCAATTGAAGTAGCTGTGAAGAAGCTTGAAGGCCTCAGACAAGGAGAGAAACAATTCCGAGCCGAAGTCAGCACATTGGGTACCATTCAGCATGTCAATTTGGTTCGCCTCCACGGGTTCTGCTTAGAGGGCAATAAAAGGCTTTTAGTCTATGAGTATATGTCTGGAGGGTCCCTGGATTCTCATCTCTTTCAGAATGATTCCTCAGTTCTAGACTGGAATGCGAGGTATCGAATTATTCTTGGGATCGCAAGAGGATTAGCCTATCTGCATGAGAAGTGCAGGAATTGCATCATACACTGTGACATAAAGCCAGACAACATACTTCTAGACAAGGACTTATGCGCCAAAATTGCAGACTTCGGCATGGCGAAGCTCATAGGTCGTGACTTCAGCAGGGTACTGACAACGATGAGGGGAACTATTGGCTATCTCGCACCCGAGTGGATTTCAGGCCTACCAATCACATCCAAGGTTGATGTCTACAGCTTTGGGATGATGCTCTTTGAGCTGATAACAGGCCAGCGAAACATTATGCACTCTGGGGATGGATGCATTAGCTTTAATCCTTCCCGGGCTGCAACAAAGGTCATTGAAGGTGATATACTTAGCTTATTAGACCATAGATTGAATGGTGTTGCTGACATTGAAGAGCTAACCAGAGTCTGTAGAGTTGCTTGCTGGTGCATTCAAGACTCCGAGGCTCACAGGCCTACAATGGGACAGGTGGTACTAATCCTAGAGGGAGTTTTGGAGGTGAACGTGCCACCGTTCCCAAAGGCTCTTCAGCAACTCATGGGAGATCAAAGCCAAATTCTTTATTATTTGTCATCCACTGAATGCAAAGATCCACCTGATCAATCTAAGGATTCCTGTCAATAAGCGTCAAGCTACAACGAGCACTTGAATTTCTTTGCGGAGCATGTCAATAATGGAAACAATATATATGGGTAAAGTATAGCATATAGCTGTTATGATCCTTAAGAATGACCTCAATGTTCTATGGTGAATGTAGTATCTATTTAGTGACGTAAATTAGTTTCCATCTTATCCCTTTTCAAGAAATGGTTTATGCTTGTATTCTTTCTTTAGAGGTGTAATGTTCTATAGAGGTGTAATGAAATAATACAAATGTGTAATGTTCTATAGATATGCATACTAGTTGCAGTTTATGTCAGTATAAATGGTATTATCAGGCGAAAGCTTTGAGTTGAAATTCAAAATATTGCGGATCTTGATTATTCATTATTGGTAATAGAAGATTTTAATTGCATTCTTTTAAAGAAGAAGAAACATGGTTATTAGCTTTTTGTTGACAACTAGAAGAACTCTAACTTCAGACAATTTTTGTAGTCTTCCTCCTTAATAGATTTAGAATGTAGGCTTTATTTCATCTGGTACAATAATAGGGAGGGTCTTGCGAGAATATGAAAAAGTTTGAATAAGGGTATAGCCAATGAAAAGGGGATTAATTTATCTTCTGAAGCTGAAGTCAAACATCTAACATGCATTAGGTTAAATCACCATCCTCTTTTGATAAGTTAGAACCAATTTATTGGGGGTGGGGGGTTTGTGGAGACCTTTTTGTCTTGCGAATATTTTGGTGTGAATAGATGTGGCTTTGCCTTTTTTTTTTCCTCAATTTTATTTTCCCTTGTTTTTAAAATTTCTAGTTTTCAGTGTATGGAAAATAATGGTGGCAAACTTATCAATCTCCATTTATTAAGATCATTCTTGTTGCCCAAGTTGTTTGTAAGATACTATAAGTTTTGAATCTTAACTAAATTCAGTGTATATCTTGGGTACAGGGTGGTAGTCAGTCGGCTTAGTTTCATGTCTAGATGTGCTTAGGAACTGGTAGACTTAATGCTAGAATATGAGTACATATGTAAACTTAGATTACGCCATAAGAAAAGAGCCATAACTAATAGAGTTGTCTAATAAATGAGAATAGAATTAATAAAGATTCATTTATATCCTCTAAATAGAGTCAGTAAGTTGATAAACTTAATTCACCATTTATAGGGCAGTCATATTTATCTTCTCTACTATATATGATAAAAGTTTTGATTTACCATCTTTACTAAGAGTTTTCGATTGTCATGACAAGGGAGGTTGGTGTCACTACAAGAATTTAGATTTTTAAAGACCAAAGTTTAGTTATGAAATTTATACGAAGCTTTTGAATTAATCTGTGATGCTTTTGGTTCACTAGAATAATCATGTGGTGTCTAAAGTAAATGTTTTGCATAAATATGCTGTAAAATTTTAATGTTTGATGTACTCTTTAAGGGTAAAAATCAGAACATTTTCGTGATGGCATTCCTCTTGCATTTGTCATGAGCTAGGTTCCTTCCACCTGTTTCTTGTTCACATTAAAAAAAAAATAAGGCATGAACTTCATTTATATGTAAAGAGGGCATGTTATCAGGAAACTAGTATTCTACTGTGTATAATGTTACATGTCATATAAATATTAAAATAATTAAGTAAATAATTATTCTTTTATGAATAATTAATGTGATACAATTTTTATGTCATCAATATTTAACAATATTCAAGTAATCACTTAATTAATTCTCTTCGATCATGGGCTACAGTCACATATATCCCTGTGACCAAGCTAGTACACCACAATTTAGCCATATGGATAGGATTGGATCTTTGCATATATTTCCTACGAAGATGGGTCTTAATATCTGTCATTTGTTATTACATAGCAAATTGAGAGTTTCATATCTTAGTTAAGTATTTAATTAATAATTTATTATTCATCAGTAATTGCTTATTCATGTTATCATGTAATTCTATTGTTTTTTCTTTTATTATAACGTGATATTAAGGTCTAAAAATAGCAAAGTTTTCATAATAACAAATATAATAAGATTATGTAATGGATCCAGTGATTTAATATTTAGAGTAGGCAAAATCATACCTATTAAATAAGGCTTTAACCAAGTCTATTCCCATTTTGCTTAATAAAACAATAACAATAATAATAATTTGAGTAGTAAACATTATCATTTATATATATAAATAAATAAATATTTTAATTATGTAAATTATTGATTAATAAATAGTGACAATATTCAAAGCTATTTCAATCATCTTTTTATAATTGATCAGTAGTAAATAACTAGAATTATAAATTAATCTTTTTATTAAAAAGGTTAATATACAATTGGTCTACTTATCTTGATTCGCTGATTAACAAGGTTAGGTCAGATCAAATTGAGCTGGTGCTCGCCTACATAATAAATTTTTTAAATCAATTCCATAATCATAATGGCTCACAACTCAACCTAAACTCTGGACCTAAATCTACCATGGCTCACTTAGGTTTAAGTCCTTTGGGTCATCTATGTTAACCCAAAATCAAACCTGCTCCTAATTTAAACAACCCCATCAATTAGATCCCAATCCATCCTAAATTCAACTAGACTAAACATATTTGAACCCAAACTCCCATGAGTTGAATCGATTCCAATTAGATTAAACCAATTTCATTAAAATTCAGCCAGTTCAAGGACCAATTCCATGAGCATTGGGTTGGCTGGCTAAAGGCTAAAACCATTATCTTCCTTTTAAGATTCCAACCAGTCGAAGCTTGGGTTGAGGATAGCCAAATCTTTGGTCGGCTTGGCTACTGCTAGTGGGGACCCCTAGCCCCAACCATGGTCGGACCTTGCTCTGGAGAGATGTCAACCCTTGGTCGATGATCAACACATTCAATAATGATGCCTTGAAGACTCACTCCTAGGGGCCTTCAAGCTAGGACCTATGGCCATCACTGGATCATAGCCTTAGCAAAAGTTCGATCAATTCTTGCTTGGGTTTAGACACCAAAAGAGGCCATGAACACTACCCAAGAACAGAGCACGGCCAAACCTAAGTTTAAACTCCTTTCTTCATCAATCAGTGGTGACCCTTGCTAGTGCTAGATTGAAGAGTATGAATGGAGTCAAGACTCTTACCTACAACTTCGTCCCCAATAAATTGATGAAGAGGAAGAGAACACCGGTGAAAAAAGATCACAATGCTATGTTTCTTTTCTTGAAATAGAGCCATGAAAACCTAGTAAGGAATCCGATAACCCCACTAAAATTTCATCAAAAATCATATGCTAATAAATTGTAGATGAAAGGGGAGGCAAATGGATCAAAGGTCTTGAGTTTTACCCGAAAAGACTTGGATTAAATCCAAGGAAGAAGGTTACTCTTCCTCACGGTTTCACTTCTCTCTTAACTACGCCCTTAACTCACACTTTCTCTGGCCCAGCCTTTCTTTGGCTAGCAATCAAAATTTCTTATGTTGGCCATGGAGAAAGCATAAGTCTAGATAAAGGGATAGGGCTTAGAGATAAGCCCTATCTCTTTGATCAATCTGAGAGAAAAACACGTTCGTTTTTCCTCCTAGATTACGACTTATCTTTCTTTCTCTTTTTTTTTTTTTTTGATTCGGCTTGACCTGACTCGGATCGGTCAAATGAACCGGGTCCGATTCGAGTTAGGCCTCACAATTTTAATTCCTAAATCTCAATCCCAGGTCATGATCTTGAGGTGTTGGATACCCACCTTAATTATCTAAAATGAGTTTGAGCTCATTGAGTTAGATGGTAATTCCAAATGTGTGAGGTGATTTAGAATTACTATCACATAGAATCATCGAAATGCAATTAAAAGTGGCAATCCCATCACCTTTATTTGGATCACCAACATGAATGGATCATCTCAGACCAAACATCTTCGAAGAGTTTATAAGAAACCAAATTATTCTTGCCTCCAAGTTTCAATTATTCTTATGATATATGTTTTCCTTGATAGAATGCACTGAAAATGTTTTTTTTAAAAAAAAAATTTCATGATGTCTCATTTAAAATAATATAGATTTGAAGTGGTAATTAACTATTTCAACATAAGGATTAATTCTCAAGAATAGGGATCGGGTGCAATGTCATCAATGACTTGTATCTTAACAAGAAAGATGGAAATCTCTATTGAATTCATTTCAATAATACTAAACTGGAGATTTTATTATTGGAAGAAGAGTATTGGCTTGCAAATATAATAAAGATAGGACTGAGATGTGCTAATAAATTTTTATTAATCATAATAATAAATAAAATAAATTAGTACAATTAGGTAACTAGACTAATTTGGTTCCTGCTTGGTAAAGAGTAGGTTACAAAGACTCGAGGAGAGAGAAAATGAAGGAGATAAAAAAGGCCAAGATGATCTAACTTATTGAGGTTACTTCTGAAATAATTTATGATTACTCCTATGGTACAAAGATTTACTAATAACTCTTGATTCGATAGAAAGTTGGGATCCTATCTATCTTTATATTTATAACTTGGAAAAGATGACAGTAGGTGCCAAACAAATGAGCAACTTTCACTAATGAATTGAAACTCTCAGTAACTTTTTTTCTTTTAAATTAATAATCATTGTGAACTTTCTTTAATTTTAAAAATGATCAAAGATTACTGAACAATCTCTCTTCATAAATAAATTATTATAACTTCAGAGCAACTTCGATTTTTATCGGATCCAGTTGGCTGAAGCTTAAAGCCATGGACCGAAAATTACAGTTCGAACTTAATGAAAAGCTGCCTGTTAGCGTTCGACTGATGAGGGCGTCGCAAAGATACTGTTGATATTGTTCAGCTGGGACTGCTACAGGTGCGATATATTTTACCACGATGATCGCAATCGAGGAACCTTATTGTGAGACCTTCTGGAATGGTACGTTATGACACGGGAAGGCCAAAGGAAAAAAAAAAGCGACAAATTTATCACTGACGGTCCCGACACCATGACTTTTTTTAATGCAAAGATGATAAATATTTTTTTTAAGAACTGACAGGCATCTATTCGTGACGAAGTTCTACCATTGCCACTCCCATGATTCGTCGGCGTTCAGACGAAGTTCTGCGGCCCCTCTATCTGTTCACGACTCGTTTGCATTCGAAAAACATTTGGTAGGTCCCCATCATCGAATGGAGTGTCCCCAGTTGCCCGCCTTCCCCTTGGCTTTGATGTTGGAGATTTTATCTTCTCGTATGCTGTGCCTAAAATGATTTAAACAATGCAAATTTTCGTGTTAATTTTTATGTAATATATATTTAATAAACAAATTTTCAGTTAATAAGTAAAACCATGCGTCGACGCGTGCCTTTCGACGCCTTCTTTAATGCTCATAAGAAGCATGTCACGTATCTATAGATGCATGCTTCTGATTCCATGCATGGCTGACATGTGAAGGGTACGGTAGAGATACGCGATCAGTTTTTGTATACTTTATGATTTTTGAGTAATTTTATTTCCAAACTTGCGTCCGAAATTGATGATATACATTTTATCGAATGACTAGCGTGCGGTGACATGATCATTTAAGGGATTTTTTGAAAAAAATAAAAAAAAAGGTGTAAGAAAGAATTATGATATTAATTTTTTTTAGTATTCCAGAAGATAAATGACACTTCCACCGATCATCCAGGATGCGGTGCAATAGAATATACAATGCCGGCTTTTATTAATTTTTATAATAAGTCACAATATTTTTTAATTATAATACAAATAATTTTAATAAAATCATCCAATTATCATTTTCTTTGTTCAATTATTGTGATCATTCTTTTTCACTCAAGTCATAGCCTTATCTCACAGTTAAAGATCAATTAGTATGATTAATCTAATTATTCTTAAAAAACATAAAATATAGAGTGAACTTAACAGTTTTATAAAAAATCCCAACATATATATCCATGCAGAATGATCATAAATATGCTTAATACCAAATGTAATTATATTAAAAAAATTATAAATTATAAAAATTATGAGTTATAATTTTTAACTAATCAATATTCAAATATCTTTATTAATATGAATTATAATTTTTAACTAATTTGATGTATCAAAACAAATAATCAATATGACCATTTTAGTAAGCAATAGTGTAAAGTTATACATTATCAAAAGCAATATAGCCATTTTTTTCTATAATTTATGTTATCTTTTCAATATCGCACTAGTCTTAATCATGATCTGATAGCAACTAATAAATGTCATGATTCATCTCATGATACCGTGATTTAATCTGTAACTAGCAATCTAAATATAATATCACAATTTGATCCATAGCTAGCAGTCAATAAATAATATCATAAGCATTTGGCAATTGACAATTCAAATATAGCATCACAATTCAGCCCATGATTAGTAATCCATAATAATAAGATTAACCTAATTTTTTTATCCAATTAAATAATTTAATTGCAGCATTAATGCATATCATACTCAAAATATTATATTTAAAATATCAAATGCCACCGCAACTCATGCATGATCGTGTCCATCCAATCCATCATTCACATTTACATGACAAAATTTATCAGTACAATGCCAGCAAACATGCGGTAGTGTCATCTCTGTTCTAGTTTCTTCTGATCCAGACTACTCACTCGTAATTAGAAAAATTAATTTCAAAAAGTAGAGCGTTAGGGATGTGGGTTGCCCTCTCTAGGAATCTTAACGACCTTTTAAAGCTAGTCAGGAAACTAGGTGGTCCATACTGCTGTCTACGGGATTCGTTTTCTTTTCCTTATATTCTATTTTTCTTTCTCGCGATCGATCAAATGGATCGAGCCCGTCCCATTTGGGCCGGCCCTCACGGAAACAACGTCCCTAAACCCTCGGTTATTATAGCCAACCTCTACCAATTTTGTTAATACTTCCTCTTTAACGAAAATTTTCTACACCCCCTCTCGATATAAACATCTACTGAAGTTGCGAGGCAAGTATCACTGTCTAAGTTTTGAAAAATGTTTTTTTTAAAGAAAAGAGTTCTTTTAAAAAAAAAATTAAAGAGAGGAGGTGAGCTCCTACAGGATGAAGAGATGCGAACTACTACGTCATTAAGGACTCAGCAACATTTAAGGAGAAACAACACCAATTATTCGAGTTTGCATTCCAACACAGGAAACAGAGATATATTTCAGGTAACAGTTTTTTAGGACAGAACACAAAGGTTGTTGTTTTGAGAACTACATTTTAGAGCCGAGGCATTATAAGATCGAAGAATCCTAGGAGCGCCAGTAGTGACTCATCCAAATCCTTTCAAGTTCTGATTTGTTTGAAGCTTGCATAACTGAGATCTTGCATTTAAAGTCTTACAAACTGCGAAGCGTTTGAGAGATATCAAATCTCGGTTCCTCCATGCTTTAATTATTCCTCAATATTTAGCTAGCAATCTTGAGCTGGCGTGAAGCCAACATTCACCTCGCTCCTCCAGCAAGAGACTTTTCATGGTAGGAAACATGCCCTTCTTCATAGAATGCAATGGTATATGATTCAGCCATTAAATCAAACTATTAAAGTATATCTAGGGTCTTGAAGCATGAAATTTATTCAGAAATAAAATTTATTTATGAAATAACTCACTGTATCTTCTACCCTGTCGCTATCCCACCTTGAGTCTGGCCATGTGACATCGCTCCTCTACCACGAGGGACCTCACCCATTGAAACTCAATTGACCGAAGCCCTCACCTCTGGACTTGCAACTTAGACCCAGGAAAGTAGATATAAAACATTTGATTTGGATCTGAAGTTTAAATTAATATAATTTATTATGCTAATTCCAAATTAATATTCTTATTGTACATAGATAGCAATCAAAATCCTAAGGAAGTGTGTCTTGCATCACTGTAAAAATATGTAAGGATTTCTTCCCATGCTTTTGTAAAATTTTTGACATATTTTATTTATTATCTTCTTGGTAATGGGCTTGATTAATGTATATGTTTTACGCTGATAATGAGTGAGAAATTGTATAATATGGAATAGATTTTGGTTGGTATATGTACTTCATGTATGCATGTGTTATATTATTCATGATAATATGATGTTGGTATATGATATTGATGTACAAATATATTGTAATGCTATGAAATTCTTGAGCCCATCTAGTTTCGTCCAATCTATTTCTAAACCTCAGCTCACTTCTAACCTAGCTCATCATTACTATTCATCTTCCTTCTCTGAACCTCTCATACCGTCTACCACCACCCACCGATATCTTGCCATTGCATGGCCGACCAGTGGCAGGGATGGCAGAGAGGCAGGAGTGGGTCGGATTGGGGTTAGCAGAGAGGGCATAAGACCCCGAATCCTCCTTTTTCCCCCTTCCGCTCCCTCTCTCCTCTTCTCTTCCTTCCCCCTCTCTTCTCCCTGGGTAGAGCTTGCTAGAGGTGGTGGTCATGTGGTGTCTTGCGAGAGCTTCAACAGGCCATAGCGAAGAAGCTAAGCCAGGAAAGTCCCACAATAATTTCCTCTATTCTATCTATCTATACCCTATTTTCATCTTGTTTCTCTAATTAGTGGTGGCAGAATGTCTAATCATTCTAATGTGAGTCGAAGGAGGTGTTGCCGAGTATCCTTGCACCTGTCGCCACCACCAATTGCCGCTGTCAACCGTTGGTAAGCTTGAAACCCCTTCTCTGTTTCATTATGGGTTAGCCATTGGTTTATGGGGGGAGGTTTCATCAGCTCTTAGGGCCAGCCGCCGGCAATTGAGGGCGCCAGACCCCTTAGGTGTCAGCTTGGTATGGCGTTGGAGGCATCATCGCCCCCGCCATGCGGTGGTAAGAGGTGGTTGAAGGTGTGACCGCTTGATCACCTTTCGTCAAACTGTGAGGTACTAGTCAGCAAGTTAACCATCGAACTAGTCCTCATCCCTGGTTGGGGCTGCTGTTGGCTCGCGCCACTACCATGGCCACCGATGGAGAGGTCGTTGGTCCGATGGTGGTAAGGTATCGGCTTGCCATAAGGCCTATCTATGGTGCCTTCATTCTAGGAGGAAAGTAGGATGGCTTTCTCTTCGATGGAGAGCTAATTAGCTGGACCCAAGTGGGCTGATTTGGGTTAAGCCAGAGGATATGGGCAGGATCAGATTGGTGGGTCAGTGAAAGGCTAACTCAATTTTAGGCTGACCCAATATAGAGTTACTTGTTGTCTGTGGGCTCTATATCAGACCCATGACTGAACTAGTTTTAGAGCTGCTAAGATTGTTTTGGGCTGGTGAGTTCCAAACTGGTTAAGCAAACCCAAGCCATTTTTCTTTTTGGTGATTCTTCCAGGTAAATCCTTTTAGGCCAGAATGTTCGAAGCCCAAAGTAACCAACCAGTGAGCACAAAGTTATGGACTAATTGTTGCGTGTCCGAGTCTATTTATGTTGGGTTGAAGCTAGTTGAGCTTTAATTGGTCTAATCAAACACTAGTTAAGCATCTTAATGTCTTGATTGAGCTCTAATTAATCCAGTTAAATCAGTGTAGGGCTAGCTAAAAACCAAATAGGTGGATTAGATGAATGGGCCAAGAGATATATTATTTAAATTAGCTTCATTGATTTGGGTCTATTAGGACCCTATTTGCATCAGGTTAAGTTCTAAATAACTTTTAGGATTATATTTGGAAATTATGCCGCGTGCTGTTTCTTGACAGGATGTTTCGACGTGGGTTGGGGCACGGTACGAGTTTTCCACATGCATCTAGATGTTGATTATTTAGCTTGCTTTCACGCCTACAATTTCCAACACGTACCTGTTCTTCTATCGTTTGTCAAATGGTGGGTTGACTTGACCTCAATCCTCTTTGAATCAAATGGAGCGTCCACCCCAACAATTTAAGTGACTAAAATGCTCTCATGACCAGGTCATTTATCGGTTGAGAGAAGAGTCTGATTGGGGGACAGAATTGTCATTGTGCAAACTGATTCTCCAAACAAAGTGCAATGGTATGACTGGTAAACATTGAAAATAGTGGGAGGGAGGGAAAGAGAAGAAAAGGGGGAAAACAAATGCTTGCAGCAAATGGTATCTCGTCAATACATGTGTAAAAAATTTCATAGCAGACTAGGAGAAGTAGAAAGAAAATTAACATATTCCTTTTAACAAATTCAAAATTGAATACCTTTTCAAATGACCTATAAACAAACTTGCAGCCTCTTACTCTTTTATACATTTAAGGGTAATGATTCCTTGATTTCGTTGTACTTGAGATAAAACCAATTCAGATTAAATTTGAACAATAAAAGTTCTATATCTATAGTTAGAATTATTTGTTGTGATTTACTATCTTTCTTTATACATCAAAATTTGATTTAAAAATTCTTAAATCATGTATCAAGTGATGCAAAAATTGAACAGGTTCATCATTTGTAAACCCTTAACCTTTAAGTCAAGTGATCTATTATATTATATGTCATAGATTGTCTAATATTTTGATCACTTGATGAATGCGTTATAAGTCTTCAAATTACATGATTTTTAATGTATATAAATTTTAAAGATAATAAATTATATTCAATGACTGAAATCATTAGTTGTAAAATTATATCATTTATATCTAAATTTGATGGAATTTAAGAGAGGCTCAGCTATAGTGTAGCCAAATACAAAATCCGATCATCTTTCCTATCCTTGAATCCAAACGAATCCCGAAGCTACTCTACTTTTTTCATTTTTTTCATCTTTGAGATTCGTAAACCATATGGATCAATGGTGGGGGAGGTGACTGGATCTAATCTTGATTACATTTAAATATAACGAAGTCCAGCATTCGATTACCTTTTCTACCTTTGGATCCATATCGATCCTAGAGCCATTCCATCTTTTTTCACTTTTTCTATTTTTGGGATCCGTAAATTGTGTGGATCCAAGGGTGAGGGATATGATCAAATCTATACTTGACTACATTCAAATGTAGCCAAGTCTAGGATTTGATCATCTTCTTCATCCTTAGATATACACGGATTACAAAACCATCCTATCTTTTTAATCTTTAGGATTCATGAACTGTATGAATCCAAGAGTGGGAAAGATGATCGAATCTAAACTTGACTATATATGAATGTAGTCACGTCTACTTCTCTTTTTATATATATAACGGATAACTGTGATAGAATTATCGTCATATATCATATTTTATGGCCTCTATCTATGACTTTTAATGTGACAGAATTGAAGCAGTTAGATGTAGTTCTATCAGCGTGTTTCAGAAAGCTTCATGAGTTTATTTCTTCTCATGCCAATGACTTAGTGGTGAAAAATGTTCTTCTAAACTTATTCCTTCATCTTGCATACGATTACTAAGTTGGTGTTTGAGTTGTCTATCGAAGAAGGTTTAGAACAGAGAGCAAAAATAATTCCTTATGATTATATCACTCGTATGTATGTAAAAATTTATACTAGTATATGTTTAACTTCGTATCGATTATCTAGTGTGAAGATTTTAATTATTTATATAAATAATAACTTTTTCAGTAATATTTTTGGAAAGTGGTTTTACTTTTCCACAAGTGCGATACCATTAGCGTAGCTTGATCCACATTTGACCATTAGCATAGCTTGGTCCACAGTTGACCATTGGCTTGGGTTGGTCCACTTTTGACCGGCTTTGACAACTAAAGTCCACAGGAGGACGCGTCGAAGGGGACCAGTGCCTCTTTGTCAGCCTCTCCTTCCCGGACTCACCGAAGGCATGGAAGAGGCTTAATCAAAGCCTTCGTCTTCCTCTATTTAACCGACCCTAGGCCGCTATTCCGAACCAAGAACCAGCAGCGGCCGAGCGTTGGAAGTGCCGGAGAAACGCTGTAGGGGTAGTCGTCTTCTCCCTCCGTCCGGCAACCAAATCACGCCGGTGAGATCTCTTTCTTCTCTTGTTCCTCTTCCTCTCCATTCATCTTTGATGTCGCCGGTGAGCCGCCAATGGCCGCCGGAGTTTAATATCCGTTCAGCCTCTGTTTTACTCTGTTTCAGGGAAGATGACAGCCGGGTTTAAGGCTGATTGAGCCGTAATCCCCGACCGGTCCCTCACCAAAAATAAGTGCCGGCAACAGCCGACGGTTGGACGAATTGCCAGCCGACGAAAACCCCATTCATATATCTATGTAGCAGGCTGGTTTCCGTTGCTTCTTCCCTCATGGATACCAGGATGACGCCATGTTCCTCTCTTTCTACGTTTCTTCTATTATTTCTTTTCTCTTCTCTTCACATCCAACTCTGCTTAGCCACTGATAACATCTCTTGGGGCCAATCCCTCTCCGGAAACCAGACCATAGTGTCCGACGATGGCAACTTTGAGCTGGGGTTCTTTGCACCAGGTAACACTAGTAGCTACTACGTGGGCATCTGGTATAAAAAAATTGCTGTTCGAACCGTCATCTGGGTGGCAAACAGAGCAACACCCATCTCCAACACCTCCTCTGCCGAGTTAAAAATCTCAGAAGATGGCAAACTGGTCCTTCTCAATGGTTCAAAAATCCCAGTATGGTCTTCAAATTCCAGTCCATCAACCCCAGATTCCACGGTTGCAGTGCTTGTCGACACCGGAAATCTTGTTCTAAGAAATGGTACGAACAGTACAATTTGGCAGAGCTTTGATCACCCAACGGACACAATAATGCCGGGAGGATGGCTTGGAGTCAACAAGATCACAGGGGAGTCTCAGAGGATGACTTCATGGAAGAATCCTGAGAACCCTGCCCCCGGGCCTTTCACTCTAAGCCTGGACCCTGATGGATCCAATCAATTTGTGTTGATGTGGAATGGTTCTCAAATTTATTGGAGTACTGGACCATGGAATGGCCAGTACTTCTCTACGATCCCTGGTACCATGCAAACTCCTTTCATCAACTTCACCGTCATCGACAACAGGCAGCGGAAGCAGTTTAGATATAACATCTTCAACAGTTCTATCATCACCCGGAGTGTAATTGATTCAACTGGGCTATTCCGGCAAACGTTTTGGGTGAATGGATCCGAACACTGGCAGCCACTCTTTATGGCACCTTTGGCTCAATGTGGTGTCTACTCTTTATGTGGAGCTTTTGGCATTTGCGGCAATCTGGAAAGCTCGAGCATTTGCAGGTGCTCCGATGGTTTCAAACCAGCTTCAGTCAAAGAATGGGAATTGAAGTATTGGAATTCAGGATGCGTGAGGAAAACCAATTTGCAATGCAGTGACAAAAGCTTGGCTGGAGGAGAAGAACAAGGATTCTTAAAGATGACCAATATGATGTTGCCCGCCAATCCACGTAATTTGACAGTTGGAAGTGCCAAAGACTGTAAACTGGCTTGCTTGAACAACTGCTCTTGTAGTGCGTATGCTTATGATAGTGGATGCTCGATTTGGAATGGAGACCTTAGGAACCTTCAACAACTCCACAATGGTGATATTGGTGCTGCTACTCTTTATCTCCGACTTGCTGCTTCTGATCTCCCAAGTTCAAGTAGTTCACATAAGTTGGCGATTTATATCACTCTTAGTGTCATCGCTGGAATTTTTGTTATCTCATGTGTCCTCTTCGGGCTGATTTGGGCAATTCGAAGGAGGAAACAAACTCAGATCGCAAAACAAGTTGAGGGTTCTCTGATGCAATTGACTTATGGCGATTTGCAGCGTGCGACCAAGAACTTCTCTTTGAAGTTGGGGAGTGGAGGCTTTGGGTCTGTTTTCAAGGGAACTTTAACCGATGCAATTGAAGTAGCTGTGAAGAAGCTTGAAGGCCTCAGACAAGGAGAGAAACAATTCCGAGCCGAAGTCAGCACATTGGGTGCTATTCAGCATGTCAATTTGGTTCGCCTCCATGGGTTCTGCTTAGAGGGCAATGAAAGGCTTCTAGTCTATGAGTACATGTCAGGAGGGTCCCTGGACTTTCATCTCTTTCAGAATGATTCCTCAGTTCTAGACTGGAATGCGAGGTATCGAATTATTCTTGGGATCGCAAGAGGATTAGCCTATCTGCATGAGAAGTGCAGGGAGTGCATCATACACTGTGACATAAAGCCAGACAACATACTTCTAGACAAGGACTTATGCGCCAAAATTGCAGACTTCGGCATGGCGAAGCTCATAGGTCGTGACTTCAGCAGGGTACTGACAACGATGAGGGGAACTATTGGCTATCTCGCACCCGAGTGGATTTCAGGCCTACCAATCACATCCAAGGTTGATGTCTACAGCTTTGGGATGATGCTCTTTGAGCTGATAACAGGCCAGCGAAACATTATGCACTCTGGGAATGGATGCATAAGCTTTAATCCTTCCTGGGCTGCAACAAAGGTCATTGAAGGTGATATACTTAGCTTATTAGACCATAGATTGAATGGTGTTGCTCACACTGAAGAGCTGACCAGAGTCTGTAGAGTTGCTTGCTGGTGCATTCAAGACTCCGAGGCTCACAGGCCTGCAATGTGACAGGTGGTACTAATCCTAGAGGGAGTTTTGGAGGTCAACGTGCCACCGTTCCCAAAGGTCCTTCAGCAACTCATGGGAGATCAGAGCCAAATTCTTTATTATTTGTCATCCACTGAATACAAAGATCCACCTGATCAATCCAAGGATTCCTGTCAATAAGCGTCAAGCTACAACGGGCGCTTGAATTTCTTTGCGGAGCATGTCAATAATGGGAACAATATATATGGGTAAAGTATAGCATATAGCTGTTATGATCCTTACGAATGACCTCAATGTTCTATAATGGATGTAGTATCTATTTAGTGACATAAATTAGTTTCCAACTTATCACTTTTTAAGAAATAGTTTATGCTTATATTCTTATATAGAGGTGTAATGTTGTATAGTTTTTTTTTATCAACTTTCGTATAATCGGATCAGCTCTGATACCAATATAATTGTCACGCTGAATTCAGATTATAACAATCCGCCACACATAAAGTATGTAAGGCTTCTATTAGTCAAATAAAATGAAACTATTATTTCATAAACATTCATCCGATAAAATATTAATACAGCTAAAAATTAAGAAAAATACTTAGCATAAAATTTATTTAAAAATAACTAAGAAAATCTGACAATGCTGCTTCTATTAGGGTCAGCATCTTTTTTTTGTTGAATTTAAAAAAAATAATATAAGATTAGGCTCATTAAATAAAATCAATTATAAATTAATAGAATAGTTAAATATATATTATTATAATAATGCATTTTTTTAATTTTTTAATTTATCAAATGTTATCAAATAATCTTTCTTCATAAATAAATTATTATAACTTCAGAGCAACTTTGATCTTTAACGGATTCAGTTGGGTGAAAGGTACAATCTAAACTTTAAGCTTAAAGCAATGGACCAAAAATTACCGTTCGAGCTTAATTAAAAGTTGTCTGTTAGCGTTCGATTGGTGAGGGCGTCACGGAGATATTGTTGATATTGTTCAACTGGGACCGCTACAGGTGTGATAAGTCGTCACGAATAAATGTCTGTCAATTTTTAAAAAAATATTTATCATCGTTGCATAAAAACAGTCATGATGTCGGGACGGTCAGTGATAATTTGTCGCTAATTTTTTCCTCCTTTGGCCTTCCGGTGTCATGACGGCCCTCTATCCATCCACGACTCATTGTAGTCGAAAAACATTTGGCAGGTCCCCATTAACGAATGAAGCGTCTGAAGTGCCCGCCTTCCCCTCCCTTGGCACTGGTGCTGGAGATTTTATCTTCTCCTATGCTGTGCCTAAAATGATTTAATCAATGCAAATTTACGTGTTAATTTTTATATAATATATATTTAATAAACAGCGAGCAGCAATTTTTCATTTAATGAGTAAAACCATGCGTCGACGCGTGCCTCTCGACGCCTTCCTTAATGCCCATAAGCAGCATGTCATCTATCCATAGATGCATGCAGCTGATTCCATGCATGGCTTATATGTGGAGGGTGCAGAAGCGATACACTTTCAGTATTTGTATATTTTATGATTTTTGAGTAATTTTATTCCCAAACTTGCATTCGAAATTGATGATATACATTTCTCGAATGACTAGCGTGCGGTGACATGATCATTTAAGAGATTTTTTTTAAAAAAAATCAAAAAATGGCATAAGAAAGAATTATGATTATATATATATATTAGTATTCGAGAAGATAAAAGACACGTCCCCCGATCATCCAGGATGCGGTGCAGTCGAATATACAACGCCGGCTTTTATTAATTTTTATAATAACTCACAATGTTTTTTAATTAAAAAATAAATAATTTTAATAAAGTCGTTCAATTATCGTTTTTTGTGATTGATCCTTCTCACTCAAATCATAGCCTTCACTCACTATTAAAGATCAGTTAGTATAATTTGTCTAATTACCTTCAAAAAGACATGAAATATAGGGTGAGCTTAAGAGTTTTATAAGGATCACTACGTCCATGTAGAATGTTCATAAATATATTTAATACCAAAAATAATTATATAAAAAAGTTATAAATTATAAAAATTATGAAATATAATTTTTAACTAGTCAATATTCAAGTATTTTTACCATTAATATAACCATTCCAGTAAGCAATAGTGTAATGTTATATATCATCAAAAGTAATGTAGTCATTTCTGTTCACTAATTTATGTTATCTTTTTAACATCACACTAGTTTTGATCATGATCTGGTCATGACTAATAAGTATCATAATTCATCTCATGATATCATAATTTGATCCGTAACTACTAATTTAAATATCATACCATAATTTGACTGATAACTAGTAGTCTATAAATAATATCATGAGTAGCTTGTGATTGACAATCCAAATATAGCATTACAATTCGGCCCATGTTTAGTAATCCATAATAATAAGACTAGCCCAATTCTCTTATCCAATTAAATTATACATGCATTCAATCTAAATAATTTAATTAAAATATTCATACACATCATGCTCAAAATATTATATTTAAAATATCAAATGCCATCTCAACTCATGCATGATCATGTCCATCCACACCATCGTTCACATTTACATTGCAAAAATTATCAGTGCAATGCAAACAAATATGCGGTAGCGTCATATCTGTTCTAGTTTCTTCTCATCCAGGCTACTCGCTCGTAATTAGAAAAATTAATTCAAAAAATAGAGTGTTAGCGATGTGGGTTGCCCTCTGTAGGAATCTTAAAGGCTTTTTAACAGTTAGACAGGAAACTAGGCTTTTTAACAGTTAGACAGGAAACTAGGTGGTCCAGACGGTTGTCTACGGGATTCGCTTTCTTTTCCTTATATTCTATTTTTCTCTCTCGCGATCGATCATATGGATCGAGCCCGTCCCATTTGGGCCGGCCCTCACATAAACAACGTCCCTAAACCCTCGGTCATTATAGCCAACCTCTACCAATTTTATTAATACTTCCACTTTAACGAAAATTTTCTACACCCCCTCTCCATATAAACATCTACTGAAGTTGGGAGGCAAGTCTCACCGTCTAAGTTTTGAAAATTATTTTTTTTTAAAGATAAAGAGTTTTTTTTTAAAAAAAATTTAAGAGAGGAGGTGAACTCCTTAGGATGAAGAGATGCAAACTACTATGTCATTAAGGACTCGACAACATTTAAGGAGAAATCATATCAATTATTCGTGTTTGCATTCCTACACAGGAAACAGAGATATATTCAGAGTAACAGTTTTTCGGGACAGAACACACAGGTTGTTGTTTTGAGAACTTCATTCTAGAGCCTAGGCAATGCGTAAGGCCGAGGAATCCCAGGCGCATCCAGCAGTGACTCATCCAAATCTTTTGAAGCCTTGATTTGTTGGAAGCTTGCATAACTGAGATCTTGCATTTAAAGTGTCGCAGCAAAGTGCGTAGTGTTTGTGAGATATCAAACTTCCGTTCCTCCAATGCTTTAATTATTCCTCTACATTCAGCTAGCAATCTTTAGCTGGCATGAAACCAACATTTGCCTCGCTTCTCCAGCAAGAGACTTTTCATAGTAGGAAACATGCCTTTCTTCGTAGAATGCATTTCCATTATTGAAGAAAGTTTTATGGAACATATTTTGCTCAAAATGATTTTTTTTTTATATAAAATTCGTGATATCTCACTTCAAAGAATATAAGATTGAAGGTGATAATTAACTACTTCAAAATATTTAGTAATTCTCAAGAATATAAATTTAGTGTAATTCATTAATGATCTATATCTTTCAAAAAAAAAAAAAAAAAAGACAAGAAACGTATTCATTTCAAAGAGCTAGCGGCGGCACAAAAATCATAAAGGATAAGTGCAAAAAGCAAAATTCACACTATTAATATTAAATCAAACTATTAAAGTATATCTAAGATCTTGAAGCATGAAATTTATTTAAAAATAAAATATATTTATCAAATAACTCACTGTACCTTCTACACCATCGCCATCCTATCCCAAGTGCAGCCCTGTAACATTGCTCCCCAACCCTCAGGAACCTCACCCATTGTAACCTAATTGATCGGAGCCCTGAACTTTGGACTTGCAACTTAGACCCAGGAATGTAAATATGAAACATTCGGTTTTGGATCTGGACTTTAAATTAATATAATTTATTATGCTAATTCAAAATTAATGTTCTTATTGTACATAGACAGCAATCAAAATTCTAAGGAAGTGTCTTGGATCACTGTAAAAATGTGTAAGGATTTCTTCCCATGCACTTGTATAATTTTTAATATAGTTTAATTATTATATGCTTGGTAATGGGTTTAATTGATGTTTATGTTTTATGTTGATGTGTGAGAAATTGTATAATATGGAATAGATTTAGGTTGGTATACATATTTGTATGCATGTGTTATATTATTCATGGTAATATGACGTTGGTACATAATATTAATAATACATTGTAATGCTATGAATTTCTGGAGCCTATCTAGATTGGATTAACTTATTTCTAAACCTCAGCTCACTTTTAACTCAGCTCCTCTGTCACTGTTTATTTTCCTTGTCTGAACCTTCCGTACCGCATGCCACCACCTGCAGACAGCCTACCATTGCGTGGCCAACCAGCAACAGAGGTGGACCAGATTGGGGTTGGCAGAGTGGCATAATACCCCAGATCCCCTTCTTTCTCCCTCCCGCTCCCTCTCTCCTTCTCTTCTCTTCCTTCCCCCTCCCTTCTCCCTAGGCAAGGCTTGTCAAAGCTGGTGGTCATGTGGCATCTTGCGAGAGCTTCAATGGGCCGCAATAAAAAAAGCCAAGCCATAAAAGGCCCATGATAATTACCTCTGTTCTATTTATATTTACCCTACTTTGATTTTGTTTCTCTAATTAATGATGGTAAGATCTCTATTCATACTAATGGAAGTTGGAGGAGGTGTTGCCGAGGATCCTTGCACCTATCATCGCCACCAATTGCCGACACCGACCATCAGTAAGCCTAAAACCTCTTCTCTATTTCATCACAGTTAGCCGTTGGCTTATGGAAAAATTTCACTGGCTTTTAGAGCTAGCCGCTGGCAACTAAGGGCACCGGACCCCTGGGTGTCGGCTTGGTAGGGCGCTATAGCCACTACCGCCCCCGCTAAGTGGCGATGAGAAGCGATTGGAGGCGTGACCGCTCGTTCGCCTTTCAGTCAAGCCATGAGGTACTGGTTGGTAAGTTAACCACCAAACTAGTCCTCCTTTCTGATTGGGGTGCTGTTGGCCCGCACCACTACTGTGGCCACTGATGGGAAGGCTTGTTGTTCCGGTGGTGATAAAGCGTCGGCTGACCATGGGGTCATCCATGGTGCCTTGGTTCTAGGAGGAAGGCAGGATGACCTTCTCTTCGATGGCGAGCCGGCTAGCTAGGCCCAAAAGGGCCGATTTGGATTTGGGTTAAGCCGGACGATTTGGGCAGGATCAGGCTGTGGATCAGTGAAAGGCTAACTCGATTTTAGACTGACTAATGCAGAGTTACTTGTTGTCTATAGGCTCTATATAGTCCCATGGCTGAACTGGTTTTAGAGTTGCTAAGATTGTTTTGGCCTTGTGAGGCCCAAACTAGTTAAGCAAGCCCAAGCCATTTTTCTTTTTGGTGATTCTTAGGGTTAAATCCTTTCGGCCAGAATGTTCTAAGTCCAAAGTAACAAACCAGTGAGCACTAAGTTATGGACTAATTGTTGTGGGTCCCAGTCTATTTATGTTGGGTTTAAGCTAGTTGAGCTTTAATTGGTCTAATTAAACACTGGTTAAGCAACTTAATGTCTTGATTGAGCTCTAATTAATCCAGTTAAATCAGGGCTACCTAAAAACCAAATAGTTGGATTAAATGAATGGGCCAAGAGATTTATTATTTAAATTAACTCCACTGATTTGGTTCTATTAGGACCTTATTTGCATTAAATTAAGTTCTAAATAATCAAAATAAGCCTGGGTTAAGGAGATTAATGGTCCACTTAACCTAAGTTCATTAGTGTATATTTCTTTAAATCAATTTGATGGCCTAGGTAATGGGAATGTGGGGATTGGACTAATTAAAGTAGACCTATGAGAGATATTAATGTAATTTTAGCAGTGTGATTAATAGAATTAAGGATTAAATTAATTATGGCAATGGTGGCAGGTGATCATTAGTATAACCGATTCTGAGTAGGTTTGGTAGCTTAGAATGATGCCTTAAAACTTGTGCTAAAGACCTGTGGTGGTATGTGAGTTGTGGATTTTAGATTAACATTTGAGGTAGGAATCTTACACCTACTTTTATGAGATATGATCTTTTCAGCATACATTTTATAGCATTGCACTTATTGGTTCATCAATATATTTTAACTCTGCTCATATATGTTATGTTTCGCTATGATTTTATATTTTGAATTCACATATAATCTTGCAATATCATAGATAATGCTATCATGGTTTTATGATATGGTATGCCCTATATTATGCCCTCATAAGTTTTATTTTGTGGTTGTGCGACCCGCTATAAAATGATATGATGAGATAGCTTGATGTGGGCATGTGAACTAGTCACTGTGGTGTTGCAAAAGTGGCATCGGAGGTAGGGCATATAGCCACAAAAGTCTAATGTAGAACCGGTTTGGAGTAACTTGGTTTACAACACCTAAGCATGGATAGTTAATGATACATGGCATTAGTTCGAGCAGATTTAGGCCGAGTCTCACTCAGACATGTGGCATCGGGGATAAGGCATGTAGCCATGGAGGCTCGATGTAGAATCAGTTTGAACTGGCTATGTTTATGACAAGCACTAGTGTGAGAACCAACTTGAGTGTATGGACATTGCTAGGTTAGGTTTAACACAAAATATTGGTAAGGCTGAATCGCTAATATATATTTTTAGTGTACCAATATATTAGTAAGATCGAATTGCCAATATGTACTTTTCAGTGTGCCAATGTGCTGGTAAGGTCAAATCGCCAGAACACATTGATTGAGTTATATGGCATCATCGGTAAGATCAAATACACCAGTTGTACTGTCCTGACTCAGAGGTGATTAGCATCTAGTAACGTTGTCTAGTGTCGCATCAAGATGATATAAGATAAGATAAGACAAGATAAGATTTCAAAATATTCTATCATCTAACTTAGTATGAATTTATAGCATGTGATGCTGTATGATTAATGCTTTATATGTCCTCGTTTTCATATTGTATTCATATTCAAGTTTGTGTTATATGCATATCCATGTTTGTAACGTAAGAATTCCTACTAGGCTATATGCTCATTCCATCAGCAATTTTTCTAGAGGTTGAGGATTATGTTGCAGAATAATAAGGGGTGAAGTTAGAGAGAGAGAGAGAGAGATAGAATAGTAGCATTTTCATTTATAGTGCTTTTGTTTGCTTGTTAGTAATTGGTGGAGATTTTTGGCTATGGGCATTGATGAGTTGTTATTTTAGCATAGTTGATGCTATCTTTTGTAGCAGACTTTTGTAGTATGTTTAGGATTTTATATCTGAGTGCAAATCTTCTTATATCTTTGTTTATTATATTTGAATATTAGAGTGGCATAGCGGAAGCATGTTAGGCTTTGCATACTCTTAGAGTTTCACCTTAAGAGTATGTAGTCGTGTCATGTTGGCTTGAGCCAGATATCGATTAGGAGGGGGGGGTGACATATATGATATAAACATGAGCATAGAAATACATGGATCAAACCATTATTAACGTTATGAGTCAAGTACTATATTAAATAAATAATTAAAAGAGGAAATAGAATTCAGAAAATTGCATTAATGTAAGAGGTATTGGACTAGCCAAATCTTCTTTAGAATGCCTATCATGAGTTATAATGATGACCCCATGTATAATTTGCCACCACAAGATGGATGGCCTGTCATGAGCTATAATCGCAACCCCATGTATCATTTACCACCACATGATGGATTGTCTATCGCAAGCTATAAGTATAACTGTATGTATAGTTTATTACTATAGAATGAAATACCTGCTGCAAGCTATAACCATGACTCCATGTTATTTTGAATTATGTGTCACAAGCTAAGATGTGGCCATGACTAGTTCAATACCTACTAGATGGACTCATATTTTTCATATGTTTGGAGAAATGATGAACATGACCTTGGATAAATTATTCGAATAAATTGCCGTTCCAAATAAATATATTTGAAATGTAATGCTGGTTCCTATTGGTGTATATTTTTTTTATTATTATACCAAACTATTGCATATTATGATTTGATGCATGTTTGTGTACGCATGTGGGTACTCATTATTTTTTTTATTTAATATTTTTATAAAGCCTTAGGATGCTTAGGATAGGTGTGAAATGTGATTAGATTAAGAAGCAAGTAAATTGGATATATTAGATTTTTAATTACGTTATTTATAAATAATTTATCTTAACTTTATTAGTAATCTTGTAATATTTAAACTTAATTTAAATTAACACTATCTGTTAATTTAAAAATGATTAACTCTTAAGTTCTGCATAATTTTTAGGATTATATTTGGAAATTATGCGGCGGGTTGTTTCTTGACAGTGAAGTTTCGACATGGGTTGGGAAACGGTAGGCTTTCCACATGCATCCAGATGTTGAGAATTTAGCTTGCTTTCACACCAAGAAATTCCAACATGTACCCGCACTTATATTGTTTGTCCAAAGGTGGCTTGACTTGAGGAGGCGGTGCAAGCTCAAGTCTTCCACATGCATCTAGATGTTGATAATTTAATTTGCTTGGCAGTTTCACACCAAGAATTTCCACTTGGTACCTGTGATTCTATTGTTTGTCAAAAGGTGGGCTGACTTGACCTCGGCCCTCTTTGAATCAAATGAAGAATGCGTTCCTAGCCGTCCACCCCAACAACTTAAGTGACTAAAATGCTCTCATGACCAGGTCATTTATCACTTGAGAGAAGAGTCTGATTGGGGGACAAAATTATCATTGCGCAAACTGACTCTCCAACCAAAGTGCAATAGTATGTCTGGTGAAAAAACATTGAAAATAGAGGGAGGAAGGGAAAAAGAAGAAAAGGGGGAAAAAAGACATGCAGCAAATGGTATCTCGTCAATACATGTGTAAAAAATTTCATAGCAGGCTAGGAGAAGTTGAAAGAAAATTAACATATTCCTTTAACAAATTCAAAATTGAATACCTTTTCAAATGACCTATAAACAAAGTTGCAGCCTCTTTCTCTTTTATACATGTAAGGGCAAGAATAGCTTGATTTCGTTACATTTGAGATAGAACCAATTAAGATTAAATTTGAATAATAATGGTTTATATCCATAGTCTAAATTAATTGATGGGATTTACTATTGTTCCTTATATATTAAAATTTGATTTAAAAACTTTTAAACCATGCATCAAGTGATACAAAAATTGAAGAGGTTCATCGTTTGTAAACCCTTAACCTATCAGCTAAAAGATTTATTACATTATATGACATAAACTACTTAATATTTTGATCTCTTGATGAATATGCTATAACTCTCCAAATTACATAATTTTTGATATATATAAATTTTAAAGATAATAAATCATGTTCAATGACTCAAACCATTAGTTATAAAATTATATCATTTATATCTCAATTTGATGGGATTTAAGACAAACTCAGCTATAATGTAGCCAAGTATAGGATCCGGTCATCTTTTCTATCCTTTGATCTACACGAATTTCGGAGCTATCCGATCTTTTTTTACTTTTTTCATCTTTGGAATTCATGAACCATATAGATCAAGGTGGGAGAGGTGATTGGATCTAGTCTTGGTTATATTTGAATGTAGCCAAGTTTAGCATCCAATCATCTTTTCCATCCTTGAATCTACACGGATTCCGGAGCTACCCTACCTTTTTTTTACGTTTTTCATCTTTAGGATACATGAATTGTATGGATTCAAAAGTAAGAGAGATGACCGGATTTAAGATTGGCTACATTCAAATGTAGTCAAGTTCAGAATTCGGTCAGCTTCCTTACCCTTAAATCTACAAGGATTATAGAGCCATCCTATCTTTTTCATCTTTAGGATTCATAAACTGTGTAAATCTAAAGATGAAGGAGGTGATCGAATATAGAGTTGGCTACATTCGAATATAGCCATGTCTATCGTCCTCTCTCTATATATATAACGGATAGCTATTGTAGCATTATCGTCATATATCATATTTTATGGCCTTGATTTATGGTTTCTCATGTAACAAAATCGAAGTAATTCTATATAATCCCATCAGCATGTTTCATGAAGCTTTATGAGTTCATTTTTTCTCATGCTAATGATTTAGTAGAAAAAAACTTTCTTTCAAACTTGTCTCTTTATCTTTCATATGACTGCTGTTATTATTTGAATTGCCTGTCCGAGAAGGTTTAAAACAAAGGGTAAACATAATTCATTATGGTTACCTCAACAATGTATCCGTAAAAGTCCAAAATAGTGGACGTTTAGATTGGTATCCATTGTGTTCCGTAAGGATTTTAATTATTTGTATAAATAATAGCTTCTCCAGTAAAATTTTTGGAAAGTGGTTTTAGTCTGCCACAGGTGTGATATCATTAGCGCAGCTTTGTCCACGCTCGACTGGCTTGGACAACTCAAGTCCACAGGAGGACGCGTCGAAGGGGACCAGTGCCGCTCTGTCAGCCTCTCCTTCCTGGACTCAGCGAAGGCATGGAAGAGGCTTAATCAAAGCCTTCGTCTTCCTTTATTTAACCGACCCTAGGCCCCTCTTCCGGACCAAGAACCAGCAGCGGCCGGGCGTTGGAAGTGCCAGAGAAACACTGCAGGGGTAGTTGTCTTCTCCCTCCGTCCGGCAACCAATTCACGCCGGTGAGATCTCTTCTCTTTCTTCTCTTGTTCCTTTTCCTCTCCAGTCATCTTCGATGTTGCCGGTGAGCCGCCAATGGCCGCCGGAGTTTAGTATCCGTTCAGCCCTTTTTTTACTCTGTTCCAGGGAAGGTGACAGCCGGATTTAAGGCTGATTGAACCGTAATCCCCGACCGGTCCCTCACCAAAATTAAGCGCCGGCAATAGCCGACGGTTGGACGAATTGCCAGCCGACGAAACCCCCTTTCATATATCTATGTAGCAGGCTGGTTTCCGTTGCTTCTTCCTCATGGATACCAGGATGACGCCATGTTCCTCTCTTTCTACGTTTCTTCTATTATTTCTTTTCTCTTCTCTTCACATCCAACTCTGCTTAGCCACTGATAACATCTCCTGGGGCCAATCCCTCTCCGGAAACCAGACCATAGTGTCCGACGATGGCAACTTTGAGATTGGGTTCTTCGCACCAGGTAACACTAGTAGCTACTACGTGGGCATCTGGTACAAAAAAATTGCTGTCCGAACCGTCATCTGGGTGGCAAACAGAGCAACACCCATCTCCAACACCTCCTCTGCCGAGTTAAAAATCTCAGAAGATGGCAAACTGGTCCTTCTCAATAGTTCAAAAATCCCAGTCTGGTCTTCAAATTCCACTCCATCAAACCCAGATTCCACGGTTGCAGTGCTTGTCGACACCGGAAATCTTGTTCTAAGAAATGGTTCGAACAGTACGATTTGGCAGAGCTTTGATCACCCAACGGACACATTCATGCCGGGAGGATGGCTTGGAGTCAACAAGATCACAGGGGAGTATCAGAGGATGACTTCATGGAAGAATCCTGAGAACCCTGCCCCCGGGCCTTTCACTCTAAGCATGGACCCTGATGGATCCAATCAATTTGTATTGATGTGGAATGGCTCTGAAATTTATTGGAGTAGTGAAATATGGAATGGCCAGTACTTCCCTGCGGTCCCTGGTACCATGCAAACTCCTTTCATCAACTTCACCTTCATCGACAACAGGCAGCGGAAGCAGGGCGCGTATAACGTCGTCAACAGTTCTACCATCACCCGGGGTGTAATTGATTCATCTGGGCTATTAAGGCAAATGTTTTGGCTGAATGGATCCCAACAGTGGCAGGCACTCTTTACGGTACCTTTGGCTCAATGTGATGTCTACTCTTTATGTGGAGCTTTTGGTATTTGCGACAATCTCGAAAGCTCGAGCGTTTGCAGGTGCTCCGATGGTTTCAAACCAGCTTCAGTCAAAGAATGGGAATTGAAGTATTGGAATTCAGGATGCGTGAGGAAAACCAATTTGCAATGCAGTAACAAAAGCTTGGCTGGAGGAGAGGAAGATGGATTCTTTAAGATGACCAATATGAAGTTGCCCGCCAATCCACATAATTTGACAGTTGGAAGTTCTAAAGACTGTAAACTGGCTTGCTTGAACAACTGCTCTTGTAGTGCGTATGCTTATGAGAGTGGATGCTCGATTTGGAATGGAGACCTTTGGAACCTTCAACAACTCCACAATGGTGATATTGGAGCTGCTACACTTTATCTCCGGCTTGCTGCTTCTGATCTCCCAAGTTCAAGTAGTTCACATAAGTTGGCGATTTATATCACTGTTAGTGTCATCGCTGGAATTTTTGTTATCTCATGTGTCCTCTTCGGGCTGATTTGGGCAATTCGAAGGAGGAAACAAACTCAGATCGCAAAACAAGTTGAGGGTTCTCTGATGCAATTTACTTATGGCGATTTGCAGCGTGCGACCAAGAACTTCTCTTTGAAGTTGGGGAGTGGAGGCTTTGGGTCTGTTTTCAAAGGAACTTTAACCGATGCAATTGAAGTAGCTGTGAAGAAGCTTGAAGGCCTCAGACAAGGAGAGAAACAATTCCGAGCCGAAGTCAGCACATTGGGTACCATTCAGCATGTCAATTTGGTTCGCCTCCACGGGTTCTGCTTAGAGGGCAATAAAAGGCTTTTAGTCTATGAGTATATGCCTGGAGGGTCCCTGGATTCTCATCTCTTTCAGAATGATTCCTCAGTTCTACACTGGAATGCGAGGTATCGAATTATTCTTGGGATCGCAAGAGGATTAGCCTATCTGCATGAGAAGTGCAGGGAGTGCATCATACACTGTGACATAAAGCCAGACAACATACTTCTAGACAAGGACTTATGCGCCAAAATTGCAGACTTCGGCATGGCGAAGCTCATAGGTCGTGACTTCAGCAGGGTACTGACAACGATGAGGGGAACTGTTGGCTATCTCGCACCCGAGTGGATTTCAGGCCTACCAATCACATCCAAGGTTGATGTCTACAGCTTTGGGATGATGCTCTTTGAGCTGATAACAGGCCAGCGAAACATTATGCACTCTGGGGATGGATGCATTAGCTTTAATCCTTCCCGGGCTGCCACAAAGGTCATTGAAGGTGATATACTTAGCTTATTAGACCATAGATTGAATGGTGTTGCAGACATTGAAGAGCTAACCAGAGTCTGTAGAGTTGCTTGCTGGTGCATTCAAGACTCCGAGGCTCACAGGCCTACAATGGGACAGGTGGTACTAATCCTAGAGGGAGTTTTGGAGGTGAACGTGCCACCGTTCCCAAAGGCTCTCCAGCAACTCATGGGAGATTAGAGCCAAATTCTTTATTATTTGTCATCCGCTGAATACAAAGATCCACCTGATCATTCCAAGGATTCCTGTCAATAAGCGTCAAGCTACGACGGGCGCTTGAATTTCTTTGCCGAGCATGTCAACAATGGGAACAATATATATGGGTAAAGTGCAGCATATAGCTGGTATGATCCTTAAGAATGACCTCTATATCCTGGTGTAATGTGCTATAGCGGATGTAGTATCTATTTAGTGACATAAATTAGTTTCCAACTTATCACTTTTCAAAAAATGGTTTATGCTTGTATTCTTTCTATAGAAGTGTAATGTTCTATAAAGGTGTAATGAAATAATACAAAGGTGTAATGTTCTATAGAGGTGCATACTAGCTGCGGTTTATACCAGTACAAATGATATTGTTAGACGAAAGCTTTGAGTTGAAATTCAAAATATTGCGGATCTTGATTATCCATTATTGGTAATAGAAGATTTTAATTGTATTCTTTCAAAAAAGAAGAAACATGGTTATTGGCTTTTTGTTGATAATTAGGAGAGCTCTAACTTCAGACAATTCTTGTAATCTTCATCTTTAATAGATCTATGATGTAGGCTCTAATTTCATTTGGTACAATAATAGAAAGGGTCTTATAAGAATATAGAAAAAGTTAGAATAGAGATATAGCTAATAAAAAAGGGATTAATCTATCTTCTGAAGTTCAAGTCAGACATCTCACATGTATTGGGTTAGATCACCATCTTCTTTTGATAAATTAGAACCAATTTTTTGGTGTGAATAGATGTGGCTTTGCTTTATTTTTTTCCCTCAATTTTATTTTCCCTTGTTTTTTAAATTTCTAGTTTTCAGTGTTCTAGAGATATAGACTTATTCATTGCATGCTTTAGGAAGAAAAAAAAAAAAAGGTCTTTAAAACTTGTCTTTTAAGCTAAGTCATGCTTTGCTTTCATGCTTTTTACTGCTAAAGTGCTACTAAAATATTTTTCATCCATATTTGAACTCTCGTGATGTGGAGATCTAATAGGATTTTTGTCTTTGAAAATTTTCTTCTGCGCATGCATTGGATTCTCCTTCTCTTATGCTAGTACCATCCTACGCTATGTCTAATTTAAAAAGATTCATGTTCTATCATTTTTATAGGGTATGATTTAGTGGCTGCTGAGACCTTTGTGCGCAATATAAATCTTTAGTCTTCCTCACTAAAAATTCTTTTTATGGTTGAAAAATTTCTAATGCATAAAAGCTATAGTTTTTCTCTCCCTGGCCTATTTCTTGAATAGCTCAAAATCTCTCTCTCTCTCTATCTATCTATCTCTCTTTTTGATTGCATAAATAGCTCAAAATCTCATCTTTAATGTGATCATATTTGTTGCTGAAGCATTACCATATTTTCTACTCTACAATCTCTTTATTATCAAGCGTCTTTATTACACGCCATAAGTTAGCCAGAATCGATCCAAAACCGGATCATTGGTGCTGTAAGAATAGCTTCATGCCATGATGAGACTTTACCACTATCTCATAAGTAATCATTTCTTTTTATTCATCAACTTTTGCACATTCGGATCAGTTCTAATACTACTATATTTGTTACGCCTAAGACCTTAGGATAGATTCAGATTATAATAATTCATCGCATGTAAAACATACAAGGTATTTATTATAAAACTAATTAGTCAAATAGAACGAAATTATTATTCCATAAACATCCATCCAACAAAATAGTAATACAATTAGAAATAAAGAAAAACATCCATCCTAAAATTTATTTAAAAATAACTAAGAAGATTTAACGGCATTGCTTCTATCAAGGTCTGCATCTTATTCCATTAAATCTAATATTTTATAAGTTCACATTTAGTAAATAGAATTAACTATTAATAAAATAATTAAATATAAATTATTATAATAATTTATTTTTTTTATTTTATAATTTATTGAACATTACCGAATAATTTTTTTTTATAAATAAATTATTATAACTTCAGAGCAACTTCGATCTTTATCGGACCCAGTTGGCTGAAGCTTAAAGCCATGGACCGAAAATTACTGTTCGAACTTAATTAAAAGCTGTCTGTTTGCGTTCAACTGGTGAGGGCGTCACAAATATATCGTTGATATTGTTCAGCTGGGAACGGTACAGGTGTGATCTTTTTTTTTTTTTTATCTTCACGAGGAACCTTATCGTGGGACCTTCTGGAATGGTACGTACGCGGGAAGGTCAAAGGAAGAAAAAAAATTATCAACAAGTTTATCACTGACGGTACCGACGTCATGACCTTTTTTATGCGACGATGATACATATTTTTTTTAAGAACCGACGACGTTAAGGCGACTTATTATTGCCACTCCCATGAATCGTCGGCGTTAAGGCGAAGTTCTACGGCCCCCTCCCTTGGCACTGATGTAACGAATGAAGCGTCTCAAGTTGCCCGCCTTCCCCTCCCTTGAAACTGATGCTGGAGATTTTATCTTGTCGTATGCTTTGCCTAAAATGATTTAAACAACGCAAATTTACGTGTTAATTTCTATGTAATATATATTTAATAAATAGCGAGTAGCAAGTTTTCAGTTAATAAGTAAAACCATGTGTCCACGCGTGCCTCTCGACGTCTTCCTTAATGCCCATAACAAGTATGTCATGCATCCATAGATGCCTGCATCTGATTCCATGTATGGCTTACATGTGGAGGGTGCGGAAGAGACACGCCATCAGTGTTTGTATATTTTATGATTTTTGAGTAATTTTATTCCCAAACTTGCGTCCGAGATTGATGATACGCATTTATCGAATGACTAGCGTGCGGTGACAAGATCATTTAAGAGTTTTTTTAAAAAAAAATCAAAAAATGGTATAAGAAAGAGTTATGATATTATTATTTTTTTTATTAGTATTCGAGAAGATAATTCACACGTCCAACCATCATCTAGGATGCGGTGCAACAGAATATACAATGCCGGTTTTTATTAATTTTTATACTAACTCATAATGTTTTTGAATTAAAAAATAAATAATTTTAATAAAGTCTTACAATTATTTTTTTTTAATTTTTTTGTTCAATTGGTGTGTTGTTTCTTCTCACTCAAGTCATAGCCTTATCTTCAGTTAATTTGATTGATCTAATTATTCTTAAAAAAATATAAAATATAGAATGGACAGTTTTATAAGAATCAATCTTTCAATGTATACATCCATGCAGAATGATCGGAAATATACTTAATATCAAATATAATTTTATAAAAAATTATAAATTATAAAAATTATAAAAATAATTTTAAACTAACCAATATTCAAATATCTTTATCAATCATCAGACTAATCTAGCATATCAAAACAATAATAATCAATATGAGCATTTGTAAGGTTATACATTATCAAAAGCAATATAGCTATTTCTGTTCAATAATCTATGTTATCTTTTCAATGTCACGCTAGTCTTTGATCATGATTGGATCATGACTAGTAATTGTCATGATTCATCTCATGATATCATGATTTGATTCGTAACTAGCAATCTAAATAAAATACCATAATTTGACCCATTGCTAGCAGTCTATAAATAATATCATGAGCAACTTGTGATTGACAATCCAAATATAACATCACAATTCCGTTCATGATCAGTAATCCATAATAATAAGACTAGTCCAATTCTCTTATCCAATTAAATTATACACACATTCAATCTGAATAATTTAATTGCAACATTCACACATATCATGCTTAAAATATTATATTTAAAATAACAAATGCCATCATAACTCATGCATGATCATGTCCATCCGTTCCATCGTTCACATTTGCATGACAAAATTTATCAGAACAATGCAAACAAGCATACAGTAGTGTCATCTAGCTTCTTGTCATCCGGACCACTCACTCGTAATTAGAAAAATTAATTCAAAAAAGAAAGCGTTAGCGATGCGGGTTGCCCTCTGTAGGAATCTTAACGACATTTTAAAAGTTAGACAGGAAACTAGGTGGTCCAGACTGTTGTCGACGGGATTCGTTTTCTTTTCCTTATATTCTATTTGTCTTTCTCGCGATCGATCATATGGATCGAGCCCATCCCATTTGGGCCGGCCCTCACATAAACAACGTCCCTAAACCCTCGGTTAGTATAGCCAACCTCTACCAATTTTATTAATACTTCCACTTTAACGAAAATTTTCTACACCCCCTCTCCATATAAACATATACTGAAGTTGGGAGGCAAGTCTCACTGTCTAAGTTTTGAAAATTATTTTTTTTTAAAGAAAAGAGTTAAAAAAAATTAAAGAGAGGAGGTGAGCTCCTACAGGACGAAGAGATGCAAACTACTACGTCATTAAGAACTCAACAACATTTAAGGAGAAATCACATCAATTATTCGAGTTTGCATTCCGACATAGAAAACAGAGATATATTCAGAGCAACAGTTTTTCAGGACAGAACACATAGGTTGTTGTTTTGAGAACTTCATTCCAGAGCCCAGGCAATGCATAAGACCGAAGAATCCCAGGAGCGCCAGCAGTGACTCATTCAAAACCTTTCAAGCTTTGATTTGTTTGAAGCTTGCATAACTGAGATTTTGCATTTAAAGTCTTGCAAACTGCGAAGCATTTGTGAGATATCAAACCTCCGTTCCTCCAAGCTTTAATTATTCCTCTACATTTGGCTAGCAATCTTGAGTTGGCGTGAAGGCCTCGCTCCTCCAGCAAGAGACTTTTCAAAGCAGGAAACATGCCTTTCTTCATAGAATGCAATAGTATATGGTCCAGCCATTCAATCAAACTATTAAAGTACATCTAGGATCTTGGAGTGTAAAATTTATTCAGAAATAAAATTTATTTATGAAATAGCTCACTGTGCCTTCTACTCTGTCGCTATCCGCCCTTGAGTGCGGCCCTGCGACATTGCTCCCCAACCACCAGAGACCTCACCCATTGTAACCCAATTGACCGAAATCCTCAACTCTGGACTTGCAACTTAGACCCAAGAATGTAGATCTGAAACATTCAATTTGGATATGAACTGTAAATTAATATAATTTATTATACTAATTCAAAATTAATATTCTCATTGTACATATATAGCAATCAAAATTCTAAGGAAGTATGTCTTGAATCACTGTAAAAATATATAAGGATTTCTTCCCATGCTCTTGTATAATTTTTGACATATTTTATTTATTATCTGCTTGGTAATGGGTTTGATTAATGTATATGTTTTATGCTAATAATGTGTGAGAAATTGTATAATATGGAATAGATTTTGGTTGGTGTATGTACTTCATATATGCATATAGTATATTATTTATGATAATATGATGTTGGTATATGATATTGATGTGCAAATATATTGTAATGCTGTAAAATTCTTAAGCACATCTAGTTTGGCTTAATCCATTTCTAAACCTTAGCTCATTTCTAACCTAGCTCATTTGTCACTATTCATCTTTTTTCTCTGAACCTCTCATACCGCTTGCCACCACCCATTGATATCCTGCTACCTCATGGTCGACCAGCGGCAGGGATGGCAAAGAGGCAGGGGTGGGTCAAATTAGGGTTAGCAGAGAGGGCATAAGACCTCAGATCCTCCTCTTTCTTCTTTCTGCTCCCTCTCTCCTTCTCTTCTCTTCCTTCTCCCTCTCTTCTCCTTGGGTAAAGCTTGCTGGAGGTGGTGGTCAAGTGGCACCTTGCAAGAGCTTCGATAGGTCGCAGCGAAGAAGCTAAGCTAGGAAAGACTCATGACAATTTCCTCTATTCTATCTATCTTTACCCTGTTTTGATCTTATTTCTCTAATTAGTGGTGGCAGGATCTCTAATCATTCTAATGTGAGTCAGAGGAGGTGTTGCCGAGGGTCCTATTGCTGATACCGACCATTAGTAAGCCTAAAACCCCTTCTTTGTTTTATTATGGGTTAGCCATTGGTTTATGGAAGGATTTCATCGGCTCTTAGGGCTAGCCATTGGCAACTGAGGGCGCCAGACTCCTTGGGTATCGGCTTGGTATAGCGTTGGAGCCATCGCCGCCCCTGCCATGCGACGGTGAGAGGCGATTGGAGGCGTGACCTCTTGATCTTTTTTGTTAAATTGTGAGGTACTGATCGGCAAGTTAACCTCCGAACCAGTCCTCCTCCGTGGTTGGGGGTGTTGTTGGCCCATGCCATTACCGTGGCCACCAGTGGGGAGGTCGTTGGTCTAGCAGTGGTAAGGTATCTGCTGGCCATGAGGCCCATCCATGGCGCCTTCGTTCTAAGAGGAAGGCAGGATGGCTTTTTTTTCGATGAAAACCCAACTAGTCAGATTGACGTGGATCGATTTGAGTTAAGCTAGAAGATTTGGGCAGGATCAGGCTGGTGGGTTAGTGAAAGGCTAACTCAATTTTAGGCTGATCCAATGTAGAGTTACTTGTTCTCTTTGGGCTCTATGTCAGTCTTATGGCCGAACTAGTTTTAGAGCTGCTATGATTGTTGTGGGCTAGTGAGGCCCAAACTGGTAAAGCAAGCCCAAGCCCAAACTAGTGATTCTTCGGGATAAATCCTTTTAGGCCAGAATGTTCTAAGCCCAAAGTAACCAACCGGTGAGCACTAAGTTATGGATTAATTGTTGTGGGTCCGAGTTATGTTGGGTTGAAGCTAGTTGAGCTTTAATTGGTCTAATTAAACACTACTTAAGCAACTTAATGTCTTGATTGAGCTCTAATTAATCCAGTTAAATCAGTGCAGGGCTAGCTAAAAACCAAATAGGTGGATTAGATGAATGGGCCCAGAGATATATTATAACTTCATTGATTTGGGTCTATTAGGACCTTATTTGCATCTAGTTAAGTTCTAAATAATTTTTAGGATTATATTTGGAAATTATGCCGCAGGCTGTTTCTTGACAGGATGTTTCGACGTGGGTTGGGGGATGGTACGAGTTTTCCACAAGCATCTAGATGTTGATTATTTAGCTTGCTTTAACACCTAGAATTTCCAACATGTACCTGTTCTTCTATTGTTTGTCAGGAGGTGGGTTGACTTGAGGAGACGGTGCAAGTTCAAGGCTTCCACTTGCATCTGGATGCTGATGGTTTAATTTGCTTGGCAGTTTCACGCCAAGAATTTCCAACATGTACCAGTGCTTCTTTTGCCCGTCAAAGGTGGGCTGACTTGACATCAGTCCTGTTTGAATCAAATGGAGAATGCATTCCTAACCGTCCACCCTAACAATTTAAGTGACTAAAATGCTCTCATGACCAGGTCAGTTATCACCTGAGAAAAGAGTCTGATTGGGGGACAAAATTGTCATTGTGCAAACTGATTCTCCAACCAAAGTGCAATTGTGTGACCCGTAAACGTTGAAAATAGAGGGAGGGAGGGAAAAAGAAGAAAAGGGGGAAAAAAAGACTTGCAGCAAATGGTATCTCGTCAATACATCTGTAAGAAATTTCATAGCAGACTAGGAGAAGTAGAAAGAAAATTAACATATTCCTTTTAACAAATTCAAAATTGAATACCTTTACGAATGACCTATAAACAAAGTTGCAGCCTCTTTCTTTTTTATACATGTAAGGGTAATAGTTGCTTGATTTCGTTATACTTGAGGTAGAACCAATTAAGTTTAAATTTGAATAATAGAAGTTTCATATATAGTTTGAATCATTTATGGTGTGGTTTACTATCTTTCTCTATACATTAAAATTTGATTTGAAAACTCTTAAACCATGCATCAAGTGATGCAAAAATTGAACAAGTTCATCATTTGTAAACTCCTAACCTATAAGCCAAAAGATTTATTATATTACATGACATAGATTGTTTAATATTTTGATTACTTAATGAATGCGCTATAAGTCTCCAAATTACATAATTTTTTATGTATATAAATTTTAAAGATAATAAATTATGTTCAATGGCTCGAATCATTAGTTGTAAAATTATATCATTTATATCTAAATTTGATGGGTTTTAAGAGGGGCTCAACTATGGTGTAGCCAAGTACAAAATTCGGTCACCTTTTCTATCTTTTGATCCACACCAATCCTAAAGCTACTCTATCTTTTTTAGTTTTTTCATCTTTGAGATTCGTAAACCATGTGGATCAATGATGGGGAAGGTAACTGGAACTAATTTTATTTATATTTGAATATAACGTAATCCAGCATCCGATCACCTTTCCTAACTTTGGATCACATGCATCCTGGAGCCACTCCATCTTTTTTAATAATACAAATGTGTAATGTTCTATAGAGATGCATACTAGTTGTAGTTTATGCCAGTATAAATGGTATTGTTAGGCGAAAGCTTTGAGTTGAAATTCAAAATATTGTGGATCTTGATTATTCATTATTGGTAATAGAAGGCTTTAATTGTATTCTTTCAAAGAAGAAGAAACATGGTTATTAGTTTTTTGTTGACAACTAGGAGAGCTCTAACTTCAAACAATTCTTATAGTCTTCCTCCTTAATAGATCTAGAATGTAGGCTTTAATTTGATCTGATACAATAATAGGGAGGGTCTTGCGAGGATATGAAAAAGGTTGAATAAGGGTATAGCTAATGAAAAGGGGATTAATTTATCTTCTGAAGCTGAAGTCAAACATCTAACATGTATTGGGTTAAATCACCATCCTCTTTTGATAAGTTAGAACGAATTTATGGGGGGTTGAGACCTTTTTGTCTTGTGAATTTTTTGGTGTGAATAGATGTGGCTTTGCCTTTTTTTTTCCTCAATTTTAAAATTTCTAGTTTTCAGTGTATGGAAAATAATGGCGGCCAACTTATCAATCTCCATTTATTAAGATCGTTCTGATTGCCCAAGTTGCTTGTAAGATACTATAAGTTTATATCATTTGCAAATCTTAACTAGATTCAGTGTATATCTTGGGTACAAGGTGGCATTCAGTCGGCTTAGTTTCATGACTAGATGTGCTTAAAAACTGGTAGGCTTAATGCTAGAATATGAGTACATATGTAAACTTAGATTATGCCATAAGAAAAAGGCCATAACTAGTAGAGTTGTCTAATAAATGAGAACAGAATTAATAAAGATTCATTTATATCCTCTGAATATAGCTAGTAAGTTGATAAACTTAATTTACTATCTATAGGACAGTCATATTTATCTTCTCTACTATATATGATAAAAGTTTTGATTTACCATCTTTACTAAGAGTTTTCGGTTGTCATGACAAGGGAGGCTGGTGTCACTACAAGAATTTAGATTTTTAAAGACCAAAATTTAGTTATGAAATTTATACGAAGCTTTCGAATTAATCTGCGATGCTTTTGGTTCACTAGAATAATCATGTGGTGTCTAAAGTAAATGTTTTGCATAAATATGCTGTAAAATTTTAATATTTGTAATCTTTAAGGATTCCTAAACAATTGGTGCATTTGATCAAAACACAAGCATGTACACCATTTGGCTACCATTCCCATAATGTTGTTCTTTGGTTGAGTTGCCTTAAGTTGGGGGTAAAAATCAGAACATTTTCATGATGGCATTCCTCTTGCGTTTGTAATGAGCTAGGTTCCTTCCACCTGTTTCTTTTTCACGTTAAAAAAAAAAAAGGTATGAACTTCATTTATATGTAAAGAGGGCATGTTATTAGGAAACTAGTATTCTACTGTGTATAATGTTACATGTCATATAAATATTGAAATAATTAAGTAAATAATTATTCTTTTATGAATAATTAATGTGATACAATTTTTATGTCATCAATATTTAACAATGTTCCAATAATCACTTAATTAATTCTCTACGATCATGGGCTACAGTCACATATATTTCCTACGAAGGTGAGTCCCAATATCTGTCATTTGTTATTACATAGTGAATCGAGAGTTTCATATCTTAGTTAAGTCTTTAATTAATAATTTATTATTCATAAGTAATTGCTTATTCATGTTATCATGTAATTCTATTATTTTTTTTTTATTATAACGTGGTATTAAGGTCTAAAAATAGCAAAGATTTCATAATAACAAATATAATAAGATTATGTAATGGATCCGGTGATTTAATATTTAGAGTAGGCAAAATCATACCTATTAGATAAGGCATTAACCAAGTCTATTCCTATTTTGCTTAATAAAACAATAACAATAATAATAATTTGAGTAGTAAACATTATCATTTATATATATAAATAAATAAATATTATAATTATGTAAATTATTGATTAATAGATAGTGACAATATTCAAAGCTATTTCAATCATCTTTTTATAATTGATCAGCAGTAATTAACTAGAATTATAAATTAATCTTTTTATTAAAAAGGTTAATATACAATTGGTCTACTTATCTTGATTCGCTGATTAATAGGGTTAGGTCAGATCAAATCGAGCTGGTGCTTACCTACATAATAGATTTTTTAAAACAATTCCATAATCATAATGGCTCATAACTCAACCTAAACTCTGGACCTAAATCTACCATGGCTCACTTAGGTTTAAATCCTTTCGGTCATCTATGTTAACCCAAAATCAAACCTATTCCTAATTTAAGCAACCCCATCAATTAGATCCCAATCCATCCTAAATTCAACTAGAATAAACATATTTGAACCCAAACTCCCATGAGTTGAATCGATTCCAATTAGATTAAACCAATTTCATTAAAATTCAGCCTGTTCAAGGACCAATTCCATGAGCATTGGGTTGGTTAGCTAAAGGCTAAAACCATTGTCTTCCTTCTAAGATTCCAACCAATCGAAGCTTAGGTTGAAGACAGCTGAATCTTTGGTCGGCTTGGCTACTACTAGTGGGGACCCCTAGCTCCGACCATGGTCGGACCTTGCTCTGGCGTGATGTGAACCCTTGGTCGATGATCAACACATTCGATAATGATGTCGTGAAGACTCACTCCCAGAGGCCTTCAAGCTAGGATTATGAACCAACCTATGGCCATCACTGGATCTTAGCCTTAGCAAGAGTTCGATCAATTCTTGCTTGGGTTTAGATACCAAAAGAGACCATGAGCACTAACCAAGAACAGAGCACGACCAAACCTAAGCTTAAACTCCTTTCTTCGTCAATCAGTGGTGACCCTTGCTAGTGCTAGATTGAAGAGTATGAATGGAGTCAAGACTCTTACCTACAACTTCGTCACCGAAGAGGAACAAAACACCGGTGAAGAAAGATCATAGTGCTCTGTTTCTTTTCCTAAAATAGAGCCATAAAAACCTAGTAAGGAATCTGATAATGCCACTAAAATTTTATTAAAAATAATATGCTAATAAATTGTAGATCAAAGGGGAGGCAAATGGATCAAAGGTCTTGAGTTACTCTTCCTCATGGTTTTACTTCCCTCTTAACTGCGCCCTTAACCCATACTTTCTTCAGGCCCAGATTTTCTTTGGCTACCGATCAAAATTTCTGATGATGGCCATGGAGAAAGCACAAGTCTTGATAAAGGGATAATGCTTAGAGATAAGCCCTATCTCTTCAATCAATTTGGGAGAAAAACACGTTCATTTTTCCTCCTAGATTATGACTTATCTTTCTTTCGTTTTTTTTTTTTTTTTTTTTTGATTTGGCTTGACCCGACTCGAATCGATCAAATGACCAGGTCCGGTTTGGGTCACGCCTCACAATTTTAATTCTTAAATCTCAACCTCAGGTCATGATCTTGAGGTGTTGGATACCCACTTTAATTCTCTAAAATGAGTTTGAGCTCATTGAGTTAGATGGTAATTCCAAATGTGTGAAGTGATTTAGAATTACTATTACATAGAATCATCAAAATGCAATTAAAAGTGGCAATCCCATCACCTTTATTTGGATCACCGACATGAATGGATCATCTTAGACCAAACATCTTCGAAGAGTTTATAAGAAACCAAATCATTCTTGCTTACAAGTTTCAATTATTCTTGTGATATATGTTTTCCTTGATAGAATGCACTAAAAATATATATATTTTTTAAAAAAATGTTCATGATGTCTCATTTAAAAGACTATAAACTATTTTGAAATAAGGATTAATTCTCAAGAATAGTGATTGGGTGCAATGTCACCAATGACTTGTATCTTAACAAGAAAGATGGAAATCTCTATTGGATTCATCTCAATGATGCTAAACTTGAGATTTTATTATTGGAAGAAGAGTATTGGCTTGCAAATATAATAAAGATAGGATTGAGATGTGCTAATAAATCTTTATTAATTAGAATAATAAATAAAATAAATTAATACAATTAGGTGATTGGACTAATTTGGTTCCTGCTTCTGCTTGATAAAGAGTAGGTTACAAAGACTCGAGGGGAGAGAGAATGAAGGAGACAAAAAATGTTAAAATGATCTAACTTATTGAGGCTACTCCTGAAATAATTTATGATTACTTCTATGGTACAAAGATTTACTAATAACTCTTGATTCGATTGGAAGTTGGGATTCTATCTGCCTTTATATTTATAACTTGGAAATGATAATAGTAGGCGCTAAACAAATAAACAACTTTCACTAATGAATTGAAACTCTCAAACTTTTTCTTTTAAATTAATAATCATTGTGAACTTTATCTAATTTTAAAAATTATCAAAGATTACTGAATAATCTCTCTATATAAATAAATCATTATAACTTCAGAGCAACTTCGATCTTTATCGGATCCAGTTGGCTGAAGCTTAAAGCCATGGACCGAAAATTACAGTTCGAACTTAATGAAAAGCTGTCGCTTAGCGTTCGACTAATGAGGGCGTTGCAAAGATATTGTTGATATTGTTCAACTGGGACCGCTACAGATGTGATATATTTTATCACGATGATTGCAATCGAGGAACCTTACTGTGGGACCTTCTGGAACGGTACGTCATGACACGGGAAGGCCAAAGGTAGTAACAAAAAAAAAAAGCGACAAATTTATCACTGACGGTCTCGACAGCATGATTTTTTTTAATGCAAAGATGATAAATATTTTTTTAAGAACTGGCAGACATCTATTCGAGACGAAGTTCTATCGTTGCCACTCCCATGATTCGTCGGCGTTAAGACGAAGTTCCACGGCCCCTCCATCCATTCACGACTCGTTGCATTCGAAAAACATTTGGTAGGTCCCCATCATCGAATGAAGTGTCTCAAGTTGCCTGCCTTCCCCTTCCTTGGCACTGATGCTGGAGATTTTATCTTCTGGTATGCTGTGCCTAAAATGATTTAAACAATGCAAATTTACGTGTTAATTTTTATCTAATATATATTTAATAAACAATTTTTTATTTAATAAGTAAAACCATGTGTCGACGTGTGCCTTTCGACGTCTTCCTTAATGCCCATAAGAAGCATGTCATGTATCTATAGATGCATGCTTCTGATTCCATGCATGGCTTACATGTGAAGGGTGCAGTAGAGATACGCGATCAGTTTTTGTATATTTTATGATTTTTGAGTAATTTTATTTCCAAACTTGCGTTCGAAATTGATGATATACATTTTATCGAATGACTAGCGTGAGGTGACATGATCATTTAAGGGATTTTTTAAAAAAAAACAAAAAAATGGTGTAAGAAAGAATTATGATATTATTTTTTTTAGTATTCGAGAAGATAAATGACACGTCCACCGATCATCCAGGATGCGGTGCAATAGAATATACAATGCCTATTTTTATTAATTTTTATAATAACTCATAATATTTTTTAATTAAAATATAAATAATTTTAATAAAGCCGTTCAATTACCATTTTCTTTGTTCAATTGTTGTGATTGATCCTTCTCACTCAAGTCATAGCCTTATCTCACTATTAAGGATCAGGTAGTATGATTGATCTAATTATTCTTAGAAAAGCGTGAAATATTGAGGGAGCTTAACAGTTTTATAAAAATCCTCATTGTATATATTCATGTAGAATGATTATAAATATATTTAATACCAAATATAATTATATAAAAAAATATAAATTATAAAAATCATGAATTATAATTTTTAACTAACCAATATTCAAATATTTTTATCAATCATTGGACTAATTCGATGTATCAAAACAAATAATCAATATGATCATTTCAGTAAGCAATAGTGTAAAGTTAAACATTATCGAAAGCAATATAGCCATTTCTATTCAATAATTTATGTTATCTTCTCAACATCACACTAGTCTTGATCATGATTTGATCATAACTAATATGTGTCATGATTCATTTCATAATGCCATGATTTAATTTGTAACTAGTAAGCTAAATATAATGCCATAATTTGATTCACAGCTAGCTGTCAATAAATAATATCATAAGCAGCTTATGATTGGCAATTCAAATATAGAATCACAATTCAGTCCATGATTAGTAATCCATAATAATAAGACTAACCTAATTATCTTATCCAAATAAATAATTTAGTTGCAGCATTAATACATATCATACTCAAAATATTATATTTAAAATATCAAATGCCACCACAACTCATGCATGATCGTGTCCATCCAATCCATCATTCACATTTACATGACAAAATTTATCAGTACAATGCCAACAAACATGCGGTAGTGTCATCTCTTGTGACATCCGGTTAAAAAAAAAAAAAAAATCCACTTATATGCTGAATTCTCTCGTGTTTTCATGAATGTTCTGGATGGAGAGAGGAAATTCAATGAGGATGTCGATAATGGGAGGAGAGAATAAGAGTCTTTGGAAAGCCGAGAGCTACCCGAGAGCTGCTAAGAGCTGGACCACTCTTTTCTTTCCTTATGCTTCTTCTTCCTCTCCTTCCTTCCATTTTCCTGCATCCGGGCTGGTAAACCACCATTGGAGGGTGTAGCTTGAACCCCCTTCACCATGGAGCATCACCGGAGCTGGAGTTGATGTTGTCTGTTCCATCTTCCATTCCTCTGTTTCTTGACCATTTCCTTAATTTCAGCTGATAGGGTGGGAGATCTTCTAATTAAAGAGTAGGGGAGGATTACAGGAGCTAGAGGATCATACGGGGAGGTTCAAATCATTGCTAGCAACCCCGATAAGGTTCAGATGAAAATTTCATCCCGTCTTTGTTCCTTTTTACTGAGTGCATAGTGATTCTTAGGAGGCTTAGGATAGTGGAGGCTTGGAGCCGTCGGCGTGAGGTCGCCGGCGCTCGGCCAAGGGGAGGAGACCCAGGTGGCCCTGACACGGAGAAGAAGACAGAGTCTTCTTCTTGCTTCACCCGGGCTCGGTGGGGGAGGCCATCGGACCTGGTGGCGTGTGTCGCCGCCCATCACCGGTGGTGAACGGGCGACGAGACGAGGGAGCCGGCGGCGATGGATTTGGGCCGCTGGCAGTGAGGAAGAAGAGAGAGAGAGCAGAGAGAGGGAAAGAGACGAGAGAGAGGCGTCGGCTTGGGGCCGTTGCCGGAGGTCACCGCCGCCGCCACTGTCGCCGCTGTGGTCAGTATCGCGGGAGGGAGGAGTCGCGCGTGGGAGGGGGAGAGCGCGGCTGGGAGGCGGTTTGGGGTGAGGGCGCGTGAAGAAGAAGAAGAGGAAAACAGGGAATTGTGTCTCTTGCATCGAGGTGGCATGGGGGGTGAACACGCGAAGAAGAGGAAGAAGGCTGCAACCTTCTTATGAGTTGGGCTTGAACTAGTGGGCCAGCTGTTTCAAGTTGGTTCGAGTCTTGGAACTAGTTTCTATATTAAAAATAAAAAAAAAATTAAAATTTAATTATAAAATTTATAAGAATTAGCTAAACTCACTCTATAGATTCAGATCTGGGCTTAGAGATATGTTATTTGATCTCTATTTCACCTAAAAATCAGATGGTATTCATATTGAGTTAAAATAAAATGGTTTGAATAAGTCCGAGGAAACACATTTATTTAAAATTATATTGATCAAATCTGATCCTGAGAATTAAACCATTGTGATTAGCAATGAGTCTAATTTTAGTAATAATGATTAAATTGAATAACGGCCAAGGTAATCATAGGAAAATTTATCGATGAAAGTAGGGTCATTTTTGTAAATATTGCAAAGTTATTGAAAACTTGTAAAATTAGAAAATAATTAAATTTGGGATAAAAAGCAGTAAGTAGGGGGTTGCTAGACATTGAGTGAGAGGGGTAAAAGAGTCATTTTTAGATTTTGAAAGGATAAAATGATAATTTTTCTTGGTTATGGATTTTGATAAATTAATTATTTATGTGGGATTATAGGTGATCGTTGACTACACATGTTGCATTGAGGGGATTGTGGGAGTAGCGATTTGAGATAGGAGTTCTACACCTTACTGTTATGTAATATGTTTTCATAACTTACATGCCTGCATATATCACATATGGTTGGTTTTCTTTGCATGATTTGGATTAAACATCATGGATTATTATAGACTTATGTATATATTTATATATGGTGGTATGGTATTTTATTATAAACGATTTTTGGTTTAATTTGGGATTATGGATTTTAGGTTTTTTTTTGGATATAATATGGCTTGGTCTTTTGGAGATAGGATGGGATGGTATTCTGGAAATGAGATGGATACTGCTGGTACGTGGTACTAGTTCTGGCAAGGGGAGTTGGTACCCTCTTGCCTAGATTGGCGGCACTAGAGAAGGGGGTAAGCCCGAGGAAGGCCGTTGAGGAACAAAGTCATGGTATAGGACCTAACTGAGTTCATTTACGCAGGGCACTAGTATATAAACCAACTTAGATGGGAGAAGTATCGCTAGGTTAGGTTGTTTACACGTAATACTGGCGCTAGATTGCGACAGTATGTATCAGCAGTAATGCCTCGGGATGCATGCTTACTAAGGGAGGGGCTCACTTAGGGGATGCCTTACGTACTTGGCAAGGGGGCCCAGTGGGCGTATCGCATACGAGTGAAGGCGACTTCCTTGGTGATGCCATGCATAAGGGTGCATGGATGGTTTGATGATGGATGTGGTTATCTGGATGTCGTGGCTGGCATGGCTATGGTCGTGGTTATATGGATGGTTCGATAATGGATATGGTTATTTGGATGCGGTGGCTGGTATGGCTATGGTAATGGTTATATGGATGGGTTGGGTGGTGGTGGTTATGGATATTATAGTTGGCTTGGGTTGGTTTGGTATTGTGGTGGGTATCGGGGTGCGGTGGTTATTTTTCGCGCTTGGGTATGGTTATTTTTCTTGATGTTAGTATTTGGATTGTGTTGGATTGGTTATGGGTATGATTATCATGATGGTTTTTGATATTTCTTTTTGGATGGTTATAACCTTATTAGCTTTTTGGATGGTTATATACATTATGATATCTTTTGTTCAAACATATTTTGGTTATATTAAAATTGTTTATTTGGCATATTAATGGTGGTAAGTGTAGAAATTCTATTAGGCTTTTTAGCTCATTCCATTATGTTTTATTTTTTTTCAGCAGATGAGGAGGACGTTTACCTTATAAACCAAAGTTTCAGGGAGGGACCTCAGGAGTGAGGCCAGAGAGCTGTCTTAGCTTTTGCTATATTAAACATTTTGTATGTAGCAAATGGAGTTGACATGTACAAGGTTGATGACATGATATAAAATCTGATATATTTGAGTTTTCTTTTGGCTTCCACAATGATGTTAATAATATATTTATATTGGGGTTTAGTAGGCCTTGCATGCTCTTTAGGTTCACTTAAGGGTATGTGGCCGTGTTATGTTTAATTCTGAAATTTTTTAAAGATACTGAACACATCTGATTTTTGTCTCATAAAATATACCCATGTCATTCTAGAGAAGTCATTAATAAAGGTTAAGAATTATTTGTTACCTCCATAAGATAGTGTTGACATAGGACCACATACATCTGTATGAATAAGCTCTAATGGTGCTCTAGCTCTCCATGCCTTCTCTTTTGGAAATGCTTCTTGATGTTGCTTTCCAAGTGCACAACCTTCACAAACTTCTTTTAATTCTCGTATAGATGGTAGCCCATACACCATGTTCTTCTGCTGAAGATTCTTTAAGCTTTGAAAATTCAAATGCCCAAGTCTTCTATGCTATAACCATGAGTCACCAACCATATCCATCTTCAAAGCTACATCATTCTTGTAAGAAAAATTGAGAGGAAAACTTCTATTTTTCTCCATCTTGATCTTTACTACAGCTTGATTTCTTTTATCAAAAATTTTGCAAGAATCTTCTTCAAAGTGAACCGAATATCCATGATTTATAAGTTGTCCAACACTTAGCAAGTTTTGTTCCAGTTCTGGAACTAGCAGCACATTGCGGATATATCTTGTTCCCTTCTTTGTTTCTATGGCAATTATACCTTTTCCTTTTGCTTGAACTAAGACATCATTACCCATCTTCACTTGAGAATTAGTAGTTGAATCAATCTCCATAAAAATTCTTTCATTGCTGGTCATATGATTGCTACACCCGCTATCAAGAAAGCATGATCCATAGCTTCTTGACAAGCATAGAACAGATTGGCTTTACCTTCTTTTTCTTCAGTGAAATTTGCTTGCTGATTTTTCTTCAAGTAACAATCCTTTTGATATCCATGATCTACAAGTTGTCCAACACTTAGCAAGTTTTGTTCCAGTTCTGGAACTAGCAGCACATTGCGGATATATCTTGTTCCCTTCTTTGTTTCTATGGTAATTATACCTTTTCCTTTTGCTTGAACTAAGACATTATTACCCATCTTCACTTGAGAATTGGTAGTTGAATCAATCTTCATAAAAATTCTTTCATTGCTGGTTATATGATTGCTACACCCGCTATCAAGAAAGCATGATCCATAGCTGCTTGACAAGCATAGAACAGATTGGCTTCACCTTCTTTTTCTTTAGTGAAATTTGCTTGCTGATTTTTCTTCAAGTAACAATCTTTTTGAAATTCACTCATAATTAAAAAATTAATTCAAAAAGTAGAGCGTTAGCTATGCGGGTTGCCCTCTATAGGAATCTTAATGGCTTTTTAAAAGTTACAGAGGGTTTAAAAGTCTACGTGTTTCGTTTTCTTTTCCTTATATTCTATTTTTCTCTCTCGCGATCGATCAAATGGATCGAGCCCGTCCCATTTGGGCCGGCCCTCGCATAAACAACGTCCCCAAACCCTCGGTTATTATAGCCAACCTCTACCAATTTTATTAATACTTCCACTTTAACGAAAATTTTCTGCACCCCCTCTCGATATAAACATATACTGAAGTTGTGAGGCAAGTCTCACTGTCTAAGTTTTGAAAATTATTTTTTTAAAAGAAAAGAGTTTTTTGTTAAAAAAATATAAAGAGAGGAGGTGAGCTCCTACAGGATGAAGAGATGCGAACTCCTACATCATTAAGGACTCAGCAACATTTAAGGAGAAATCACATCAATTATTCGAGTTTGCATTCCGACACAGGAAACCGAGATATATTCAGAGCAACAGTTTTTCAGGACAGAACATACAGGTTGTTGTTTTGAGAACTTCATTCCAGTGTCCAGGCAATACATAAGACCGAAGAATCCCAGAAGCGCTAGCAGTGACCCATCCAAATCCTTTCAAGCTTTGATTTGTTCGAAGCTTGCATAACTGAGATCTTGCATTTAAAGTCTTGCAAACTGCGAAGCGTTTGTGAGATATCAAACCTCCGTTCCTCCAAGCTTTAATTATTCCTCTACATTTAGCTAGCAATCTTGAATTGGCGTGCCAACATTCGCCTCGCTCCTCCAGCAAGAGACTTTTCATGGTAGGAAACATGCCTTTCTTCATAGAATGCAATAGTATATGATCCAGCCATTAAATCAAACTATTAAAGTATATCTAGGATCTTGCAGCATCAAATTTATTTAGAAATAAAATTTATTTATGAAATAGCTCAATTTATCTTCTACTCTGTCGTTATCCCACCTTGAGTCTGGCCTTGTGACATTGCTCCCCAACCACCAAGGACATCACCCATTGTAACCCAATTGACCGGAGTCCTCAACTCTGGACTTGCAACTTAGACCCAGGAATGTAGATCTGAAACATTCGATTTGGATTTGAATTATAAATTAATATAATTTATTATGCTAATTCAAAATTAACGTTCTTATTGTGCATAGGCAACAATCAAAATTGAGGAACTGTGTCTTGGATCACTGTAAAAATATATAAGGATTTCTTTCCATGCTCTTGTATAATTTTTGACATATTTTATTTATTATCTACTTGGTAATGGGTTTGATCAATATATATGTTTTATGTTGATGATGTGTGAGAAATTGTGTAATATGCAATAGATTTTGGTTGATGTATGTGCTTCATGTATGCATGTGTCATATTATTCATGATAATATGATGTTGGTATATGATATTGATGGACAAATATATTGCAATGCTATGAAATTCTTGAGTCTATCTAGTTTGGTTTAACCCATTTCTAAATCTTAGCTCACTTCTAACTTTGCTCATTTATCACTATTCATCTTCCTTCTCTGAACCTTTCATACCGCTTGCCATCACTCGCCGATAGCCTGCCACTACGAGACCGACCAATGGCAAGGGTGGTAGGGAGGCAGGGATGGCAAGGAGGCAGGGGTGGGCCAGATTGGGGTTGGTAGAGAGGGCGTAAAACCTTAGATCCTCCTCTTTCCCCCTCCCGCTCCCTCTCTCCTCTTCTCTTCCTTCTCCCTCTTTTCTCCCGGGGTAGAGTTTGCCGGAGCTGATGGTTGTGTGGCATCCTGTGAGAGCTCCAACGAGTCACAGCGGAGAAGCCAAGCTAGGAAAGACTCATGACAATTTCCTCTGTTCTATTTATTTTTATTTTGTTTTGATCTTGTTTCTTTAATCAGTGGTGGTAGGATCTCTAATTATGCTAATGTGAGCCGAAGAAGGTGTTGCCGAAGGTCCTTGCATCTGTCGCCACCACTGATTACTGATGCCGACCGTTGGTAAGCCTAAAACCCCTTCTTTATTTCATCATGAGTTAGTCGTTGATTTATAGGGTGATTTCATTGGCACTTAGGGCCAGCCATCGACAATTCAAGGTGCGAGAACCCTGGGTGTCTACTTGGTAGGGCTTTGGAGCTACCACTGCCCCCGTCATGCTGCGGTGAGAGGCGGTTGGAGGCATGATCGCTTGGTCACCTTCCGGTTAAGCCATGAGGTGGTTGGCAAGTTAACCACCGAATTAGTCCTCATCCCTGATTGGGGCTACTATTAGCCCGTGCCACTACTATGGCCACTGATGGGGAGGCCGTTGATCTGGCGATGGTAAGGTATCAGTTAGCTATGGGGCCATTCATGACGCCTTCATTCCAGGAGGAAGGTAAGATGGCCTTCTCTTCGATGGAGAGCTAACTAGCCGGACCCAAGTGGGCTGATTTGGGTTAAGCCAAAGGATTTGGGTAGGATCGGCTGAAGGGTTAGTGAAAGGCTAGCTCAATTTTAGGCTGACCCAATGCTAGTTAGGCTCTATATGGATCCCATGGCTGAACTAGTTTTCAAGCTGCTAAGATTGTTTTGGGCTGATGAAGCCCAAACTGGTTAAGCAAGCCAAGCCATTTTTCTTTTTGTTGATTCTTTCGGGTAAAACCTTTTAGGCCAGAATGTTCTAAGCCCAAAGTAACCAACCAGTGAGCGCTAAATTATGGACTAATTGTTGTGGGTCTGAGTCTATTTATATTGGGTTTAAGCTAGTTGAGCTTTGATTGGTCTAATTAAACACTTGTTAAGCAACTTAATGTCTTGATTGAGCTCTAATTAATCCAGTTAAATCAGTGTAGGGCTAGCTAAAAACCAAATAGGTGGATTAAATGAATGGGCCCAGAGATTTATTATTTAAATTAACTTCATTGATTTGGGTCTATTTAGGACCGTATTTGCATCAGGTTAAGTTCTAAATAATTTTTAGGATTATATTTGGAAATTATGCCGCGGGTTGTTTCTTGACAGGGAGTTTCGACGTGGGTTGGGAGACGGTACGAGTTTTCCTCGTTGATAATTTATCTTGCTTTCACACCTAGAATTTCCAACATGTACCTGTTCTTCTATTGCTTGTCTGTCAAAAGGTGGGTTGACTTGACGAGAAAGTCTTCCACATGCATCTGGATGTTGATAGTTTAATTTGTTTGGCAGTTTCACACCAAGAATTTCCAACATGTACCTGTACTTCTTTTGTTCGTCAAAGGTGGGGGTTGTCTTGACTTCAGTCCTGTTTGAATCAAATGGAGAATGCATTCCTAACCGTCCACCCCACCAATTTAAGTGACTAAAATGTTCTCATGACCAGGTCATTTATCACTTAAGAGAAGAGTCTGATTGGGGGACAAAATTGTCATTGTGCAAACTGATTCTCCAACCAAAGTGCAATGGTATGACTGGTAAACATTGAAAGTAGAGGGAGGGAGGGAAAGAGAAGAAAAGGGGGGAAAAAAAGACTTGCAGCAAATGGTATCTCGTCAACGCATGTGTAAGAAATTTCATTGCAGACTAGGAGAAGTAGAAAGAAAATTAACATATTCCTTTTAACAAATTCAAAATTGAATACCTTTTCAAATGACCTATAAACAAAGTTGCAGCTTCTTTCTCTTTTATACATATAAGGACAATGATCGCTAGATTTCGTTGTACTTGAGATAGAACCAATTAAGATTAAATTTAAATAATAAAAATTCTATATCTATAGTTTGTATCATTTGCGGTGTGATTTACTATCTTTCATTATGTATCAAAATTTGATTTGAAAACTCTTGAATCATGCATCAAGTGATGCAAAAATTGAACAAGTTCATCATTTGTAAACCCCTAACCTATAAGACAAAAGATCTATTATATTATATGACATAAATTGTTTAATATTTTGATTACTTAATGAATGCGCTATGAGCCTCCAAATTATATGATTTTTTATTATATAAATTTTAAAGATAATAAATCATATTCAATGACTCAAATCATTAGTTGTAAAATTATATCATTTATATCTAAATTTGATGGGATTTAAGAGGGGCTCAGCTATAGTGTAGCTAAGTATAGAATCCGATCATCTTTCCTATCCTTAAATCCACACGAATCCCGAAGCTACTCTATCTTTTTCATTTTTTTTATTTTTAAAATTTATAAACCATGTGAATCAATGGTGAGGAAGGTGACTAGATCTAATCTTGGTTACATTTAAATATAATAAAGTTCAGCATCCGATCATCTTTTTTATCCTTAGATCCATACGAATCTTGGAGCAAACCACCTTTTTTTACTTTTTTCATCTTTGAGATCCGTAAATTGTGTGGATCCAAGGATGAGGGAGATGACCGAATCTAAAGGATCTGGTCACCTCCTTTATCCTTAAATTTATACCGATTCTAAAGCCATTCTATCTTTTTAATCTTTGGGATTCATGAACTGTATGAATCTAAGAGTGAAGGATATGATTGAATCTAAATTGACTATATTTGAATGTAGCTACGTCTACTTCTTTCTTTATATATATGACAAATAACTATGGCAGAATTATTACCGTATATCGTATTTTATGGCCTCTATCTATAGTTTCTCATATGACAAAATCGAAGCAGTTCTATGTAGTTCTATCAGCATGTTTCAGGAAGCTTCATGAGTTTATTTCTTCTCATGCCAATGACTTAGTGGTGAAAAACTTTCTTCTAAGTTTAACCTTTTATCTTTCATACGATTAGTAAGTTAGGTATTTGAGTTGTTTGGCAGAGAAGGTTTAGAATAGAGGGCAAAAACAATGTCATGGTTATGTCACTCATGTGTGTGTAAAAGTTCATACTATTACATATTTAGCTTCATATCGATTATGTAGCATGAAGATTTTAATTATTTATATAAATAATAACTTTTTCAGTAATATTTTTGGAAAGTGGTTTTAGTTTTCCACAAGTGTGATACCGTTAGCGTAGCTTGATCCACATTTGACCATCAGCGTAGCTTGGTCCGCATTTGACCATTGGCTTAGGTTGGTCAAGTTTTGACCGGCTTTCACAGCTAAGTGCACAGGAGGACGCGTCGAAGGGGACCAGTGCCGCTCTGTCACCGTCTCCTTCCCGGACTCAGCGAAGGCATGGAAGAGGCTTAATCAAAGCCTTCTTCTTCCTCTATTTAACCGACCCTAGGCCCCTCTTCCGAACCAAGAACCAGCAGCGGCCGGGCGTTGGAAGTGCCGGAGAAACGCTGTAGGGGTAGTCGTCTTCTCCCTCCGTCGGGCAACCAAATCACGCCGGTGAGATCTCCTCTCTTTCTTCTCTTGTTCCTCTTCCTCTCCATTCATCTTTGATGTCGCCGGTGAGCCGCCAATGGCCGCCGGAGTTTAGTATCCGTTCAGCCCGTGTTTTACTCTGTTTCAGGGAAGATGACGGCCGGATTTAAGGCTGATTGAGCCGTAATCCCCGACTGGTCCCTCACCAAAAATAAGTGCCGGCAATAGCCGACGGTTGGACGAATTGCCAGCCGACGAAACCCCTTTCATATATCTATGTAGCAGGCTGGTTTCCGTTGCGTCTTCCCTCATGGATACCAGGATGACGCCATGTTCCTCTCTTTCTACGTTTCTTCTATTATTTCTTTTCTCTTCTCTTCACATCCAACTCTGCTTAACCACTGATAACATCTCTTGGGGCCAATCCCTCTCCGGAAACCAGACCATAGTGTCCGACGATGGCAACTTTGAGCTAGGGTTCTTCGCACCAGGTAGCACTAGTAGCTACTACGTGGGCATCTGGTACAAAAAAATTACTCCCCGAACCTTCATCTGGGTGGCAAACAGAGCAACACCCATCTCCAACACCTCCTCTGCCGAGTTTAAAATCTCAGAAGATGGCGAACTGGTCCTTCTCAATAGTTCAAAAATCCCAGTCTGGTCTTCAAATTCCAGTCCATCAACCCCAGATTCCACGGTTGCAGTGCTTGTCGACACCGGAAATCTTGTTCTAAGAAATGCTACGAACAGTACAATTTGGCAGAGCTTTGATCACCCAACGGACACAATAATGCCGGGAGCATGGTTTGGAGTCAACAAGATCACAGGGGAGTATCAGAGGATGACTTCATGGAAGAATCCTGAGAACCCTGCCCCCGGGCCTTTCAGTGTAAGCATGGACCCTGATGGATCCAATCAATATGTATTGATGTGGAATGGTTCTGAAATTTATTGGAGTACTGGACTATGGAATGGCCAGTACTTCACTGCGGCCCCTGTTACCATCCACACTAATTTCATCAACTTCACCTTCATCGACAACAGGCAGCAGACGCAGTCCGTGTTTTTCGTCGTCAAAAGTTCTATCATCAGCCGGGCTGTAATAGATTCATCTGGGATATTAAGTCTAATGTTTTGGCTAAGTGGATCCCAACAGTGGCAGACAATCTTTACGGTACCTTCGGCTCAATGTGATGTCTACTCTTTATGTGGAGCTTTTGGTATTTGCGACAATCAGGAAAGCTCGAGCGTTTGCAGGTGCTCCGATGGTTTCAAACCAGCTTCAGTCAAAGAATGGGAATTGAAGTATTGGAATTCAGGATGCGTGAGGAAAACCAATTTGCAATGCAGTAACAAAAGCTTGGCTGGAGGAGAGGAAGATGGATTCTTTAAGATGACCAATATGAAGTTGCCCGCCAATCCACATAATTTGACAGTTGGAAGTTCTAAAGACTGTAAACTGGCTTGCTTGAACAACTGCTCTTGTAGTGCATATGCTTATGAGAGTGGATGCTCGATTTGGAATGGAGACCTTTGGAACCTTCAACAACTCCACAATGGTGATATTGGAGCTGCTACACTTTATCTCCGGCTTGCTGCTTCTGATCTCCCAAGTTCAAGTGGTTCACATAAGTTGGCGATTTATATCACTGTTAGTGTCATCGCTGGAATTTTTGTTATCTCATGTGTCCTCTTCGGGCTAATTTGGGCAATTCGAAGGAGGAAACAAACTCAGATCGCAAAACAAGTTGAGGGTTCTCTGATGCAATTTACTTATGGCGATTTGCAGCGTGCGACCAAGAACTTCTCTTTGAAGTTGGGGAGTGGAGGCTTTGGGTCTGTTTTCAAAGGAACTTTAACCGATGCAATTGAAGTAGCTGTGAAGAAGCTTGAAGGCCTCAGACAAGGAGAGAAACAATTCCGAGCCGAAGTCAGCACATTGGGTACCATTCAGCATGTCAATTTGGTTCGCCTCCACGGGTTCTGCTTAGAGGGCAATAAAAAGCTTTTAGTCTATGAGTATATGCCTGGAGGGTCCCTGGATTCTCATCTCTTTCAGAATGATTCCTCAGTTCTACACTGGAATGCGAGGTATCGAATTATTCTTGGGATCGCAAGAGGATTAGCCTATCTGCATGAGAAGTGCAGGGAGTGCATCATACACTGTGACATAAAGCCAGACAACATACTTCTAGACAAGGACTTATGCGCCAAAATTGCAGACTTCGGCATGGCGAAGCTCATAGGTCGTGACTTCAGCAGGGTACTGACAACGATGAGGGGAACTGTTGGCTATCTCGCACCCGAGTGGATTTCAGGCCTACCAATCACATCCAAGGTTGATGTCTACAGCTTTGGGATGATGCTCTTTGAGCTGATAACAGGCCAGCGAAACATTATGCACTCTGGGGATGGATGCATTAGCTTTAATCCTTCCCGGGCTGCAACAAAGGTCATTGAAGGTGATATACTTAGCTTATTAGACCATAGATTGAATGGTGTTGCTGACATTGAAGAGCTAACCAGAGTCTGTAGAGTTGCTTGCTGGTGCATTCAAGACTCCGAGGCTCACAGGCCTACAATGGGACAGGTGGTACTAATCCTAGAGGGAGTTTTGGAGGTGAACGTGCCACCGTTCCCAAAGGCTCTTCAGCAACTCATGGGAGATCAAAGCCAAATTCTTTATTATTTGTCATCCACTGAATGCAAAGATCCACCTGATCAATCTAAGGATTCCTGTCAATAAGCGTCAAGCTACAACGGGCACTTGAATTTCTTTGCGGAGCATGTCAATAATGGGAACAATATATATGGGTAAAGTATAGCATATAGCTGTTATGATCCTTAAGAATGACCTCAGTGTTCCATGGTGGATGTAGTATCTATTTAGTGACATAAATTAGTTTCCAACCTCCTTTTCAAGAAATGGTTTATGCTTGTATTCTTTCTTTAGAGGTGTAATGTTCTATAAAGGTGTAATGAAATAATACAAATGTGTAATGTTCTATAGAGATGCATACTAGTTGCAGTTTATGCCAGTATAAATGGTATTGTTAGGCGAAAGCTTTGAGTTGAAATTCAAAATATTGGGGATCTTGTTTATTCATTATTGGTAATAGAAGATTTTAATTGTATTCTTTCAAAGAAGAAGAAACATTGCTATTAGCTCTTTGTTGATAACTAGGAGAGCTCTAACTTCAGACAATTCTTGTAGTCTTCCTCCTTAATAGATCTAGAATGTAGGCTTTAATTTCATCTGGTACAACAATAATAGGGAGGGTTTTGTGAGAATATGAAAAAGGTTGAAGAAGGGTATAGCCAATGAAAAGGAAATTAATTTATCTTCTAAAGCTGAAGTCAAACATCTAACATGTATTGGGTTAAATCATCATCCTCTTTTGATAAGTTAGAACCAATTTATGGGGGGTTGAGACCTTTTGTCTTATGAATTTTTTGGTGTGAATAAGTGTGGCTTTGCCTTTTTTTTTCCTCAATTTTAACATTTCTAGTTTTCAGTGTATGGAAAATAATAGCGGCCAACCTATCAATCTCCATTTATTAAGATCATTCTGGTTGCCCAAGTTGCTTGTAAGATACTATAAGTTTATATCATTTGCAAATCTTAACTAGATTCAGTGTATATCTTGGGTACAGGGTGGCAGTCAATCGACTTAGTTTCATGACTAGATGTTCTTAGGAACTGGTAGACTTAATGCTAGAATATGAGTACATATGTAAACTTAGATTATGCGTTAAGAAAAGGGCCATGACTAGTAGAGTTGTCTAATAAATGGGAATAGAATTAATAAAGATTCATTTATATCCTCTGAGTAAGTTGATAAAATTAATTTATCATCGATAGGGCAGTCATATTTATCTTCTCTACTATATATGATAAAAGTTTTGATTTACCATCTTTACTAAGAGTTTTTGATTGTCATGACAAGGGAGGTTGGTGTCACTACAAGAATTTAGATTTTTAAAGACCAAAATTTAGTTATGAAATTTATATGAAGCTTTCAAATTAATCTGCGATGCTTTAGGTTCACTAGAATAATCATGTGGTGTCTAAAGTAAATGTTTTGCATAAATATGCTGTAAAATTTTAATATTTGATGTAATCTTTAAGGATTCCTAAACAATTGGTGCATTTGATCAAAACACAAGCATGTACACCATTTGGCTACCATTCCCATAATGTTGTTCTTTTGTTCAGCTGCCTTAAGTTGGGGGTAAAAATCAGAACATTTTCATGATGGCATTCCTCTTGCGTTTGTAATGAGCTAGGTTCTTTCCACCTGTTTCTTTTTCATGTTTAAAAAAAATAAGGCATGAACTTCATTTATATGTAAAGACGGCATGTTATTAGGAAACTAGTATTCTACTATGTATAATGTTACATGTCATATAAATATTGAAATAATTAAGTAAATAATTATTCTTTTATGAATAATTAATGTGATACATTTTTCATGTCATTAATATTTAACAATGTTCAAGTAATCACTTAATTAATTCTCTATGATCATGGGCTATTGTCACATATATCCCTGTGATTGGGCCAGTACAACACAGTTTAACCATATGGATACGGTTGGATCTTTGCATATATTTTCTACGAAGGTGGGTCCCAATATCTATCATCTGTTATTACATAGCAAATCGAGAGATTCATATCTTAGTTAAGTCTTTAATAATAATTTATTATTTATAAGTAATTGCTTATTCATGTTATCATGTAATTCTCTTATATTATAACGTGGTATTAAGGTCTAAAAATAGCAAAGTTTTCATAATAACAAATATAATAAGATTATGTAATGGATCCAGTGATTTAATATTTAGAGTAGGCAAAATCATACCTATTAGATAAGGCATTAACCAAGTCTATTCCTATTTTGCTTAATAAAACAATAACAATAATAATAATTTAAGTAGTAAACATTATCATATATATATATATATAAATAAATATTTTAATTATGTAAATTATTGATTAATAGATAGCGACAATATTCAAAGATATTTCAATCATCTTTTTATAATTGATTAGTAGTAAATAACTAGAATTATAAATTATTCTTTTTATTAAAAAGGTTAATATACAATTGGTCTACTTAAATTGATTCGCTGATTAATAGGGTTAGGTCAGATCAAATCAAGCTTGTGCTCACCTACATAATAAATTTTTTAAATCAATTCTTTTGACTTCGCATTGATTTTGATGATTATAAAATAATTAAGTAGGTTACTAATGAGTTTGGTGAAGAACCACAATGAAATGCGGGCATACAAGAGTCACCAAGAACATCTAAATAGATTCCAAGCTCCTAAATGAGTTTATGGTTCAAGAGAGGGATTTTTAAGATCTAAGAAGGATGTTTCATGCTCAAATCAAGTGAAACTCAGATGTTTGGCAAGTTATCAAATGAAGAAAGTTCAAGTCATGATAGCTAAGACACTTATTTTGTTCAACACAATGAGTTCTTTTGGCCTTGGATTGAGTTTTTCAAGTTTTGGAATCATTAGTCAACTCTCACACAAGCTACTGGTACTTGGAATGAAAGTTTGAAGCCATTAGCTGACTCACATGCAAGCTAATAAGTCAAATCTGTACCACAAGTGACTTTAGAGTAGAAATTTTCAAGTTAGTTAGCTCTGGAGCCGACTACTGTGGCCATATAGAGAACTTCCCCAAGTTAGTCGGCTCTAGAGCCGACTACTGTGGCCAAGATAGAAGGTTTTTCGAAGTTAGTCAGCTCTGAAGTCGACTACTTTGGCCTGAGCAATGAAAAATCCCTGGTTAGTTGGCTCTGGAGTCGATTAACTGCTTGGAAAGCACAGTAATGGCTAGTTCTGACATTCCAACGGCCGGAAACGGCTAGTTTAATGTTCCAATCTTTCAACAAACTATAAATACACGTAAATGGGATGGATTATGAGAGGATTGAGAGGATATTTGAAGGATTATAAGTGGGAAAAAGAAAGAAAAATCAAGCAAAAAAAAGAAAGAATTCAGCCTTTCTCAATTGAAAAGCTATTGTGCTGCTGAAGTTTGAAAACTCATTGAAGCCCATTCAAAGCTCCTTCTAACCACTCCAAAAGCCTCTTCAAGTGCTCATAACTCTAGTATTCAAAGAAGAGAAGCTCATTTAAGGGAGGAAGGCTTCAAAATCTGTAAAGTACCATTATTGCTTTTATTTGCTCATTAAGGAGCTATACTTTCTGAAATTGTTTCTTCTTATATCCTGTTGATTTCAACTTGGTTGAAACTTATGTAGGGTATGCCAAACCCTTAATTGATGATTTGTAAAGGCTTCCTTATGCCTGGAAACAAGAAGCTAGCTGAGGTAGCTAGGTTTGTAATTATTGGTGAAACGATTAGTGGAGAAAATTTCCAAGAGATTCTTGAGGAGTGGACGTAGGTGCAAGGTTTGGCACCGAACCACTATAAATCCTTGTGTTTGTGTGTGTACCTATTGTTGCTATTGTGGTTTGTTCTTACTTTAACACTTCACTCTCACACTGTTATATAGTTTTAAAATATTGCACATACTTGCTAAAAATTTTAAAAGAACCCAATTTATCCCTCCTCTTGGGTTGCTTAGCTGAGCAACAAATTTCATAATTATAATGGTTCACAACTCAACCTAAACTCTAGACCTAAATCTACCATGGCTCACTTAGGTTTAAATCCTTTGGATCATCTATGTTAACCCAAAATCAAACCTGCTCCTAATTTAAACAACCCCATCAGTTAGATCCCAATCCATCCTAAAGTCAACTAGAATAAACATATTTGAACCCAAACTCCCATGAGTTGAATCGATTCCAATTAGATTAAACAAATTTCATTAAAATTCAGCCAGTTCAAGGACCGATTCCATAAGCATTGGGTTGGCTGGCTAAAGGCTAAAACCATTGTCTTTCTTCTAAGATTCCAACTAGTCGAAGCTTGGGTTGAAGACAGCCGAATCTTTGGTTGGCTTGGCTACTGCTAGTGGGGACCCCGAGCCTTGACCATGGTCGGACCTTGCTCCAGTGAGATGTCGACCCTTGGTTGATGATCAACACATTCGATAATGATGCCGTGAAGACTCACTCCTAGAGGCCTTCAAGCTAGGATTATGAACCAACCTATGGCCATCACTGGATCTTAGCCTTAGCAAGAGTTCGATCAATTCTTGCTTGGGTTTAGACACCAAAAGAGACCATGAGCACTACCCAAGAACAAAGCACGGCCAAACCTAAGCTTAAACTCCTTTCTTCATCAATTAGTGGTGACCCTTGCTAGTGCTAGATTGAAGAGTATGAATGGAGTCAAGACTCTTACCTACAACTTCGTCACCGAAGAGAAAGAGAACACCGGTGAAGAAAGATCACAGCGCTCTGTTTCTTTTCCCGAAATAGAGCCATAAAAACCTAGTAAGGAATCTGATAATCCCACTAAAATTTCATCAAAAATCATATGCTAATAAATTGTGGATCAAAGGGGAGGCAAATGGATCAAAGGTCTTGAGTTTTACTTGGAAAGACTTGGATTAAATCCAAGGAAGAAGGTTACTCTTCCTCACAGTTTCACTTCCCTCTTAACTGCGCCCTTAACCCACACTTTCTCCGGGCCTAGACTTTCTCTGGCTAGCGATCATAATTTCTAATGATGGCCATGGAGAAAGCACAAGTCTACATAAAGGGATAGGGCTTAGAGATAAGCCCTATCTCTTCGATCAATCTAGAAGAAAAACACGTTTGTTTTTTCTCCTAGATTACGACTTATCTTTCTTTCATTTTTCTTTTTTTTTTTGATTTGGTTTGACCTGACTCGGATCGGTCAAATGGACCAGGTCCGGTTCAGGTCAGGCCTCACAATTTTAATTCCTAAATCTCAATCCCAGGTCATGATCTTGAGGTGTTGGATACCCACCTTAATTCTCTAAAATGAGTTTGAGCTCGTTGAGTTAGATGGTAATTCCAAATGTGTGAAGTGATTTAGAATTACTATCACATAGAATCATCGAAATACAATTAAAAGTGGCAATTCCATGACTTTTATTTGGATCACTGACATGAATGGATCATCTCAGACCAAACATCTTCGAAGAGTTTATAAGAAACCAAATCATTCTTGCCTCCAAGTTTCAATTATTCTTGTGACATATGTTTTCCTTGATCGAATGCACTGAAAATGTTTTTTTTTTCCAAAAAAAAAGTTCATGATGTCTCATTTAAAAGAATATAGATTTGAAGTGGTAATTAACTATTTTGAAATAAGGATTAATTCTCAAGAAAAGGGATTGGGTGCAATGTCATCAATGACTTGTATCTTAACAAGAAAGATGGAAATCTCTATTGGATTCATTTCAATGATGCTAAACTTGAGATTTTATTATTGGAAGAAGAGTATTGGCTTGCAAATATAATAAAGATAGGACTGAGATGTGCTAATAAATCTTTATTAATTAGAATAATAAATAAAATAAATCAGTACAATTAGGCGATTGGATTAATTTGGTTCCTACTTCTGCTTGATAAAGAATAGGTTACAAAGACTTGAGGAGAGAGAAAATGAAGGAGATAAAAAAAGGTCAAGATGATCTAACTTATTGAGGCTACTCCTGAAATAATTTATGATTACTCCTATAGTACATAGATTTAGTAATAACTCTTGATTCGATTGGAAGTTGGGATCCTATCTGTCTTTATATTTATAACTTGGAAATGATAACAGTAGGTGCCAAACAAATGAGCAACTTTCACTAATGAATTGAAACTCTCAGTAACTTTTTTTCTTTTAAATTAATAATCATTGTGAACTTTCTCTAATTTTAAAAATTATCAAAGATTACCTAACAATCTCTCTTCTACAAATAAATTATTATAATTTTAGAGCAACTTCGATCTTTATCGGATCCAGTTGGCTGAAGCTTAAAGCCATGGACCGAAAATTATAGTTCGAACTTAATGAAAAGCTGACTGTTAGCGTTCGGCTGATGAGGGCGTCGCAAAGATACTGTTGATATTATTCAGCTGGGACCGCTACAGATGTAATATATTTTATCACGATGATCGCAATCGAGGAACCTTATTGACACGGGAAGGCCAAAGGAAAATAAATAAATAATAATAATAATAATAATAATAACGACAAATTTATCACTGACGGTCCCGACATCATGACTTTTTTTAATGCAAAGATGATAAATATTTTTTTAAGAACTGACAGACATCTATTCGTGACGAAGTTCTATCATTGCCACTCCCATGATTCGTCGGCGTTAAGATGAAGTTCTGCGGCCCCTCTATCTGTTCACGACTCATTGCATTCGAAAAACATGTGGTAGGTCCCCATCATCGAATGAATTGTCCCAAGTTGCCCGCCTTCCCCTTCCTTAGCGCTGATGCTGGAAATTTTATCTTCTCGTATGCTGTGCCTAAAATGATTTAAACAATGCAAATTTTCGTGTTAATTTTTATGCAATATATATTTAATAAACAGCGAGTGGCAATTTTTCAGTTAATAAGTAAAACCATGTGTCGACGCGTGCCTTTCAACGTCTTCCTTAATGCCCATAAGAAGCATGTCATGTATCTATACATGCATGCTTCTGATTCCATGCATGGCTTACATGTGAAGGGTGCGGAAGAGAAACTCGATCAGTGTTTGTATATTTTATAATTTTTAAGTAATTTTATTTCCGAACTTGCGTCCGAAATTGATGATATACATTATCAAAAGCAATATAGTCATTTTTGTTCAATAATTTACGTTATCTTTTCAATATTGCACTAATCTTAATCATGATCTAATCATAAATAATAAATGCCATGATTTATCTCATGATCTATGACTAGCAATCTAAATATAATATCTTTGATCTATAGCTAGCAGTCAATAAATAATATCATAAGTATTTGGTAATTGACAATTCAAATATAGCATCACAATTCAGCCCATGTTTAGTAATCCATAATAATAAAACTAACCTAATTTTCTTATCCAATTAAATAATTTAATTGCAGCATTAATACATATCATACTCAAAATATTATATTTAAAATATCAAATGCCACCGCAACTCATGCATGATCGTGTCCATCATTCACATTTACATGACAAAATTTATCAGTATAATGCCAGCAAACATGCTGTAGTGTCATCTCTGTTCTAGTTTCTTCTCATCCAGACTACTCACTCGTAATTAGAAAAATTAATTCAAAAAGTAGAGCGTTAGCGATGTGGGTTGCCCTCTCTAGGAATCTTAACGGCCTTTTAAAAGTTAGTCAGGAAACTAGGTGGTCCATACTGTTGTCTGCGGGATTCGTTTTCTTTTCCTTGTATTCTATTTTTCTTTCTCGCGATCGAGCCCGTCCCATTTGGGCCGGCCCTCACGTAAATAACGCCCCTAAACCCTCGGTTATTATAGCCAACCTCTACCAATTTTATTAATACCTCCACTTTAACGAAAATTTTCTACAGCCCCTCTCGATATAAACATATACCAAAGTTGCAAGGCAAGTCTCACTGTCTAAGTTTTGAAAAATATTTTTTTTAAAGAAAAGAGTTTTTTAAAAAAATATTAAAGAGAGGAGGTGAGCTCCTACAGGATGAAGAGATGCGAACTACTACGTCATTAAGGACTCAACAACATTTAAGGAGAAACCACACCAATTATTCGAGTTTGCATTCCAACACAAGAAATAGAGATATATTTCGAGTAACAATTTTTTAGGACAGAACACAGAGGTTGTTGTTTTAAGAACTACATTTCAGAGCCGAGGCATTATAAGATCAAAGAATCCTAGGAGCGCCAGTAGTGACTCATCCAAATCCTTTCCAGTTTTGATTTGTTTGAAGCTTGCATAACTGAGATCTTGCATTTAAAGTCTTGCAAACTGCGAAGCGTTTGTGAGATATCAAATCTCGGTTCCTCCATGCTTTAATTATTCCTCAATATTTGACTAGCAATCTTGAGCTGGTGTGAAGCCAACATTCACCTCAGCTCCTCCAGCAAGAGACTTTTCATGGTAGGAAACATGCCATTCTTCATAGAATGCAATGGTATATGATTCAGCCATTAAATCAAACTATTAAAGTATATCTAGGATCTTGAAGCATGAAATTTATTCAGAAATAAAATTTATTTATGAATAGCTCACTGTATCTTCTACCCTATTGCTATCCAACCCCGAGTTTGGCCATGTGACATCGCTCCTCAACAACGAGGGACCTCACCCATTGAAACCCAATTGACTGGAGCCCTCAACTCTGGACTTGCAACTTAGACCCAGGAAAGTAGATATGAAACATTCGATTTGGATCTGAATAATAAATTAATATAATTTATTATGCTAATTTTAAATTAATATTCTTATTGTACATAGACAGCAATCAAAATCCTAAGGAAGTGTGTCTTGGATCACTGTAAAAATATGTAAGGATTTCTTCCCATGCTCTTGTCTAATTTTTGACATATTTTATTTATTATCTTCTTGGTAATGGGCTTGATTAATGTATATGTTTTACACTGATAATGTGTGAGAAATTGTATAATGGGAATAGATTTTGGTTGGTATACATACTTCATGTATGCGTGTGTTATATTATTCATGATAATATGATGTTGGTATATGATATTGATGTACAAATATATTGTAATTCTATGAAATTCTTGAGGCCATCTAGTTTGGCCCAATCCATTTCTAAACCTCAACTCACTTCTAACCTAGCTTATCGTCACTATTCATCTTCCTTCTCTGAACCTCCCATACCGTCTACCACCACCCATCGATATCTTGCCATTGCATGGCCGACCAGTGGCAAGGATGGCAGAGAGGCAGGGGTGGGTCGGATTGAGGGCATAAGACCTCAGATCCTCCTCTTTCCCCCTTCCGCTCCCTCTCTCCTTCTCTTCTCTTCCTTCCCCCTCTCTTCTCCTTGGGTAGAGCTTGCTAGAGGTGGTGATCATGTAGTGTCTTGCGAGAGCTTCGACAGGCCATAGCAAAGAAGCTAAGCCAAGAAAGTCCCACGACAATTTCCTCTACTCTATCTATCCTTACCCTATTTTCATCTTGTTTCTCTAATTAGTGGTGGCAGGATGTCTAATCATTCTAATGTAAGTCGAAGGAGGTGTTGCTAAGGATCCTTGCACCTGTCGCTACCACCAATTGCCGATGTCGATCGTTGGTAAGCCTGAACCCCTTCTCTGTTTCATTATGGGTTAGCCATTGGATTATGAGGGTGTTTTCATAAGCTCTTAGGGCCAGTCGCCGGCAATTGAGGGCGCTAGACCCCTTAGGTATCAGCTTTTATGGCGTTGGAGCCATCGTCGCCCTCGCCATGCGACGGTAAGAGGTGGTTGGAGGTGTAATTGCTTGGTCGCCTTTCATCAAACTGTGAGATACTAGTTAGCAAGTTAACCATCGAACTAGTCCTCATCCCTGGTTGGGGCTACTGTTGGCTTGTGCCACTACCATGGCCACTGGTGGAGAGGCCATTGGTCCGATGGTGGCCGTTGGTCTGATGGTGGTAAGGTATCAGCTTGCCATAGGGCCTATCTATAGTGCCTTCATTCTAGAAGGAAAGTAAGATGATCTTCTCTTCGATGGAGAGCTAACTACCCGGACCCAAGTGGGCCGATTTGGGTTAAGCTAGAGGATATGGGCAGGATCAGATTGGTGGGTTAGTGAAAGGCTAACTCAATCTTAGGCTGACTCAATGCAGAGTTACTTGTTATCTGTGGGCTCTATATCAGTCCCATGGCTGAACTAGTTTTAGAGCTGCTAAGATTGTTTTGGGCTGGTGAGGCCCAAATTGGTTAAGCAAGCCCAAGCCATTTTTCTTTTTGGTGTTTCTTCCAGGTAAATCCTTTTAGGCCAGAATGTTCGAAGCCCAAAGTAACCAACCAGTGAGCACAAAGTTATGGACTAATTGTTGCGTGTCCGAGTCTATTTATGTTGGGTTGAAGCTAGTTGAGCTTTAATTGGTCTAATCAAACACTAGTTAAGCAACTTAATGTCTTGATTGAGCTCTAATTAATGCAGTTAAATCAGTGTAGGGCTAGCTAAAAACCAAATAGGTGGATTAGATGAATGGGCCAAGAGATATATTATTTAAATTAACTTCATTGATTTGGGTCTATTAGGACCCTATTTGCATCAGGTTAAGTTCTAAATAACTTTTAGGATTATATTTGGAAATTATGCCGCGTGTTGTTTCTTGACAGGATGTTTCGACGTAGGTTGGGGGACGGTACGAGTTTTCCACATGCATCTAGATGTTGATTATTTAGGTTGCTTTCACACCTAGAATTTCCAACATGTACCTGTTCTATCGTTTGTCAAATGGTGGGTTGACTTGACCTCAGTCCTCTTTGAACCAAATGGAGCGTCCACCCCAACAATTTAAGTGACTAAAATGCTCTCATGACCAGGTCATTTATCGGTTGAGAGAAGAGTCTGATTGGGGGACAGAATTGTCATTGTGCAAACTGATTCTCCAAACAAAGTGGAATAGCATGACTGGTAAACAATGAAAATAGAGGGAGGGAGGGAAAGAGAAGAAAAGGGGGGAAAAAAAAAGACTTGCAGCAAATGGTATCTCGTCAATACATGTGTAAGAAATTTCATTGCAGACTAGGAGAAGTAGAAAGAAAATTAACATATTCCTTTTAACAAATTCAAAATTGAATACCTTTTCAAATGATCTATAAACAAAGTTGCAGCCTCTTACTCTTTCATAAATGTAAGGGTAATGATTGCTTGATTTTGTTGCACTTGAGGTAGGATCAATTCATATTAAATTTAAATAATAAAAGTTCTATATCTATAGTTAGAATCATTTGTTATGGTTTACTATCTTTTTTTATACATCAACATTTGATTTGAAAATTTTTAAACCATGCATCAAGTGATGCAAAAATTGAACAGGTTCATCATTTGTAAACCCTTAACCTTTAAGTCAAGTGATCTATTATATTATATAACATAAATTGTTTAATATTTTGATCACTTGATGAATGCGTTATAAGCCTTCAAATTACATGATTTTTGATGTATATAAATTTTAAAGATAATAAATTATATTCAATGACTCAAATTATTAGTTGTAAAATTATATCATTTATATCTAAATTTGATGGAATTTAAGAGGGGCTTAGCTATAGTGTAGCCAAGTACAGAATCCAGTCACCTTTCCTATCTTTTGATCCATATGAACCCCAAAGCTACTCTACCTTTTTCATTTTTTTTATCTTTGAGATTCGTAAACCATGTGGGTCAATGGTGGAGGAGGCAACTGGATCTAATCTTGGTTACATTTAAAATTAGGGAAGATGACTAAATGTAGCCTTGATTACATTCGAATGTAATCATGTCTACTTCTTTTTGTATATAAATATATAACGATAACTGTGGCAAAATTATCGACATATATTGTATTTTATGCCTTCTATCTATGGTTTCTTATGTGATAGAATCGAAGCAGTTTTATGTAATCCTATCAGCAAGTTTCATGAGTTCATTTCTTCTCATGCCAATGACTTAGTGACGAAAAACTTTCTTCCAAACTTATCCCTTCATCTTTCATACGATTACTAAGTTGGTATTTGAGTTTTCTATCGGAGAAGGTTTAGAACAGAGGGTAAAAATAATTTGTTATGTTTATGTCACTCATGTGTATAAAAGTTTATACTAGTATATATTTAGCTTCGTATCGATTATGTTGTGAAGTTTTTAATTACTTACATAAATAATAACTTCTTTAGTCATATTTTTGGAAAGTGGTTTTAGTTTGCCACAAGTGTGATACCATTAGCGTCGCTTGGTCCACATTTGACCATTGGCTTAGCTTGGTCCACTTTAAAGAGGCTTAATCAAAGCCTTCGTCTTCCTCTATTTAATCGACCCTAGGCCCCTCTTCCGAACCAAGAACCAGCAGCGGCCGGGCGTTGGAAGTGCCAGAGAAACGCTGTAGGGGCAGTCGTCTTCTCCCTCCGTCCGGCAACCAAATCACGCTGGTGAGATCTCTTCTCTTTCTTCTGTTGTTCCTCTTCCTCTCCATTCATCTTTGATGTCGCCGGTGAGCCGCCAATGGCCGCCGGAGTTTAGTATCCGTTCAGCCTCTGTTTTACTCTGTTTCAGGGAAGATGACAGCCGGATTTAAGGCTGATTGAGCCGTGATCCCCGACCGGTCCCTCACCAAAAATAAATGCTGGCAATAGCCGACGGTTGGACGAATTGCCAGCCGACGAAAACCCCTTTCATATATCTATTATGCTAATTCGAAATTAATATTCTTATTGTACATAGACAGCAATCAAAATCCTAAGGAAGTGTGGCTTGGATTGCTGTAAAAATATGTAAGGATTTCTTTCCATGCTCTTGTATAATTTTTGACATATTTTATTTATTATCTGCTTAGTAATGGGTTTGATTAATGTATATGTTTTATGCTGATAATGTGTGAGAAATTATATAATATGGAATAGATTTTAGTTGGTATTCATAGTTCATGTATGCATGTGTTATATTATTCATGATAATATGTTGTTGGTACATAATATTGATGTGCAAATATATTATAATGTTATGAAATTTTTGAGCCCATCTAGTTTGGCCCAATCCATTTCTAAACCTCAGCTCACTTGTAACCTAGTTCACCTATCACTGTCCATCTTCCTTCTTCAAACCTCCCATACCACCTGCCACCACTCACCGATAGCTTGCCACCACATGGCCAACCAGCGGCAAGGGTGGCAGGGGACAGGGTGGGCCGGATTGGGGTTGACAGAGAGGGTATAAGACCCTAGATCCTCCTCTTTCTTCCTCCCACTCTTTCTCTCCTTTTCTTCTCTTCCTTCCCCCTCTCTTCTCATTCGGCAGAGTTTGTTGGAGCTGATGGTCATGTGGCATCTTGCGAGAGCTCCAACAGGCCGCAGTGGAGAAGCCAAGTTAGAAAAGACCCACAATAATTTCCTTTGTTCTATCTATCTTTACCTTGTTTTGATTCAGTTTCTTTAATTAGTGGCAGCAAGATCTCTAATCAAGCTAATGGGAGTTGGAGGAGGTGTTGCAGAGGGTTCTTGCACCTATCGCCGCCACCTATTACTGACGCTGACCGTTAGTAAGCCTAAAACTCCTCTATTTCATCATGCATTAGCCGTTGATTTATGGAGGGATTTCACTAGCTCTTAGGGCCAAACATCGGCAACCGAAGGCACCTGACCCCTGGGTGTCAGCTTGGTAGGGCTTTGGAGCCATCGTCGCCGTCGCTGTGCAACGATAAGAGGCAATTAGAGGCATGACCGCTCGATCGCTTTTCGATCAAGCTGTAAGATACTGGTTGGCAGGTTAACCACCGAACCAGCCCTTATCCCTAACTGAGGCTCTTGTTGGCCCGTGCCACTACTATGGCCACTGGTGGAGAGGCTGTTGGTCTGGTGGTGGCAAGGTGTCGGCTTGCCATGGGGCCTATCTATGGTGCCTTCGTTCCAGGAGGAAAGTAGGATGGCTTTCTCTTCGATGGAGAGCTGACTAGTCGAACCCAAGTGGGCTGAATTTGAGTTAAGCTAGAGGATTTAGGCAGGATCAGATTGGTGGGTCAGTGAAAGGCTAACTCAATCTTAGGCTGACCGAGTGTAGAGTTACTTATTGTCTGTGGGCTCTATATCGGTCCCATGACTGAACTAGTTTTAGAGCTGCTAAGATTGTTTTGGGCTGGTGAGGCCTAAACTAGTTAAGCAAGGCCCAACCATTTTTCTTTTTGGTGATTCTTCCAGGTAAATCCTTTTAGGCCAGAATGTTGTAAGCCCAAAGTAACCAACCAGTGAGCACAAAGTTATGGACTAATTGTTGTGGGTCCAAGTCTATTTATTGTTGGGTTTAAGCTAGTTGAGCTTTAATTGGTCTAATTAAACAGTTAAGCAACTTAATGTCTTGATTGAGCTCTAATTAATCCAGTTAAATCAGTGTAGGGCCAGGATTAAATGAATGGGCCTAGAGATTTACTATTTAAATTAACTTCATTGATTTGGGCCTATTAGGACCTTATTTGCATCATATTAAGTTCTAAATAATTTTTAGGATTATATTTGGAAATTATGCCGCGGGTTGCTTCTTGACAGGATGCTTCGACGTGGGTTGGGGGACGGTACGAGTTTTCCACATGCATCTAGATGTTGATTATTTAGCTTGCTTTAACACCTAGAATTTCCAACATGTACCTGCTCTTCTATTGTTTGTCAGAAGGTGGGTTGACTTGAGGAGACGGTGCAAGTTCAAGGCTTCCACTTGCATCTGGATGTTAATGGTTTAATTTGCTTGGCAGTTTCACGCCAAGAATTTCCAACATGTACCAGTGCTTCTTTTGCCCGTCAAAGGTGGGCTGACTTGACCTCAGTCCTGTTTGAATCAAATGGAGCGTCCACCCCAACAATTTAAGTGACTAAATTGCTCTCATGACCATGCCATAAATCACTCTGATTGGGGGACAAAATTGTAATTGTGCAAACTGATTCTCCAACCAAAGTGCCTTAGTATGGCTAGTAAACATTGAAAATAGAGGGAGGGAGGGAAAAAGAAGAAAAGGGGGCAGCAAATGGTATCTCGTCAATACATGTGTAAAAAATTTGATAGCAGACTAGGAGAAGTAGAAAGAAAATTAAACTATTCCTTTTAACAAATTCAAAATTGAATACCTTTTCAAATGACCTATAAACAAAGTTGCAGCTTCTTTCTCTTTTATACATGTAAGGGCAATGATCGCTAGATTTCGTTGTACTTGAGATAGAACCAATTAAGATTAAATTTAAATAATAAAAATTCTATATCTATAGTTTGTATCATTTGTGGTGTGATTTATTGTCTTTCTTTATACATGAAAATTTGATTTGAAAACTCTTAAACCATGCATCAAGTGATACAAAAATTGAATAGGTTCATCATTTGTAAACCCCTAACCTATAAGCCAAAAGATTTATTATATTATATAACATAGATTGTTTAATATTTTGTTACTTAATGAATGCGCTATAAGTCTTCAAATTACATGATTTTTGATGTATAAAAATTTTAAAGATAATAAATTATGTTCAATGGCTCGAATCATTAGTTGTATAATTATATCATTTATATCTAAATTTGATGGTATTTAAGAGTGGTTGAGTTATAGTGTAGCCAAGTATAGAATTCAGTCACCTTTTGTATTCTTAGATCTACATGAATCTCGGAGCTACCCCATCTTTTTTATTTTTTTCATCTTTGAGATTCACGAACCATGTAAATCAATGGTGGAAAGATGACTAGATCTAGTTTTTACTACATTTGAATGTAATAAAGTCCAGATCTGATCACCTTTTCTACCCTTGTATCCATACGGATTCCAGAGCTACCCCATCTTTTTTTTTTATCTTTGTGATTCGTAAATTATATTGATTCAAAGGTGGGAGAGATATCGGATTTAAGTTTGGTTACAATTAAATGTAGCTAAGTTCAGGACCTGTTCATCTTCCTCACTCTTAAATCTACACTGATTTCAAAGCCATCCTATCTTTTTAATTTTTAGGATTCATAAGTTGTATGAATGTAAAGATAGAGGAGATGACCGAATCTAGACATGATTATATTCGAATGTAGCCACATCTATTCCTCTTTCTCTATATATATATATATATAATAGATAACTGTGATAGAATTGTCATCATAAATCGTATTTTTTGGCTCCTATCTATGGTTTCTCATGTGACAGAATTGAAGCAGTTTTATGTAGTCCTATCAGCATGTTTTAGAAAGCTTCATGAGTTCATTTCTTTTCATACCAATGACTTAGTGGTGAAAAACGTTCTTCTAAACTTATTCCTTCATCTTGCATATAGTTACTAAGTTGGTGTTTGAGTTGTCTATCGAAGAAGGTTTAGAATAAAGAATAAAAATAATTTGCCATGATTATATCACTTGTATGTGTGTAAAAGTTATACTAGTATATGTTTAACTTCGTATCGATTATCAAATGTGAAGATTTTAATTATTTATATAAATAATAACTTTTTCAGTAATATTTTTGGAAAGTGGTTTTACTTTTCCACAAGTGCGATACCATTAGCGTAGCTTGATCCACATTTGACCATTAGCATAGCTTGGTCCACAGTTGACCATTGGCTAGGCTTGGTCCACTTTTGACCGGCTTTGACAACTAAAGTCCACAGGAGGACGCGTCGAAGGGGACCAGTGCCTCTTTGTCAGCCTCTCCTTCCCGGACTCACCGAAGGCATGGAAGAGGCTTAATCAAAGCCTTCGTCTTCCTCTATTTAACCGACCCTAGGCCGCTATTCCGAACCAAGAACCAGCAGCGGCCGGGCGTTGGAAGTGCCGGAGAAACGCTATAGGGGTAGTCGTCTTCTCCCTCCGTCCGGCAACCAAATCACGCCGGTGAGATCTCTTTCTTCTCTTGTTCCTCTTCCTCTCCATTCATCTTTGATGTCGCCGGTGAGCCGCCAATGGCCGCCGGAGTTTAATATCCGTTCAGCTTCTGTTTTACTCTGTTTCAGGGAAGATGACAGCCGGGTTTAAGGCTGATTGAGCCGTAATCCCCGACCGGTCCCTCACCAAAAATAAGTGCCGGCAACAGCCGACGGTTGGACGAATTGCCAGCCGACGAAAACCCCATTCATATATCTGTGTAGCAGGCTGGTTTCCGTTGCTTCTTCCCTCATGGATACCAGGATGACGCCATGTTCCTCTCTTTCTACGTTTCTTCTATTATTTCTTTTCTCTTCTCTTCACATCCAACTCTGCTTAGCCACTGATAACATCTCTTGGGGCCAATCCCTCTCCGGAAACCAGACCATAGTGTCCGACGATGGCAACTTTGAGATGGGGTTCTTCGCACCAGGTAACACTAGTAGCTACTACGTGGGCATCTGGTACAAAAAAATTGCTGTCCGAACCGTCATCTGGGTGGCAAACAGAGCAACACCCATCTCCAACACCTCCTCTGCCGAGTTAAAAATCTCAGAAGATGGCAAACTGGTCCTTCTCAATAGTTCAAAAATCCCAGTCTGGTCTTCGAATTCCAGTCCATCAACCCCAGATTCCATGGTTGCAGTGCTTGTCGACACCGGAAATCTTGTTCTAAGAAATGGTTCGAACAGTACAATTTGGCAAAGCTTTGATCACCCAACGGACACATTCATGCCGGGTGGATGGATTGGAGTCAACAAGATCACAGGGGAGTATCAGAGGATGACTTCATGGAAGAATACTGAGAACCCTGCCCCCGGGCCTTTCACTCTAAGCCTGGACCCTGATGGATCCAATCAATTTGTGTTGATGTGGAATGGTTCTCAAATTTATTGGAGTACTGGACCATGGAATGGCCAGTACTTCTCTACGATCCCTGGTACCATGCAAACTCCTTTCATCAACTTCACCGTCATCGACAACAGGCAGCGGAAGCAGTCCGCGTATAACATCTTCAACAGTTCTATCATCACCCGGAGTGTAATTGATTCATCTGGGCTATTCCGGCAAACGTTTTGGGTGAATGGATCCGAACACTGGCAGCCACTCTTTATGGCACCTTTGGCTCAATGTGGTGTCTACTCTTTATGTGGAGCTTTTGGCATTTGCGACAATCTGGAAAGCTCGAGCATTTGCAGGTGCTCCGATGGTTTCAAACCAGCTTCAGTCAAAGAATGGGAATTGAAGTATTGGAATTCAGGATGCGTGAGGAAAACCAATTTGCAATGCAGTGACAAAAGCTTGGCTGGAGGAGAAGAAGAAGGATTCTTAAAGATGACCAATATGATGTTGCCCGCCAATCCACGTAATTTGACAGTTGGAAGTTCTAAAGACTGTAAACTGGCTTGCTTGAACAACTGCTCTTGTAGTGCGTATGCTTATGAGAGTGGATGCTCGATTTGGAATGGAGACCTTAGGAACCTTCAACAACTCCACAATGGTGATATTGGTGCTGCTACTCTTTATCTCCGGCTTGCTGCTTCTGATCTCCAAAGTTCAAGTGGTTCACATAAGTTGGCGATTTATATCACTGTTAGTGTCATCGCTGGAATTTTTGTTATCTCATGTGTCCTCTTCGGGCTAATTTGGGCAATTCGAAGGAGGAAACAAACTCAGATCGCAAAACAAGTTGAGGGTTCTCTGATGCAATTTACTTATGGCGATTTGCAGCGTGCGACCAAGAACTTCTCTTTGAAGTTGGGGAGTGGAGGCTTTGGGTCTGTTTTCAAAGGAACTTTAACCGATGCAATTGAAGTAGCTGTGAAGAAGCTTGAAGGCCTCAGACAAGGAGAGAAACAATTCCGAGCCGAAGTCAGCACATTGGGTGCTATTCAGCATGTCAATTTGGTTCGCCTCCATGGGTTCTGCTTAGAGGGCAATGAAAGGCTTCTAGTCTATGAGTACATGTCAGGAGGGTCCCTGGACTTTCATCTCTTTCAGAATGATTCCTCAGTTCTAGACTGGAATGCGAGGTATCGAATTATTCTTGGGATCGCAAGAGGATTAGCCTATCTGCATGAGAAGTGCAGGGAGTGCATCATACACTGTGACATAAAGCCAGACAACATACTTCTAGACAAGGACTTATGCGCCAAAATTGCAGACTTCGGCATGGCGAAGCTCATAGGTCGTGACTTCAGCAGGGTACTGACAACGATGAGGGGAACTATTGGCTATCTCGCACCCGAGTGGATTTCAGGCCTACCAATCACATCCAAGGTTGATGTCTACAGCTTTGGGATGATGCTCTTTGAGCTGATAACAGGCCAGCGAAACATTATGCACTCTGGGGATGGATGCATTAGCTTTAATCCTTCCCGGGCTGCAACAAAGGTCATTGAAGGTGATATACTTAGCTTATTAGACCATAGATTGAATGGTGTTGCTGACATTGAAGAGCTAACCAGAGTCTGTAGAGTTGCTTGCTGGTGCATTCAAGACTCCGAGGCTCACAGGCCTACAATGGGACAGGTGGTACTAATCCTAGAGGGAGTTTTGGAGGTGAACGTGCCACCGTTCCCAAAGGCTCTTCAGCAACTCATGGGAGATCAAAGCCAAATTCTTTATTATTTGTCATCCACTGAATGCAAAGATCCACCTGATCAATCTAAGGATTCCTGTCAATAAGCGTCAAGCTACAACGGGCACTTGAATTTCTTTGCGGAGCATGTCAATAATGGGAACAATATATATGGGTAAAGTATAGCATATAGCTGTTATGATCCTTAAGAATGACCTCAATGTTCTATGGTGGATGTAGTATCTATTTAGTGACATAAATTAGTTTCCAACCTATCCCTTTTCAAGAAATGGTTTATGCTTGTATTCTTTCTTTAGAGGTGTAATGTTCTATAAAGGTGTAATGAAATAATACAAATGTGTAATGTTATATAGAGATGCATACTAGTTGCAGTTTATGATAGTATAAATGGTATTGTTAGGCGAAAGCTTTGAGTTGAAATTCAAAATATTGTGGATCTTGATTATTCATTATTGGTAATAGAACGTTTTAATTGCATTCTTTCAAAGAAGAAGAAACATGATTATTAGCTTTTTGTTGACAACTAGGAAGGCTCTAACTTCAGACAATTCTTGTAGTCTTCCTCCTTAATAGATCTAGAATGTAGGCTTTAATTTCATCTGATATAATAATAGGGAGGGTCTTGCAAGAATATGAAAAAGGTTGAATAAGGGTATAGCCAATGAAAAGGGGATTAATTTATCTTCTGAAGCTGAAGTCAAACATTTAACATGTATTGGGTTAAATTGCCATCCTCTTTTGATAAGTTAGAACCAATTTATGGTGGGTTGAGACTTTTTTGTCTTTTGAATTTTTTGGTGTGAATAGATGTGGCTTTGCCCTTTTTTTTTTCCTCAATTTTAAAATTTCTAGTTTTCAGTGTATGGAAAATGATGGTGGCCAACTTATCAATCTCTATTTATTAAGATCGTTCTGGTTGCCCAAGTTGCTTGTAAGATACTATAAGTTTATATCATTTGCAAATCTTAACTAGATTCAGTGTATATCTTGGGTACAAGGTGGCAGTTAGTCGGCTTAGTTTTATGACTAGATGTGCTTAGGAACTGATAGACTTAATGCTAGAATATGAGTACATATGTAAACTTAGATTATGCCATAAGAAAAGGGTCATAACTAGTAGAGTTGTCTAATAAATGAGAATATAATTAATAAAGATTCATTTATATCCTCTGAATATAGTCAGTAAGTTAATAAACTTAATTTACCGTCTATAGGACAATCATATTTATCTTCTGTACTATATATGATATAAGTTTTAATTTACCATTTTTACTAAGAGTTTTCGATTGTCATGACAAAGGAGGTTGGTGTCACTACAAGAATTTAGAAATTTAAAGACCAAAATTTAGTTATGAAATTTATACGAAGCTTTCGAAGTAATCTGCGATGCTTTTGTTTTACTAGAATAATCATGTGGTGTCTAAAGTAAATGTTTTGCATAAATATGAAGTAAAATTTTAATATTTGATGTAATCTTTAAGGATTCCTAAACAATTGGTGCATTTGATCAAAACACAAGCATGTACACCATTTGGCTACCATTCCCATAATGTTGTTCTTTTGTTCAGCTGTCTTAATGTAAAGAGGGCATGTTATTAGGAAACTAGTATTCTACTGTGCATAATGTTACATGTCATATAAATATTGAAATAATTAAGTAAATACTTATTCTTTTATGAATAATTAATGTGATACAATTTTCATGTCATCAATATTTAACAATGTTCAAGTAATCACTTAATTAATTCTCTACGATCACGGGCTACAGTCACATATATTCCTGTGATCGGACCAGTACACCGCAGTTTAGCCATATAGATAAGGTTGGATCTTCACATATATTTCCTACGAAGGTGGGTCCCAATATCTGTCATCTATTATTATATAGCAAATCGAGAGTTTCATATCTTAGTTAAGTCTTTAATTAATAATTTATTATTCATAAGTAATTGCTTATTCATGTTATCATGTAATTTTATTATTTTTTCTTTTATTATAACGTGGTATTAAGGTCTAAAAATAGCAAAGTTTTCATAATAAAAAATATAATAAGATTATGTAATGGATCCAGTGATTTAATATTTAGAGTAGGCAAAATCATACCTATTAGATAAGGCATTAACCAAGTCTATTCCTATTTTGCTTAATAAAACAATAACAATAATAATAATTTGAGTAGCAAACATTATCATTTATATATATAAATAAATAAATATTTTAATTATTTAAATTATTGATTAATAGATAGTGACAATATTCAAAGCTATTTCAATCATCTTTTTATAATTGATCAGTAGTAAATAACTAGAATTATAAATTATTCTTTTTATTAAAAAGGTTAATGTACAATTGGTCTACTTAAATTGATTCGCTGATTAATAGGGTTAGGTTAGATCAAATCGAGCTGGTGCTCACCTACATAATAAATTTTTTAAATCAATTCCATAATCATAATGGCTCACAACTCAATCTAAACTCTAGACCTAAATCTACCATGGCTCACTTAGGTTTAAATCCTTTGGGTCATCTATGTTAACCCAAAATCAAACCTGCTCCTAATTTAAACAACCCCATCAATTAGATCCCAATCCATCCTAAAGTCAACTAGACTAAACATATTTGAACCCAAACTCCCATGAGTTGAATCGATTCCAATTAGATTAAACCAATTCAAATATAGCATCACAATTCAGCCCATGATTAGTAATCCATAATAATAAAACTAACCTAATTTTCTTATCTAATTAAATAATTTAATTGCAGCATTAATACATATCATACTCAAAATATTATATTTAAAATATCAAATGCCACCGCAACTCATGGCTGACCCAATGTAGAGTTACTTCTTGTCTGTGGGCTCTATATCAGTCCCATGGCTGAACTAGTTTTAGCGCTGCTAAGATTGTTTTGGGCTGGTGAGGCCCAAACTGGTTAAGCAAGCCCAAGTCAATTTTCTTTTTGGTGATTCTTCCAGGTAAATCCTTTTAGGCCAGAATGTTCGAAGCCCAAAGTAACCAACCAGTGAGCACAAAGTTATGGACTAATTGTTGCGTGTCTGAGTCTATTTATGTTGGGTTGACGCTAGTTGAGCTTTAATTGGTCTAATCAAACACTAGTTAAGCAACTTAATGTCTTGATTGAGCTCTAATTAATCTAGTTAAATCAGTGTAGGGCTAGCTAAAAACCAAATAGGTGGATTAGATGAATGGGCCAAGAGATATATTATTTAAATTAACTTCATTGATTTGGGTCTATTAGGACCCTATTTGCATCAGGTTAAGTTCTAAATAACTTTTAGGATTATATTTGGAAATTATGCCGCGTACTGTTTCTTGACAGGATGTTTCTACGTGGGTTGGGGGACGGTACGAGTTTTCCACATGCATCAAGATGTTGATTATTTAGCTTGCTTTCACGCCTACAATTTCCAACATGTACCTGTTCTTCTATCGTTTGTCAAATGGTGGGTTGACTTGACGTCAATCCCCTTTGAATCAAATGGAGCGTCCACCCCAACAATTTAAGTGACTAAAATGCTCTCATGACCAGGTCATTTATCGGTTGAGAGAAGAGTCTGATTGGGGGACAGAATTGTCATTGTGCAAACTTATTCTCCAAACAAAGTGGAATAGTATGACTGGTAAACAATGAAAATAGAGGGAGGGAGGGAAAGAGAAGAAAAGGGGGAAAAAAAAATACTTGCAGCAAATGGTATCTCGTCCATACATGTGTAAGAAATTTCATAGAAGACTAGGAGAAGTAGAAAGAAAATTAACATATTCCTTTTAACAAATGCAAAATTGAATACCTTTTCAAATGACCTATAAACAAAGTTGCAGCCTCTTACTCTTTCATAAATGTAAGGGTAATGATTGCTTGATTTTGTTGTACTTGAGATAGAACTAATTCAGATTAAATTTAAACAATAAAAGTTATATATCTATAGTTAGAATCATTTGTTGTGATTTACTATCTTTTTTTATACATCAAAATTTGATTTGAAAATTCTTAAACCATGCATCAAGTGATGCAAAAATTGAATAGGTTCATCATTTGTAAACCCTTAACCTTTAAGTCAAGTGATCTATTATATTATATAACATAAATTGTTTAATATTTTGATCACTTGATGAATGCGTTATAAGTCTTCAAATTACATGATTTTTGATGTATATAAATTTTAAAGATAATAAATTATATTCAACAACTTAAATCATTAGTTGTAAAATTATATCATTTATATCTAAATTTGATGGAATTTAAGAGGGACTCAGCTATAGTGTAGCCAAGTATAGAATTTGGTCATCTTTCCTATCTTTGGATCCATATGAATTTCAAAGCTATCTTTTTTATTTTTTTCATTTTTGAGATTCGTAAACCATATGGGTCAATGGTGGAGGAGGTGACTGGATCTAGTCTTAGTTACATTTGAATGTAGCTAAGTTCAGCATCCGATCATTTTTCTCATCCTTAAATCCACATGGATTCCGTAGCTATCCTACCTTTTTTTTACGTTTTTCATCTTGTAGGATACATGAATTGTGTTGATCTAAAGGTGAGAGAGATATCGGATTTAGGCTTTGCTAAAATTAAATGTAGCCAAGTTCAGGATATGTTCACCTTTCTCACTCTTGAATCTACATGGATTTCAGAGCATTCTATCTTTTTAATCTTTGAGATTCATAAGCTATGTGAATCTAAGGGTAGAGGAGATGACCGAATTTAGACTTGGTTATATTCGAATGTAGCTACATCTACCCTTCTCTCTGTATATATAACAGATAACTGTGGTAGAATTGTTACCATATATCATATTTTTTGGCCCCTATCTATGGTTTCTCATGTAACAAAATCGAAGTAATTCTATATAATCCCATCAGCATGTTTCATGAAGCTTTATGAGTTCATTTTTTCTCATGCTAATGATTTAATAGTAAAAAACTTTCTTTCAAACTTGTCTCTTTATCTTTATGCTGTTATTATTTGAATTGCCTGTCCGAGAAGGTTTAAAACAAAGGGTAAACATAATTCATTATGGTTACCTCAACAATGTATCCGTAAAAGTTCATATTATCGATTATATATACTGTGAAGTTTTTAATTATTTGTATAAATAATAGCTTCTCCAGTAAAATTTTTGGAAAGTGGTTTTAGTCTGCCACAGGTGTGATATCATTAGCGCAGCTTTGTCCACGCTCGACTGGTTTTAGTCCACAGGAGGACGCGTCGAAGGGGACCAGTGCCGCTCTGTCAGCCTCTCCTTCCTGGACTCAGCGAAGGCATGGAAGAGGCTTAATCAAAGCCTTCGTCTTCCTTTATTTAACCGACCCTAGGCCCCTCTTCCGAACCAAGAACCAGCAGCGGCCGGGCGTTGGAAGTGCCGGAGAAACGCTGTCGGGGTAGTCGTCTTCTCCCTCCGTCCGGCAACCAATTCACGCCGGTGAGATCTCTTCTTTCTTCTCTTGTTCCTTTTCCTCTCCAGTCATCTTCGATGTTGCCGGTGAGCCGCCAATGGCCGCCGGAGTTTAGTATCCGTTCAGCCCTTTTTTTACTCTGTTCCAGGGAAGGTGACAGCCGGATTTAAGGCTGATTGAACCGTAATCCCCGACCGGTCCCTCACCAAAATTAAGTGCCGGCAATTGCAGACGGTTGGACGAATTGCCAGCCGACGAAACCCCCCTTCATATAACTATGTAGTAGCCTGGTTTCCGTTGCTTCTTCCCTCATGGATACCAGGATGACGCCATGTTCCTCTCTTTCTACGTTTCTTCTATTATTTCTTTTCTCTTCTCTTCACATCCAACTCTGCTTAGCCACTGATAACATCTCTTGGGGCCAAACCCTCTCCGGAAACCAGACCATAGTGTCCGACGATGGCAACTTTGAGATGGGGTTCTTCGCACCAGGTAACGCTAGTAGCTACTACGTGGGCATCTGGTACAAAAACATTGCCGTCCGAACCGTCATCTGGGTGGCAAACAGAGCAACACCCATCTCCAACACCTCCTCTGCCGAGTTAAAAATCTCCGAAGATGGCAAACTGGTCCTTCTCAATAGTTCAAAAATCCCAGTCTGGTCTTCAAATTCCACTCCATCAAACCCAGATTCCACGGTTGCAGTGCTTGTCGACACCGGAAATCTTGTTCTAAGAAATGGTTCGAACAGTACGATTTGGCAGAGCTTTGATCACCCAACGGACACATTCATGCCGGGAGGATGGCTTGGAGTCAACAAGATCACAGGGGAGTATCAGAGGATGACTTCATGGAAGAATCCTGAGAACCCTGCCCCCGGGCCTTTCACTCTAAGCATGGACCCTGATGGATCCAATCAATTTGTATTGATGTGGAATGGCTCTGAAATTTATTGGAGTAGTGAAATATGGAATGGCCAGTACTTCCCTGCGGTCCCTGGTACCATGCAAACTCCTTTCATCAACTTCACCTTCATCGACAATAGGCAGCGGAAGCAGTCCGCGTATAACGTCGTCAACAGTTCTATCATCACCCGAGGTGTAATTGATTCATTTGGGTTATTAAGGCAAATGTTTTGGGTGAATGGATCCCAACAGTGGCAGACACTCTTTATGGTACCTTTGGCTCAATGTGGTGTCTACTCTTTATGCGGAGCTTTTGGTATTTGCGACGATCAGGAAAGCTCGAGCATTTGCAGGTGCTCCGATGGTTTCAAACCAGCTTCAGTCAAAGAATGGGAATTGAAGTATTGGAATTCAGGATGCGTGAGGAAAACCAATTTGCAATGCAGTAACAAAAGCTTGGCTGGAGGAGAGGAAGATGGATTCTTTAAGATGACCAATATGAAGTTGCCCGCCAATCCACATAATTTGACAGTTGGAAGTTCTAAAGACTGTAAACTGGCTTGCTTGAACAACTGCTCTTGTAGTGCGTATGCTTATGAGAGTGGATGCTCGATTTGGAATGGAGACCTTTGGAACCTTCAACAACTCCACAATGGTGATATTGGAGCTGCTACACTTTATCTCCGGCTTGCTGCTTCTGATCTCCAAAGTTCAAGTGGTTCACATAAGTTGGCGATTTATATCACTGTTAGTGTCATCGCTGGAATTTTTGTTATCTCATGTGTCCTCTTCGTGCTGATTTGGGCAATTCGAAGGAGGAAACAAACTCAGATCGCAAAACAAGTTGAGGGTTCTCTGATGCAATTTACTTATGGCGATTTGCAGCGTGCGACTAAGAACTTCTCTTTGAAGTTGGGGAGTGGAGGCTTTGGGTCTGTTTTCAAAGGAACTTTAACCGATGCAATTGAAGTAGCTGTGAAGAAGCTTGAAGGCCTCAGACAAGGAGAGAAACAATTCCGAGCCGAAGTCAGCACATTGGGTACCATTCAGCATGTCAATTTGGTTCGCCTCCACGGGTTCTGCTTAGAGGGCAATAAAAGGCTTTTAGTCTATGAGTATATGTCTGGAGGGTCCCTGGATTCTCATCTCTTTCAGAATGATTCCTCAGTTCTAGACTGGAATGCGAGGTATCGAATTATTCTTGGGATCGCAAGAGGATTAGCCTATCTGCATGAGAAGTGCAGGGAGTGCATCATACACTGTGACATAAAGCCAGACAACATACTTCTAGACAAGGACTTATGCGCCAAAATTGCGGACTTCGGCATGGCGAAGCTCATAGGTCGTGACTTCAGCAGGGTACTGACAACGATGAGGGGAACTATTGGCTATCTCGCACCCGAGTGGATTTCAGGCCTACCAATCACATCCAAGGTTGATGTCTACAGCTTTGGGATGATGCTCTTTGAGCTGATAACAGGCCAGCGAAACGTTATGCACTCTGAGGATGGATGCATAAGCTTTAATCCTTCCCGGGCTGCAACAAAGGTCATTGAAGGTGATATACTTTGCTTATTAGACCATAGATTGAATGGCGTTGCTGACATTGAAGAGCTAACCAGAGTCTGTAGAGTTGCTTGCTGGTGCATTCAAGACTCTGAGGCTCACAGGCCTACAATGGGACAGGTGGTACTAATCCTAGAGGGAGTTTTGGAGGTGAACGTGCCACCGTTCCCAAAGGCTCTTCAGCAACTCATGGGAGATCAAAACCAAATTCTTTATTATTTGTCAACCACTGAATGCAAAGATCCACCTGATCAATCCAAGGATTCCTGTCAGTAAGCGTCAAGCTACAACGGGCACTTGAATTTCTTTGCGGAGCATGTCAATAATGGAAACAATATATATGGGTAAAGTATAGCATATAGCTGTTATGATCCTTTAGAATGACCTCTATATCCCGGTGTAATGTTCTATAGTGGATGGACTATCTATTTAGTGACGTAAATTACTTTCCAACTTATCACTTTTCAAGAAATGGTTTATGCTTGTATTCTTTCTATAGAGGTGTAATGTTCTATGGAGGTGTAATGAAATAATTCTATGGAGGTGTAATAAAATAATACAAAGGTGTAGTTTCCATAGAGGTGCATACTATCTGTGGTTTTGTCAGTACAAATGGTATTGTTAGGCAAAAGTTTTGAGTTAAAATTTAAAATATTGCAGATCTTGATTATTCATTATTGATAATGGAAGATTTTAATTGTATTCTTTCAAAGGAGGAGACGTGGTGATTGGCTTTTTGTTGACGGCTGGGAGAGCTCTAACTTCAGACAATTTTTATGGTTTTTCTTCTTGATAGATCTACGATGTAGGCTCTAATTTCATCTATTACAATAATAAGGAAGGTCTTGTGAGAATATAGGAAAGGTTAAATAAGGGTATAACTAATGAAAAAGGAATTAATTTATCTTTTAAAGCTGAAGTCAAACATTTCACATGTATTGGGTTAGATTATCATCCTCTTTTGATAAATGAGAACCAATTTATGGGGAAGACCTTTCTATTTTGTGAATTTTTTGGTGTGAATAGATGTGTCTTTACCTTATTTTTTTTCCCCCAATTCTATTTTCCTTTGTTTTTAAAATTTCTAGTTTTCAGTGTTTTAGAGAGATAGAGAGACTTATTCATTGCATGCTTTAGGGAAAAAAAACATTGGCTTTTGAAACTTGTCTTTTAAGCTTAGTCATGCTGTCTTCATGGTTTTTTTTTTTGCTAAAGTGCTACTAAAATATCTTTCATCCATATCTGAGCTCTCATGATGTGGAGGTCTGATAGGATTTTCATCTTAGAAAATTTTCTATTCCGTTCATATATTGGATTCTCCTTTTCTTGTGTTAGTACCATCCTACGCTGTGTCTAATTTAAAACGGTTCATGTTCTATTATTTTTATAGGGTATGATTTTATGGCTGCTAAGACCTTTGTACACGATATAAATCTTTAGTCTTCCTCACTAAAAATTCTTTTTACAGTTGGAAAATTTCTACTCCACAAAAGCTATAGTTTTTCTCTCCCTCTTTTTATTCTTTTGGTTTTCAGGCCTATTTCTTGAAGAGCTCAAAATCTCTCTTTTTTTTGACTGCATAAATAGCTCAAAATCTCATCTTTAATGTGATCATATTTGTGTTGCTGAAGCCTTGCTACCATGTTTGTATAACTGTGGCAACTTTGACTTCTGGTTTATTTGCTTCTTTCATCATTATTTGGTGGTTCTTCTGTCTAGTTTCTGGAAGACGACTGCTGCATACATATAGCTTCTCTCTGGCCAGAATCATCTTCAGCCATGCTCTTCTATTATTACTGGGCTTACAAGGGGTTTCTCCTCTTGTTCTTTGACTTGAGTGCTGGAGAGGCCTCCCTCTTCGATGATCATTTATGCCCATGAGTAGTTTTTCCAATATTAAACATGACTGGAACTTGATGACTTGACTTTATGCTTCCTGCTTATGAGGTGTTCCAAGAGTCTTTTGGAGAAACCAAGGTAGTCTCATGGAACTTTTATGTCCATATAACTTGGTCTACCAATCTTAAATCTCAAATAACTTGAGTGGCTTTCTCATATTTCGGATGCTGTTCAAGTTCGATGACTTTTCTTGTTTCCTCCTCATGCTTGAAGTCAGTGGAAGGCATGGTGGTTTTAGGTCATTCTGTATCTTGGAAAATAACAGCATAAAACAAAATGGATTTAGCGGGCCTTGCTAACTTGCTCAACTTGGAGGGATATTTTGTTACTATGTGCGAGCTTTGACAAAAGTTGGCTGTTTAATCTTTACGGTTTGGAGTGCAGTACAGTTGAATGCATTAATGCATTTGTACCAAGTTTCTGTACACAATACCTTTCTTTGGCCCTCTCCGTTCAAATCTTGTTTTGTTCAAAAATGAAGTGACGCTGGGACCATCCCCTGGCTGCATGCTGCTGGATTCGCTGCATGTGCCATGATTCGCGATAAGTGACAATAAAGAACAGGCCACGGAAAGTAATGGTGGCAAACTAATCAATCTCCGTTTACTAAGATTATTCTGGTTGCCCATGTTATCTGTAAGATACTATAAATTTATATCATTTATAAATAATTTACATCGAATTAGATTCAATGTATATCGTGAGTACATGATGGCAGTCAGTCGGCTTAGTTTCATGACTAGATGTGCTTAGAAACCGATAGATTTAATGCTAGAATATGGGTACATATGTAAACTTAGATTATGTCATAAGAAAAGGGTCATAAGTAGTAGAGTTGCCTAATAAACGAGAATAGAATTGGCAAAGATTCATTTATATCCCTGAATATAGTCGGTAAGTTGATAAACTTAATTTACGGCATATAAGGCAGTCATATTTATCTTCTCTACCATGTATGATAAAAGTTTTGATTTATCATCTTTACTAAGAGTTTTTAGTTGCCATGACAAAGGAGATCGATGTCGCTACAAGAATTTAGATTTTTAAAAACGAAAATTTAGTTATGAAATTTATATGAAGCTTTTGAATTAATCTATGTTGCTTTTGGTTCACTAGAATAATCATGTGGTGTCTAAAGTAAATGCTTTGCATAAATATGCTGTAAAATTTTAATATTTGATGGAACCTTCAAGGATTCTGAAATAATTGGTGCATTTGATTAAAACATAAGCGTGTATATAATTTGGCTATCATTCCCATAATATTGTTCTTTTGTTCAGCTGGCTTAAGTTGGGGGCAAAAAACAGATCATTTTCATGATGACATTCCTCTTGTATTTGTAATGAGCCAGGTTCACGTAAAAGAAATAAGGCATGAACTTCATTTATATACGGTAGCCCGAGTTCAAAATTTTATTGTTCTAATTGTTGCTATTGCTTGCAGTCTTTCCTAAATTATTTGAGCTTCAGTTGTTGTCATGGGTATATTCACTGTTCCAGATCATTTCCAAGACAACTAAGGATCCCTCCAAGAAGATCACCTCCATCGTGCCGTCGTAGCCGTTCCCCTCTTCGAAGACCTGCTTGTTTCTGCTCTAGATCAGTCTCTCCTTGCAGGTGAACAGCTAAATTCGTGTGAACCATCATCCGTCTCATTTTTCTCATGGGTGGTCATTTTTTTAATTAAATGTTGAGTCTGCTGTACACTCTTTTATTTGAACCTTGCCTGGCATATTTTTAATTGAGCCTCTTTTATCTATTTGGGACCTTGACATTTCATGGCCATGGTCGCCATCTCTGTAGGTCTCGTTAAGGTAGGGGTTCTTACGCAGTTAAAATTCTGTCGAGGGACGTTTACATAATTTTGCTTAAATATAATCAAACTATTGAGGTTATTGAGTCTCCATGCATAACCAAGCAAACATTCTATTGTTATTATCTGAATCTTGCGACATAGTGGTTTGTAAGAAATAATAAATAAATGGTCGCCATATGGATTTTGGGGCAGGGACTCTTAAGTAATTACAGTTTTAATGAAGCTGCTGAACTAATTTTCAAATCCATGTGATTCTCTCCGTCCTTCTCGCTAACCCACTTGCCTTCCTATCCGTCTTCCTCTGCTTCTCCTCTGTTTTCTTCTACTCAAATTCATGGCGACATCTTCTCTCTCCAAATCCATAGTCATCTCCAATCATCCCAGCTTCGCTTGTAATGGGGAATCCTCTTCAAACTTGTTCTACACTGAGCTAAATGTGCTAGATGCATTAGAGCCCGAATTTCCTTGGAAAACTGTAGATTAATTCGTTAGGAGACTAACATCGCCATTTCTTTTCACTGGATCTCGCTTTTAGAACTCTCTCTCTCTCTCTCTCTCTCTCTCTCTCTCTCTCTCTGTGAATAGGGGAATTAGGTTCTCCTAAGTTTTATTAGAGAATTTATTTAGAATAATGTACAAAGAATGCGTGTCAAGGAGGATTTAATAATACTTGGGAGCATGAGCTTCGGCCCTTCCCTCTAGAAATACACTCCTAAAACTGAAAGAGGAAAAAAATTTTAAAAGCAATGAACAATGTGCATGAAGATTTGAAGAAAAAGATTCTAAAGTTTTTTCTCTATTATATTTGTCATCAAAAGGTAAGAATAAACTGATCTCAAGTTAGCCTTCAAGACATAAAGATAGACCACTTTCTTCAAAATGTCTATAGGAGATGAAGATTCCAAGGCCTCGTAAAAATCTATAGACGATCAAATAACAGGGACCATTTCTTTTTGAACTCTCGTTGATAAGGTGGCAAAAAGAGAATGTCGGTCAAAAAATTATATAAAAGAGTTGATAAAGTGGCAAAAAGTTGCGATCTCGATGCTGATCCACATATCTGCATGTTGGCATTCTGATCTGAACTTGGCGAATAGCTCGAAATTGGCTTTATGCATCCATTAAATCTACCATATCGAAAGGCGAGCTGGAATTGTTCAGTGGGTTGAGCACGTGGCTTTTAACCAGAAGGTTGGAGGCAGATCTCAGCAGTGGAGAGTAAGGCTCTTCGATTTTTCATTCTATTAAAATAATGTCAGCTCTTAAACATAAAAATATTCTCTTTAGCTTAAGGGCTCTATATCATGAACAAAACCTAGACATAATTCACTAAGTATTTGTTATGTGATTTCTCACTTAAAAAATAATACATGTACAATAATTCCACTTAATTAGTAACACAAGTGTCTGCCACCATTAAATAGAAAATACTTATCTAAGAGAACCAATTAAATATGTGTTGCTTATTAATGAGAATATTATCCTGCAAATATCTGTTAAATTTTACCTAAGTTTTATCCCTATATTATTTGACTGCTCTCAAAGTTAGAGCAAATACCTTCTCTTGAGTAACTAATAAATTGGTGCTTCTGTTTGAGATTTTGCATTTACGTGACACTCACCACAATTTGAACAGTTCTTACTTGATACCGTTCCCCCACCTAGCCCACTGAAACTAGTCTACGATAGAGAAGGAAAATTAGGGAAATGGGACAATCAAGTTGATGCACTAATGAAGTCCTCTAGATCTCCAAACTACGTTCTTTCATGTCTTCCACTGTAATTTACATGGTCCTCCCCTTGTAGCTGTTCGTGAAATTTGGTGGATTTAAACAGACATGAATTATATGTGAGAAAAGAGCTACTAGAAAAGATATAAACCAAGCATCTTTTGTTAACCCACGCAGCTGGAACCAACCACTTCACCACAGCTGGAAGCAATCACATCACACAGCAAATGGGCTTTATTTGGCTTTGCTGAAAAGAAAAAGATCGTACAGAATTTGTTTTCCGCTTTTGAGAGGAAAGAGGAGAAAGAATATCATCAGATTTCTTTTCAAAGAGCTGGTCAATGAAAGTAAGGAGTGCATCAAATGCATCAAGGGAAACTACTGAATTCAATTTCAAAATTGAAGATGCTGTACGTATAGTTTTTGGCAGGGACGTGCGACCTCTTGCAGATGGTGCTTGGTTCTCTATTCTGAAATATAGTTGTTTAAGAAAGGTATCCCATAATTACGAAATTCTACTTCCTGAAGCACAACAGACAGAATACTGTTGTACTAGCACTTGAAAAGCCCCATTAATACATCATTGCACATCCATGCAACCTTTGCTCCCTTAGTTCTGCCCAGCACTCCATATATTGCTTGATATAATTATGCGAGCATCCTGGTCCAAAATTCCCTTCTTGCTTTTGCCCTAATCCATGCATGCTGGCTCTAGCCTTCAATTAAAGCACTAGGTGACCTGGTCAAAGCGTCAATGTAGATTACTTGGAATGTTTGTGAACCCTATTACCGTATCCATCCCGCCCATGTCTTCGAGGTAAGGACTGAGGAGTGGTGAATGACTCCATCAAGAGAAAAAAAAAAAAAAGATCCACTAAATATTTGCCCCAAGTGAATTGATGGTCAGCAGACCATTGCTAACAAAAGTTTTGTAACAAAAATCTCCATCCAAGATTTTTATTTTATTTTATTTTATTAAGGATCTTGAACATGTGTTAATAGAGAGATGCATCGGATTAATCCATGAATGTAGCAGAAGAGATGGAGATATTCTTCAAATATCCTATTGGAAAATGACCAAAAAGCATCAAATTTTGTCCCTAGAACATTTATTCTCCATTTTTAATGGCTCAGGCTAATCCATACATCTTTTAGGCTAATCCATACATTTTTAATGTGATAGGGAAGTCCAAACAATTCCCTACCCCACATGGAGCGCTAAGAATCCAAATCCATGGACATGATATAAATAAGAAGAACCGAATAGGTGGCCCTTCACACTCCGAGGGATCATGTTGATTCTCTGGTCCTTTTCTCGTTTTAGCCTCTACCACTTTATTCCCCTTCACGCGATCTTATATCTCCTCCACCCCTTATTCAATGCATCACACTGCCCTCTTCGTTGCAGCAATGATAACAAAAGACCTAAAGCCAAAACCCTTTCTATCTCCTTTCATCTTGACTGTCCTCTTCTCGAGTCTTCTCTCATCATCTCAGAGGACCTGCCCAAGATGTGGCTCCATGGAAGTTCCCTACCCGCTGAGCACCAACCCCGATTGTGGAGACCCCAACTATTCCCTTCTTTGCGATCCCTACAAACATAAACTATACTTCAGCGCTCTCAATGGGAGCACTTATCTTGTCCTCAGGGTCCATTCTCTGGCTCGACGCATGGTGGTGCAACCATCGCCACTATTGCCGGGGACTTGCATGACGCAAGACATGCCGAAGAGCGAAGGGCTATGGCTAAACCAATCTCTCCCTTTCAATGTCACCTCGTCGAACACCGTCTTTCTCTTCAATTGCTCGCCACGCCTCTTGATCTCGCCGCTCAACTGCACCGCGACCAGCCTTTGCCATCGCTACCTCCAGGCCATGGGCCGAGTCGACCCGCAGAGCGAGCTCGAATGTGCGAGGGGCCCTGGCCCGTGCTGCACCTTCATCGCCGGTGGAATGCCTTCAGCGTACAAGATTCGGCTCCATAGCTCCGGCTGTCGTGCTTTTAGAAGTGTTCTCCATCTGGATCCTGGGAGACCACCGAGTGAGTGGGAGGAAGGTTTGGAGATACAATGGGCTTCTCCACCTGAACCGATTTGCAAGAGCCAAAGTGATTGTTCTCAAAGCTCGTCTTGCTCTGCAACTCAAGGTGGCGGTGGCAGTGTTCGACGTTGCCTCTGCAACAATGGCTACCATTGGGATGGTACTGCTGTCACTTGCTTAAGAAATGCCACTCACTCTCATTCCCTCACCAAAATTCTTATCATCAAGGCAGTGATGGGAGTGCTAGGCTTGTTTTTACTTGCGTCGGTCACGACTGCCATCATGATAAGTAAATATGGTAAACTATCAAACCGATCAAAGATAGTTAAGGAAAGAGAGAACGTGATCAAGGCTAGCGGGAGATCAGCTAGGATGTTTGGGTGGAAGGAGGTGAGGAAGGCAACCAATGGTTTCTCGAAGGAGAATATCTTAGGGAGTGGAGGGTTTGGCGAGGTTTACAAGGGAGTGCTAGAAGACGGAACCCTAGTGGCAGTCAAGTCTGCGAAGGTTGGCAACCTCAAAAGCACTCAACAAGTGCTTAATGAGGTGGGGATACTCTCCCTAGTCAACCACAAGAACCTTGTGAGACTCTTGGGTTGTTGTGTTGAATCCCAACAACCTTTGATGGTATATGAGTACATACCCAACGGCACTCTTTATGAACACTTGCATATGAGAGGCGAGGCCATCTTAGATTGGAGGACGAGGCTAAAGATAGCTCTCCAAACAGCTGAGGCATTGGCCTACTTGCATTCCTCAGCCCACGTTCCAATATACCACAGGGATGTCAAGTCTACCAACATTCTACTAGACCAAGAGCTCAACGCCAAGGTCTCGGATTTCGGCCTATCAAGGCTGGCTCAGCCTGGACTGAGCCACGTGTCAACATGTGCACAAGGGACACTAGGGTACCTGGACCCTGAGTACTATCGGAACTACCAACTCACTGACAAGAGCGACGTGTATAGCTTCGGAGTTGTGTTGCTGGAGCTGCTTACATCAAAGAAGGTCATCGACTTCTCAAGGGAGCCTGATGATGTGAACCTAGCGGAGTACGTGAAGCAACGAGCCAAGGATGGTGCAGTGATGGAGGTGACCGACAAGACATTGTTCAGCGCTGATGCTAAAGTGGGGGTTCTGAAGACCACCGAGCCATTTTCAGAGCTTGCCATTGCTTGTCTGAGGGAGAAGAAGGAGGAAAGGCCTAGCATGAAGGAAGTTGCTGAAGTATTACAGTATATTATAGAGACACTTGATCAGGAAGAGTTCGGTGAGGAGGAAGGCAAGGCCGTTAGTGAAGTAGTGTAGCGTGATACCTCAGTTAATTCTCTTTTTCTAGGGGGGGGAGACTCCAGTTAATTCTCTTAGAAAGGACATCTTATGAATAAAACATGGCTAATGTAAAAACGCTCTATTTCTTCTCGCATGTGTTGTGTGCTACAATGATTCTTACAGCGCGAAGGAGATGGAGAATCAGATGCCTCCATTGATAAGGGAAAAGAGACCGTGGAATCCATAAAGATATGTTCCCATATAACAACCGGACACGTTTACCCTTAGCCTACAAAAAGCCAGTTTTTGAAAGGTTAGAATCCTGACCTTACGAAGTTTTTTGAAGTTCAACCTTAGAGTTCAATAATTCATTTTTTGATGCTAACAAAATATTAATTAAGTTACTAATAACATTTTTAAATTGCGATGACTTAGACAGATGTATATTCATCCAGAATGCATTTGATCCTACAAGAACTCAAGCCTCACACTAACACATATGTTAAAAGCAGTACAACAGATTTTTGAAAATTCATCCGATGTATCAAGGTTCGAAGAAATAAAGGTTAATTATAAATTTTATTTTTCCTAAAAAGCATTTGTAAAACTGAGTAAGACCTAAAATGCACAAGGCTCTATAATCATAAAAAATGGTTTAAATTAAGTTTTAGATAATAATTAATATAAAATTAATTTAAAAATTTAAAACTATGCATGCACGATAGATCGAATCCCAAAAGATCGATCGGAGTTGAAAAAACCTAAAAAACCTAGCCGACCACCTCTCTGTTTGGACAAGACAATCGACCAGCCCAGGTTGGGGTGGTTGATTGGCGAGGTTCTAATAGTCCAATGATCATATTTTCATATGACTGTTGGAGCTACCTATAGCCAACAGTCATATTTTTTTTTGGCTATAAAATGGAAGGATGGTTGTTGGTTAAATACATATTTTTGGGTTTGAAACTATTGAAAAATTATTGAAAAAACATTCCTTAAGCCTTTAGTATGCTTAGCAATCTAATCCAAATTTAGAGCTTCACTGAAAAATCCACATCTTTAAGTGCTTAGTTTGAGTGCTCTCTTCAAGAGAATAGTATCAAAAGATTCCAAATTGTTTGTGAGGGTTACTCCTTGATCTGGAGAAAAGAAGATATTGTAGAAGAGTTTGATCTTTATCTGAAAAGAAAATTGGATAGTGGAACATTAAAGTAGGAGACTTGAGGAGTGGATGTAAGCAAGCAGTGCCGAACCATTATAAAATCTCTTGCTTCATTTACTTTCTTACTCTTTACATACTTGCTTTTATATTTCTTTAAATTATGCTTAAGTTAGTATTTAATTTTTTATAGCCCAATTCATCCTCTCCCTCTCAAATGGCCCTTTGGACCTTCATTTGGATGGATGTTAGAGAATGTTGAATGATTAAAGTTAATTTTACTATGAGATATCGTAAGAGTTATATTAAATGTAATAAGTACATGAAGGCATTTTCTAAGTATTATGGGGAAGTCAAAAAGTTATTCTCGGATTGACTCTTTAATCTTTAGTAAAAGCTGTCATACCTTCATCCTTTATCAAGGAAATGGTTTAAAAAATTTCCTAAGTTCATATATGAGCTTATAGCATGTATATTTCTATGTTTTTGGACATACTCGGGCTAATATTCATAGTGTCTGTTGAAGTATTCAAGAGCCATATCTTTTAGATTTCTACATGATGTCTTTTGGAGTCCATGTATTATATCTTTTAGATTATAATGATGCATTTATATAAATGATTTTTGAAGGGTCATATTATGTCCATATAAACCCTTGTAATTAGACATTTGAACATGAACAAGTTGAAATAAAATGAAAATATCATTAAGTATTTATTTTTTTTATTCTCCATGTTTGTTTCATATTAAAATTGAGAGTTAGAATTACCGTTACTTCCAATGTCACCAATAAAGAGTTGTTAATTTCTCTCTCTCTCTCTCTCTCTCTCTCACACACACACACACACATATATATATGTATGTATGTATGTATATATGAGGTGGTAATTAGGTCGGATCAATGAGTCAAATCATATGCATGGTAGATCAAAAAACTAAACTCTACTTATTTATTAAATGGATTAAAAAAAACCTAAACCTAACAATTTTATTAAATAAGTAACCTCATATAACAAATTGAATCTAGTTAAATGTGCAAGCATTGCCACCCCTAATATATATATATATATATATATATGTATATGTATATAATATGACTAATGTCCATGTGAACATGTCCATAGACAATCGTAAGAGTTTCAACTGTGTGATGCATTCATACGGGCCGCAATTTGATCGAAGCCAGGCCATTGGCCCAAACCCAAAAAAATATATAGTTATTGTTTCGTATTTGATCTAAACTTTCCAAATCTTTAACCACCCATGCACGGGCTGGCAACCGGCTATAGCTGTTCTAGCCTTTAAAATCTCTAGGGTACCCTCATGGAGATTTAAATATATTATCACAAAGATTTTGATTATGTAAGTGACAACTCTCCTACGCTAGTCTGTCAACTCCGACGGCCGTCTGGGGTGGGTGGGGAAGGGAGTGAGGGTTTGGTGTTATCCGGGACCGGGATTCTGTGACCGGTGAGAGAGTTGGTGCTCCGTGAGACTCTGTTGCAGGTGAGAAAGAAGAAGAGAGAGAGAGAGAGTTGATTATCGCTTTGACGTTATCTCTTTTGGACAAGTGAGAGGGCGAGGTCTGAAGGTTAGGCGTCAAGTCCTTGTCCTTCCCTCGCACATCTAAGCCGGTGAAATGCTGACCCTTCTCCGGGGGAGAAAATAAAGAAACCTAAAAAGATAGTGAAGAAACAAATTTAAATATGTGGGTGGTCGCTGCTTATTGATAACATACCGAATCACTGGGCCACTCAACCAGTAATCTCACCAACCCAACCTAGTTTTTCTTGTCGTGGAGGGGCCGCTAGGTCTTCTTTTAGTGACCAAACCTAAATTGAAGTTAAATATGATACTTATCACCAACCAGCTGGAAGGCTTGATTTAAATCAACAATGATAATAAAAATTTTCCCTATAATTCATTGAATGGACACGCATCTAATTTAATAATGTTCTTACTAGTTTGCGTGCCAAGGGGACCGGTGAGACAAATACCTTCGGGCGATCAGGATAAGGCAACCACTATCAGTCATTTTCTAACAAACCATTTTCCTTTTCTTTTTATCCGCCAATTTCTACCAACGCCTTGACCGTTGTGCTCTTTCCTCCGCGAGTAGATTAAAGTTGGCCTTCCTGAGTCGGGACCTCCCCCGTTCGAGGCCTGGATCAGCTTCTCCTATCGCTACCTTATCCTTTCGTTCCCTCACTTCACCTTCTTTCAACGCTTTTCTAGCCTGTAGCAACGTATAGCATTTTGTAAACAGTTGGGAACTGGTTGACGAGGGATTGTTTTAATGGTTTGTCCCAAAAAACATCAACTCCCACGTGATTGTGCATTGGCATGCTGCTCTCACTTCTTTACTTGCATGAAATTTGTCCAGCATCACCGCGTTTTGTAAACAGTTGGGAACTGGTTGACGAGGGATTGTTTTAATGGTTTGTCCCAAAAAACATCAACTCCCACGTGCTTGTGCATTGGCATGCTGCTTTCACTTCTTTACTTGCATGAAATTTGTCCAGCATCACCTTCATTGCTGTTGGGCATCTATGGAAATCCGCGTTGCTAGTTGCTCTATTCTAGATTGTTAAACGGAGTTGATATGGCTGGTTGCTTACAACTCATGTGGCCAGACAGCTATGTTATGACAAATATTTGATGAATGGTTGTCTATGAGATTCTTTGCATGACTTTATATTGAGTTGAGATCCATTCTAGTTTGGGGTTGAATAGGAGAGATTCAATCTCCCAATTACAGCAGCCCATGTATTTTGCAACAACTATGATTATGTAGGTCTTAAGTAACATGTGCTCTCATTTCATGAGGTCATTTGATAATGGTAGCCGTATAAAACATGGATCGTTATTGTTGATGTCTGAAAGTAACTCTTAAATATCGATGAATTAAATAAGTCTTGACTTAGATGATAAAGCATTCTTTAACTACATGGTACTTTCTTCTACAAGAAAAAGAAGGAGAGAGAGTAAAAGATATAAAGAGATTCTCTCCAAAGAGATCCTCTAACACTTAGATTAACTAAGAAAATAGATGTAGTAGAAGGAGGCTTGAAGTCCATAAGATGGTGCTCTGGAGTTTTGGAGCTTTCAGTTTGAACCCTTGTTAATTAAGATCAAATCTCAAGAGTTAGAATAATATGTTCAAAACCTTTTTACCTGAGCTCTGTGGTTGTTTTTATTGATGTTTTGGTAGAGTTTTTGTTAGATTTGGCCATTCGTTTTTGGATGGCTTTGATGAGCTGAATCTCTAAATATATAGAGCAGCATCTTTGGCAGAGTCTCTTATAAATAAGATTTGAGATTTTTTCTGACATTGGACAATTGGCTCCTATTAAAGATAGTTGGCACCTTTAGTAAGATTTATCTTCAAATTGAGTAGCAACTTTGGTGGACATCATTTTTTATTAGGATTTCTTTTTGATTGAGAAGACATGTACAATGATTTGATAGCCTATATCATTCCACCTTTTAACTGATCACATATCCCTATCATGCCGCCTAGCTAGCTCATACCATATCAATTAAAATTAGGAGGTAAAACCTTTGCACTTTACTATCAAGCTAGGAAGCATTTGAACTCCTTTGTCCTTCTCCTTAACGGGAATCTCTAAACTAATTATGAATTTAAATTTGGAAGAGCAAATGCCAATGAAATTTGGATCAATCATTTTCATTATTTTTATTATTTTTAATTCTATGGTTGAAAGATTAAGGAGTTGGTATGTCGTCCCATCATTGTAGTTCTAGACTCGAATATAAGTAATGGCATTCTTACCATATTTTTCCTTTAAAAAAGGTTTAAAATAATATATACATGATAAACAAAGTTTTCATCACAATCAAGAACTCAATTTGTATTAATATCAAGCATCCCAATTTGATAAATCAAGAACATAATTCACATTGACCAGTATTTTATAATCATTTTTTCCATATCCTTAAATATAGTATTCGGTCAATAATATTTAAATTAATGTTGAGATATAACCTTTAGTTTAGATTTATTATATCGGAAGAGGTTTTCATGTCTTGATCAGTTAGAGATTTTACTAAGATTTTAGAAAATCTTAGTTTTTTTTCAAATTTTCTTACTTATTACATCAAATGAGATAAACCGATAATTCAGTTCATTACACTCTTCGCCGTACACATAAATAGTTGATGCAGAGATTTAAAAGCTTTGATGACAACTTGGCAGCCCTCCAGTTTTTGAAAAATAAATAAAAAGAAAAATCTCAAATCACAAATGCATGCATGGTAGATCAGCAACCCCGCATGGGCAGGTCAATGCAGGCTCATGCGTCGGAGCCAGGAGAGAAGACTTTTTTTTCTTTTTTTTTTTTTTTCTTTTTTTTTGACACGAAAGGCATTTATTGGGAAAATATTCTAACGATCAACATGCGTGGCACTCCTAGGCCAGAGAGTAGCAGTTATGTTTGAAAGCCTCCACGCTGTGAGAAAACAAAGGCACGAAGGCATCAATGCTGCCATCTCCCATCAAGGATGGCAAGATGAACAACATCCCCTCCACAGGAAAGTAACTAGGCATGAAGTAGTAGGGGCTCCCTCCGCCAAAATCCAGATCATAGAATGGGAACCTCAGCCAGCTATCCACCTCCAGGTTTGGACACAGCACCGACTTCCCCATGTCTGCCGTTGGCACTAAATTCTCCGATTCCACCACGCCGGAGCTTGAAAAGTCTATGAATGATCGAAAATATCCATCATTCACCTTCGTCACCTCGTCGTGGATGAGCTCCGCCGCGAACTGCAAAGGCTTCCCGATTAGCTCCGCCACCTTCGCCCGAGGAAAAGCCCACAGAACCAAGTTGCCAAAGTACTCATTGGGCACTGGAGGGCTTAGCCTCGTACGCCCATTCACTGATATCCTTACGTGCGTGGTCTCGCCACCATCGAGACCCCGAGCCATCGTCACAGCCCTCCACAGGTGAGCCACCAAGCTTTCAAACGTGCTGTAGGGTCTATTGGATTTAGACCCCAGTGAAGCCTTGGCCTTGAGCTTAGCTAAAAACTCCTTTGTGAAGTGCACTTTGTGAACAATTATGTCATCCTTCAAGGGATCATCCTTGCCTTTGTTGAACTTGTTCTTGGTCGCGAACTCCACTCCCCGGTGGTTGAATTCGAGCCTCGGCGGGCTGCGAGGGACGAAGAATGTTGCGCGGTCGTGCAAGGGGAGCGGGTCGATGGCGAGACCGCGCGCCGAAAGGCCCCATGCAACCAAGAAGTTGCTGGTGGCATGGCCGTCGGCGACCAGGTGGTGCGCCGTGAACCCCACCATCAGAGAGCCACAAGTAAACCGCGTCAGCTGGACCTGGACCAGCTCTGCCACCCCGTAGAGGCTCGGGTGAAAGCTTAGTGACGCTGCTGAGGGCTTGAAGGGCAAGGCCTTGTCAAGGGTGGTGTCCACTGATGCCTCGACGAAGCGCACCCCCTCATCGTCGAGGAGGATGACGGGGTTGCCATTAGGGTCTTTGCCGAGCCTTCCGGCCCACTCCCGGTACTCGGAGAGCACCCTGGAGAGGCCCTTCTCCACCACAGAGTTGGAAGGTGTCGGCGGTCGGAAGGCATAGATGACAGCAATATGGGTGTTGTAAGTCACCTTGTCGAAGACGCTTAGGGGGACGCGGAGAGTCGCGGGAGGAGGGTGCCCTTGGTAGGAGGGCTTGACGTGCCTCGAGCTCTCCACTCTCACCTTCATGGCTTTGGGGTCGTATGGCATGCTTTTGGCTTATGGGGCTAAGTTTGGTGAGGTTTGAGAGGGGCAGTCGTGGTGCTTAAGTAGGCAGGAAGCGGTGTATTGTTTGTTTAACAAGCACGGGGTCAACGCTCACGATATAAAGATCCTCCGAACCTACTACGCCCGTCGGCTTCGACCTTTTATTTATCTGGATTTCTTTGAAACGGTCGAGATGGTTTAGGTTTGAAATTGAGTCTTGAATATTGGAAATTTCATTGGTTGGCTTTCAAACTGAGTCGTGTATGTTGGAAATTTTTTTTTATGTACGGCTAATATTAATTATTAGTATTTTTTAAAATTTATAAAATTAGATAAATTTAATTGAATAATGCAAATGGAATAAGCATACTATTGTTGATTAATAAGATTGACAGTTTTTTTTTAATCTGAAGCCCAAAAATAACTCGTAATAGAAAGGCCTATCAGATTGTGTTTGGTGCATAGTATAGGATTGAATTAAAGAAGTATGGTATTGGATAAAGAACGAGATATGATAAAACTTATTCTATCTTTTGGTGGAGAAGAAAGATAAAGATAAAAAAAAATAAAAAAATAAAGTAATAGTTAGATAGGATAAAAATAAAAACATCTGTTCTAATAGAATAAGCATCCTTTTATTCATGAGATTAGTCATTATATGGGACAAATTTTATCTTATTTCTATGAAAAATAAACATGAGAAAGAATTTAAAAAATTTTATCATTCAGTGTACTAAACACATTCTTAAGGTTTTATTATAAATAGGTTAGGTTCTATATTGTCTTCTGATCATTTTTTTTTTTTTTCTGTAAAAAACATCGCATAGAAAAGGAGGAAGAAGGAAAAGATTTAGACAGAACATTCTTAGTGAGTGCTTCTTCACATTGATGCATTTTCCCTAGATTTTGCATAAATTAAAGCTAGCATCAAATAGGTACGATAGCAAATTATATATTTTTATTTTATGTTCTAAAATTTCATAGATCTGATCCTTAGGTTCCTACGATGAATCCTGCATTGCCATTTCAATTTTTCCACTTCGGTTATGTCGTGACCAAGGAATTATATATTACGTGCGCGGCATGCTTTTTTGTGCACGTATCGCCAAGTTCTTAAATTTTACCACCAGCTAGAGTGTAGGATTCATATACCTTACGTCAGATTTCAAACATTGTTTTATTTTCTGGTATCAATTCAGCCCAATGTATGATCAACATTTGAAGACAACTGAGGCCATACGAGTAGCTGCAATAGAGCTCTTGAGTTAATTTTTTAATAAATTTGACTCGAGTAAGAGGTTGGTGAGCGGGATGGTTAGGCGAGGTTTGTAATTGCAGCAACCTGCAGGCCGGCCACCAACTCGGAAGGGAATATGCGTCATATATTCTCAATGCAAATTGGATCTCAATTTGTTTTGGTAGTTGAAATGCATTGATGCTCAATATGAGTAGCAGTGGTGAAAGATAAAAACATAAAAGCATTGTTAGACAAATTTGACATGGACCCGCAGCCGAAGATTTTTTTTTTTTTTTTTTTTTTTTCTGAAATCATCAATCTCAAAAGTTAATGGAGCGATGCTACTTTGTTCAGAGGAGTGTTATGCCCTGAGGCACGTCCCGTGGAGCTCTTGCCTATGGATTCTTGAACGCTTTTATGCCCTCCCAAGTTTTCATAAAGAGACTCGCTAAAATCTTTCCCCGTTCCACCACATGAACTACACCTTGTTTGACTTGATTTCAACTCGAGTTCGGGATAGAAGAAGAGAAATCGAGCGAAAGAAGAAGGTTGAGATATGGAGAAAAGAAGCAAGCGGAGCTGTGACCAAAACCCCTCGACTGCTGCGAAAGCTACTACACTGGGCAGAAGATTTGAAAGGAAGGAATCTTTTCACCTACCGGAAGTTGGTGATAGCCTACCATCTTTAGGCCCTGGGCATATCACTTCAAGGAACCTGTGACAATGTCAACATGGGTGCAAATGCCCCAACCACCGAAGCACGAAATGGTATTAAGCACGTTGATGGCGTCTGTTGCACCAGGCGCGGCAGCGAAGGAAAGATCAATAAAAAAATAACTAAAAAAAAATATTAAAAAAAATTATAAAAGTTTATGATGGTTCAAACTACGTTGATTTCAATAAAAATAAAAATAATTTCATAAACCTTTTAAAAAATTCTAGATCCTCTTATATTTAACAGTATTTTTTTCTAAATTTCTCAATAACCGTTAGATTTTCTTTGAAGATTAGAGCTATATATTCTTCATAGATTGAAATTCATATTTTCCACATATATGAAAACATATTAGACCATATCCATATTACACTAGACATCATATCAGGCTTCATGTCATATCAAAACATGTTCATGTTAGGCTTCATGTCATATCAAGCTCCATATTAGATCATGTCCATTTAGAGTATGTCTATATTTAGCTTGTGGATCTCAATCACTGCTTTTTAGCTTGAGGCTTGCCAAACTGATCATTTTGAAACTTTTTCATTATCTTTGCTGCCTACCCCAGCAAGCATCAGCCTCTACAGACTACAACCAAGTTCAAGTAGTGCTTGAACTTGTCTTTATTCATGGCCACTACACTTCCAGTAGATTCCTTGCACTTCATCTCTTTTGTATACCTGAGAGGCCCATACTCTACACTCTCAACCATAATAAGCACATAAGCAACTATATCTGCATATCATACAGGTGGCCTAATCTACCTCCACTCACGATCGATAGCTGTGCTATATTATTGTTATAGAGATGCTCCTACACCCTGTTGGTAGCCATGCTATATTATTGTTGTAGAGATGCTCCTACACCCTGTTGGTAGCCATGCTATATTATTATTGTAGAGATGCTCCTACACCCTATATAGTTTTCTCAGATTGCATCTCCATCTTGGATTGAGTTGGCGAATCTCATGACTCTTTCCCTAAAGCTTCTTTTTTAAGCTCCACCTTCTTGCTGACACCGTGGTCCTCTACTTGACTTTCAACTGTTCCTCCCTTCTGATTTACCATAGCAGAATCATTGAAGATGATATCTCTGCTATGAATAATTTTGGATGACTTAAGATCTTCTACACACCATAGTGGCGATATCTCTGCTATAAATAATTTTGGATGACTTAAAATCTTCTACACACCATAGTCTATAATATTTCACCTTAATACCATAACCTAGGAATATGCACTTCCTTACCCTTTATTCAAGTTTAACATGAAACTGACACAAGGAAACTAAAGATCCTCGAAACAAAGTAATTAATTGGATGATTAGACTATACCTCCTGAGGAATCTTCAAGTTGATGATAGCCATGGTGACTGATTCACTGAGAAGCTTGTGTATTTACTGCTTCAGCCCAAAATAATTCTCCGAGTCCAACATCAGAGAGCAAACAGTGGGCTCTCTTCAATAGTGTTCTTATCATCGGTTCTGCAACTCCAGTCTGCTATCATGTCATCTATACAGTATAATTCCTTACTATATCTTCATTCTTACAAAACTTGTCAAATTCGCCATTATAGTGCTCTAAGCCACTATCTGTACATAACATCTTAATTTTTCATCGAGTCTGTTTTTCCATCATAGCTTTCTACTTCCTGAATTTGACCAATACCTCATCCTTGTGTTTCAAGAAATACACCCAGGCTTTCCATAAGTAGTCATCAACAAACATTAGAAAATACCGATGTCCACTCATCGATGCATGAGAGCTAGGTCTCCAGAGATCTAAATGAATGTAGTCCAACGCCACCTTGGAATAGTAAGCACCATCACTAAACTCCACCTTGCTTTGCTTTCCATCTATGCAGTGCTCATAGCAGTCTAGTTTATCAATTTTCACTCCATCAAGTAAACCTCTCTTGGACAACTCCAACATATCTCCCTCTCAGTCATATGACTCAACCACATATGTCATAAGTGAGTGAACTTCGAATTTGACAACTCCATAGATGAAGAATTTATAGTAGCACTATCAACACTGATAACAATACTTTCAATCATCTAATATAAACCATCGACTATCCTTCTCTTGATCACCATAAGAGCACCCTTAGAAACTTTTAACGCACCATTCTCAGTCTTATATTTGTAACCCTAAGAACCAAGTGTACCCAAAGAAATCAGGTTCTTCATCAGCTTCGAGGCATGCCAAGCCTCGAAGGATCTCGCAATGCCATCAAACATCTTAATATGAATTGTTCCAATCCTGATAACATCTATAGCCTTGTTATCAACCGATAAAACCTTCCCCACCTTTGATCAATATGTAGAGAACCAACTTCTATTGGAAGTCATATGAAGGAATAATCGGAGTCAAAAATTCACTCCATTCGAGAGTCACTAACCCTAATTGAGAGTGCCTCACTTCCTGCATCATCAAAGCTTTCCAAAACGTTCTCTTCAGCTATATTAGATCTAGCTTCAGAGTTACTTTCTTTTACATCCTTTTCTTTTCTCTTCAGACGGTTCCTCTTATTGTGCCCTTCCTCCAAACAAAAGTAACGATAAAATTTCTGGTTTCTTGACTTGGATCTTGATTTTCCTCTGTTGCTTGAATCTTTCTTCTTGCTTCTACCTCTTACAACTAAGCCTTCTCCTTGGTTCTCATCATAGTCCCCAAATACCCTTCTCTTCAGCTCCTTATATTATAGGGCATCTTTCACATTGTTCATTAAAAGCCTCTCTCTCCTATACAATAATGTGCCTACAAAATTCTCATATAAGGATGATAATGAGCACAAAAGATTCAGGGCTTAATCTTTATCTTTAATCTTGATTCCAATATTTCTTAGATCAAGAATTACCTTATTGAACTCATCAATATTGTCTTTTATTAATATACCTTCTTTCATCCGTAAGTAATAGATTCTATGCTTTAAATATAATCGATTTGTGAGAGACTGTCATGTATCTACTTTCTAATTTGAACCAGATTCCAGCTGTTGACTTCTCCTTAATGACTTATATGATAACCTCATCTGCCAAGCACAATAAAATTGTACTATGTGCCTTCACCAACAACTCATTCTTCTCTCTATTAAATATAATAGCTAACAATCTATCTCTACCTTGTAGTACCTTCCACAGGCCTTATTGCATCAAGGGGCTTGCATCTTGATCTGCTAGATGCCGAAGTTATTTGCTCCATTGAACTTGTCAAGTTTAAACTTCACCATCAACATTATGAATTTCTCTTTGAAATCAATCTTCTAACATGCTTGATGCTATTTACCCAGTATACTGGTTCAACACAAGGTAGGTCTACCCAAAATAGAGAAAATCCTCTAATAATGGAGCATGACTCCAAAAAATAGAAGAAACTTTTGATAGACACCTAGAGTAGGGTTCCAAAAATGGAATAAGACTCCAAAACACAGATAAAGCCTCTGAAAAAATCACTTAGAGTAGGTCTCCAATCAACACCTAAAGCATGACTCCAATAATAGAGTAGAACTTCAAATCATCTAGAGCAAGGCTCCGATTAACGCATGAAGCAAAGCTCTAACAATGGAACAGGGCTCCAACAATGGAATAGGACTCCAAATCATTTAGAGCAAGGCTTCAATCAACACATAAAGCAAGGCTTCATCTTTAAAAATAAAGAAAATTCTTTATACTCTGGAAGCAAGGCTCTAAGTTTTTTTAGTTACACCAAAACAATACTCCACCTAGAATAACACTAGAATAGTTATTCTAGGTTTATACTATTCTAGATTTCTCCAAAAATTTTTTTAGTTGCACCAACAAATACTCCACCTAAAATAGCACTAGAATAGTTATTTCAGGTTTATACTATTCTAGATTTCTCCAATTTTTTTTTTAGTTGTATAAAAAAATACTCCACATAAAATAATATTACAATAGTTATTTTAGGTTTATACTATTATAGATTTATTTTAAATTTATCTCAGACTGCAACAAGCCTCTATTTTCAACCCAAAAATAGAATTTTTTCTCCTCCTTTTTCTTTTCTTTTCTTTTTTTCTTCTTTCCTTCTTCTTTTCTTCTTCTTCCTCCCTTCTCCCACACGGTCGGTAGCCACCGCCGCCGCTCACCGCTCACCAGCTTCACCTCACCAGCGTCTGAACGTGACTCCAGTGAGGTTGTCAATCATCAATCACCATGTTGCAAACCCCGATCGCAACGATAGATATAATAGGGGATTTGAGATAATTGTAATCACTTCGAGGGAATCGCGCCTCCAGATGACCGCTTCGAGGGGGTCAGGCCTCCTAAAAACCACTTCAAGGGGGTTGAGCCTCCAAAGAAAATAAGCCAATAATATTATTTCACCATACTAAGCCAGAAGGGCTATTACATATTTATAGGGTGAAACCCTAGTTATTTAAGGAAAGCTAAATACAATTGTAAAAGAGACCTCCTAATGAAACTATTGCATAACTTAAGAAAATAAATTATTGTGTATGATTAGGATTTTCCCTTAATAGCTAGATCCTTCAAATCAAGAGAATTTTATGAATTTGAAAAGATTTTCAAAATTAGGGAATCCTATCATTCCACCCTCCTTAAAATCAACCTTGTCCTCAAAGTTGGAAATCAAGAAACTTCTCCTCCTGCTTGTAAAAATACTCACATGTGGCATCATCACAATGCAGCATCTTTTGCTAACCAGGATCAAAAGTAAATCCATGTGAGAACCAATCTATTATTGTTTGTATTAAATCAGAAGTATCATCCAATTTTATAGTATCAGCACCACCATGCATTAAAGAGTCTTGCAATAACGGATGATTGTTTTGTGACATATTAGCTTGTCGTGCTTCTAATGGCTTCATTGTAATTTGTGAGGACTGATAAAGCTTAGATGCTGATGTCGAATTCCCTGAGACAGCTATTTGAGAAGAAGTTGCTGCATTAATAGATGCTTGTAGAGGAGCAGATTTTATACCAAGAAAAGAATTAGAAGTTTGGTACTGTTGATTTTCTTTAAATACGCCATCAACTTCTTCAGTTTGCAGGTTTGAGTAATGCAGATCTTGGCCATCTAGTGCAAGAATATTATGCTGATCATCCCATTCACTAGGTGGTTCAAATCCCATATGGCTCACACTATCAGAAGATGAAATAATTGCTGCATTGGGTTTCAGACTAGTACCAAAAATTATGTGTATCTCTTTAGATCTGGGTTCAGAGCCAACTTGCTTCTCTGTACTAAAGTAGCTATCTTCTTCCTTACATAAAGCAAGCAAATGTTCTTCCTTGAGCCTAACCAACCCAATAGCCTCAGTCATATTGGTTGGCTGGAACATACGAACTGCATGCTTGATTTCTTCTTTAAGTCCATCAACAAAGTAGCTTACAGAAAATTCTTCAGTTAATCCTATAGTAATGTTAATGAGTTGTTCAAATTGAGACTGATGCTCATGCACCGTAGAGGTTTGGCATAACTTGATGAGCTTTTCATCAGAACAGGAAACTTCATCATGAGGTTCGATATTGGATCATTCCTTTCATTTCTGTATAGTGATCAAATCCTTGTTGTCGGATCTGGTGGCTGCTACTTGAAAATTCACCAAAATTTTCTTTTTTCATGCCCATAATCATCTTTTTTAAATCAGCTAAAGTATCAATTAGCTGCTTATTAGATTTTCGTATCTCAAATATAGATGCTTCTGTTGTTTCTCTTAAACTTTTTATATCACTTTTTATACGCTTCTCCCACTGCTGTCGATGAGTTCCTTTTGCTATATTTTTACAGATCTGGGCAACAAACCTCTTTGAAAATGAGAAAGAATTTTTCTCTTTCCTTTTTTTTTTCTTCTCTTTTTTTTTTCCAACTTTCTCTTCCCTTCTTTTTCTCTCTTCCTTTTTTTCTTCTCTTCTTTTTTTTCTCTCTCTTTCCTTTTTTTTTTCCTTTCTTTTTTTTCCAACTTTCTCTTCCCTTTTTTTTCTCTCTTCCTTTTTTTCTTCTCTTCTTTTTTTTTCTCTTTCTCTTTTTTCCTCTTTCTTCTTTTTTTTTGTTTTTCTCCCTCCTTTTCTTTTTTTTTAACTAGATTTTCTTTTGCAGATGGGTTATAGACCCATCACACTTTTTATGCGGTCGGATGCGGGACAAGGCGGCTCCGATTGCTCGACGGAGGCACGATCGAAAGGTCAATGAAAAAGACCGATGATAATAGAGAGGCGAGCCGGTGAAAAGAAGAAGATCAGGTTTTTTTTTATGGAGAAAAGCAGAAAATAAGGTTGAGGTTTTTTTTTTTTTTGTGATAGGATCTGGACTGATTTTGAGAGTAGCAATAAGAAACAAAGATTTTTTTTTTTTTTTTTAACAAGAGCTAGATGATTTTGGGATGGTAACAAGAAGCAAGGATTTTTTTTTTTTTAATGCTAGGATTTTGTATATAGAAGAAAATAGAAGAAATAAGATGAAGGATAGAAAAGTACCAAGTTATCGATACTAAGCTCTGATACCAACTGTTGCGAACCCCGATCGCAACGATAGATATAATAGGGGATTTGGGATAATTGTAATCGCTTCGAGGGAATCACACCTCCAGATGATCGCTTCAAGGGGGTCAGGCCTCCTGATAACCACTTCAAGGAGGTTGAGCCTCCAAAGATAACAAGCCAATAATATTATTTCACTATATTAAGCCAGAAGGGCTACTACATATTTATAGGGTAAAACCCTAGTTATTCAAGGAAAGTTAAATTATTGTGTATGATTAAGATTTTTTCTTAATAGCTAGATCCTTCAAATCAAAAGAATTTTATTTGAAAAGATCTTCAAAATTAGAGAATCCTATCACACCATTGCCAGCTAGGTCTTCTACAGTGAACGGCTAGGGTCGTTATGCTCGATTCCAAATTAGGCGGCGTTGAACCACTACACCAGAGATGTCGTCTGTCGGTCCACTGCGAGCTCCTCCACTGTTCGGCCCGAAGAGAGACCAGCTGACTCTCCTCCACTGGTGCCTAGTGCCTACCACCGAGGCAATGGGTATGAAATGAAAAAAACAAGGGAGCGGTCCTTTTGCCAACTTCGTCGGTTTTGACACCCTCCGTCGCGCGGTTCTTCTAGTTTCTTCATCGTCATGGACACAGAATAGAGCCGTGCTCTCGCCGCACCTCGCTGCGCACCTTCGTCGCGTAGCCACCGTCCGACACCGAACCAATCAAACGGCCGCAATTCGATCTAGGAGATGGGCTGCTACCAACCCTCTTACTCCTCCGATCGGGACTCTCACTGGTAACCGATAGGATCTCTAGATCACCAAAGCTAGAGCATCGAAGATCCTGTTGGAAAATAAACTTGACTCTTTGAATTCTACAAAGATAGATTTTTTGGGGTGTCTTTTATGGATATTTTCTCTTTAAATTCTGTAGTAAATCTGGTCAAACAGGATATGGTTGGAAACCTCTTGAAGTCTAGTTTCCAATGCATCAAACGGTGTGTGAATTAGAGTTTTCTAGAGGAAGTTATAACCATTCTTGTAAAAGATATATGTGCTAGCTATCAAAACTGAGAAGTTGCTAGAATGAAGTCTCTTTGGATTTTCTGCTGTATTTATTACTAGAATTTAATATGATTTTGTGATTAGTCATTTTGTGTCTTTCAATAGAGTCTAGAAAATGTATTGGAGCATTATATATTATACTTTGTTTCAAGATTTGGATATGAGAGTACAATTAATCAAAGTATTACCTCTTCAACTTCTTCTTCTCTTCTTGCATGAGTGATTGAGTGTGCCCATCACCTACAATAAAGTGGTATCAGAGCTGAGTCTTTGGAGAGGATGGCTTCAAAGGGTACATCATATCCCTTTCAATTTCCCCATCTCACCAAAGTTAACTATGAGAATTGGGCAATTAGAATGAAGGCAATTCTTGGCTCTCAAGGAGTATGGGAGATTGTTGACCAAGGCTTAGTTGTACCTGAAGATGAAGAGGAGTTGGATCAAGCTCAAAAGGTAGCTTTGCAAAAGGAAAGGAAGAAGGATCAAAGTGCTCTCACCCTCATCCATCAAGGCTTGGATGATGATATGTTTGAGAAGGTGGCCAATGCAACTAATGCCAAGCAAGCATGGGAGATTCTTGTAACTTCCTTCAAGGGAGTTGATAAAGTGAAGAAAGTTCATCTTCAAACTCTAAGGGCTGAGTTTGAGGGACTCCAGATGAAAGCCACTGAGACCGTGTCGGATTATTTCTCATGTGTCTTAGTGGTTGTGAATCATATGAAGAGACTCGGTGAAGATATTCAAGATGTTCGTGTTGTTGAGAAGATTCTTTGCTCGCTTAACTCAAAGTTTGAGCATATTGTTGTTGCCATTGAAGAGTCCAAAGACTTGGATACCATGTCCATTGATCAATTGAATGGATCTCTATGTGCTCATGAAGAAAGGTTGAACAAAGGGAAGCAAGATGGCATGGAGCAAGTCTTGCAAGCAAAGCTCTCTCTCAAAGCCAAAGGAGATGATCGTGACAAAGGTGTAAGGAGCCAACCCTGAGGAAGAGGTCGTGGCCGTGGCCATGGCCGTGGTCGTAGTCACGGAAGAGGAAGAGATGAACAAAACTCTTCCTACCAAAGCCAAAATTCCTCTAGAGGCCATGGTAGAGGAAGAGGCAGAGGAAGCTATGGTGGGAGCTTTGAAAAGAGACTTGACAAGTCTCATGTTGAGTGTTATTCTTGTGACAAATTTGGGCATTTTTCTTGGGAGTGTCATAGCAAAAAGATCGATGGAGAAACAAATCTAGTAGAGATCAAAGAAGATATGGAGGAACCGGCCCTATTGCTTGCTATCAAGGAAGAAGACGAAGCCAATGGAAGCATGTGGTACCTTGACAACGGCGCAAGTAATCACATGGCCGGTGATAGGAACAAATTTGTTGAGTTGGACTGCAACTACGGTGGCTATGTCACTTTTGGAGACTCTTCTATGGTGGATATCAAAGGCAAAGGTACTGTTTTAATACAATTAAAAGATGGTGGCTATAGGATGATTTTTGATGTATACTTCATCCAAAAGTTAAAAAGTAATATCTTAAGTTTAGGTCAATTACTTGAAAAGGGCTATAAAGTTCTTATGGAGGATCGTAATCTTTGGCTAAGAGATCAAGAAGCTAATCTCATTGCCAAAGTATCTATGACCAAGAATAGAATGTTTTTGTTGAAATTACAAACAACTGAAGCCATTTGTTTGAAAACTTGTATGGAAGACTCTTTATGGCTTTGGCACATGAGATTTGGCCACTTGAATTTTGGTGGATCAAAGAATTGGAAGACAAGAAGATGGTGAAAGGTGTTCCAAAAATTGGCCATCCGGATCAACTATGTGAAGCATGTTTACTTGGTAAGCATGCAAGGAAGAGCTTTCCAAAGCAAGCCATATCAAGAGCCACCAAGCCGCTTCAACTTGTTCATGCCGATGTATGTGGTCCCATCAAACCTCTATCTTTTAGTAAAAATAGATATTTTCTGCTTTTTATTGATAATTATAGCAGAAAAACTTGGGTGTATTTCTTGAAAATGAAATCGGATGCTTTTGAAGCATTCAAAAATTTCAAAGCACTTGTGAAGAAGGAGAGTGGCTATGAGATCAAGGCTCTTAGAACGGATCGAGGAGAAGAATTTACTTCCAATGAATTCAGAAAATTTTGTGAAGATCATGGCATTCGGCGTTCTCTCACAGTCCCTAGAACACCACAACAAAATGGTGTTGCCGAGAGAAAGAATCGGACAATTCTTAACATGACAAGGTGTATGCTTAAGGGTAAGAACATGCCCAAGGAGTTTTGGGCTGAAGCAGTTTCATGTGTCGTTTATCTCTCTAATCGCTCTCCAACCAAAAGCTTGAAGAACTCCATCCCTCAAGAAGCTTGGAGTCGATGGAAGCCTAATGTGTCACACTTGTAGGTTTTTGGATCCGTGGCTTATGCTCATGTTTCGGATCAAGGGAGGTCTAAACTTGATAATCGTAGTCAAAAATTTATCTTCATTGGCTATGATTCAAGTTCAAAGGGATACAAGTTGTTCAATCCAAGCAATAAAAAAATTATGATTAGTAGAGATGTTGAATTTAATGAAAAGGATTCATGGGATTGGAGCAATCAAGAGGAGAAATCTTATGATTTCTTCCCTTATTTTGAAGAAGAAGAGGTTCCTCAAGAAGCCCCTCAAGAAGTGGCAACTCCACCATCTTCACCATCCACATCTCATGGCTCAACAACTCCATCTTCATCATCTTCAAGTTCAAGTGGAGCACCAAGAAGAAATAGAAGCTTGGTTGATCTTTATGAAGAAACTCAAGAGGTAAATGATGTGAATTTACTTTGTCTTTATGCTAATGTCGAGCCTTTGAATTTTGAAGAAGCTAGAAAGGAGAAAAAGTGGGTGCAAGCAATGGATGAAGAAATTCAAGCCATTGAAAAGAATGAGACATGGAACTTGGTTACACTACCCAAAGGCCAAAAAGCTATTGGAGTTAAATGGGTGTTCAAAGTAAAGAAGAATGCCCATGGAAAAGTGGAGAGATACAAAGCAAGGCTCGTGGCTAAGGGGTATAAGCAAAAGGAAGGCATTGACTACAATGAAGTATTCGCACTAGTTGCAAGGATGGAGACTGTTAGATTACTAATTTCTCTAGCAGCCCACAACCATTGGAAGATATATCAAATGGATTTCAAATCGGCCTTTCTCAATGGTTATCTTGAAGAAGATGTGTATATTGAGCAGCCCATGGGATATGTGATGGAAGGACAAGAAGACAAGGTGCTAAAATTGAAGAAGGCCTTATACGGGTTGAAGAAAGCACCAAAAGTATGGAATAGCCGGATTGACAAATATTTTCATGAGCATGGCTTCACTAGATGCATGAATGAGTATGCTCTTTATCTGAAGAAGCAAGGTGATAATTTCTTATTTGTTTGTATTTATGTAGATGATCTTATTTACACTGGAAATAATCCAAGCATGTTTGAAGAATTCAAGAAGGCTATGACACAAGAATTTGAGATGACAGATATAGGCCTCATGTCTTATTATTTAGGCATTGAGGTTCATCAACTTGAAGATGGCATTTTCACCTCTCAAGAAGGCTATACAAAGGAGGTGCTCAAAATGTTTAATATGTTTGATTGTAAGACCACAAGTACTCCCATGGAATGTGGTCTACGATTGTTCAAGAAGGAGCCAAGAGAGGTGGATCCAACTTTATTTAAAAGTCTTGTGGGGAGTTTAAGGTATTTGACATGTACAAGGCTAGATATTTCTTTTGCTGTTGGACTTGTGAGCAAGTTCATGGAAAATCCCTCCAATTCCCACATGATGGCAGCCAAGAGGATTCTTCGTTATCTCAAAGGTACTCTTGATTATGGGTTATTTTATTCTTCATCTAAAGAATTGAAATTGATGGGCTATTGTGATAGTGATTTTGTTGGTGACATTGATGATAGAAAAAGTACTATTGGTTTTATATTTTTCTTGGGAGAAAATGCAATCTCATGGTCTTCAAAGAAGCAACCAATTGTTACTCTCTCTACTTGTGAATCTGAGTATGTTGCCGCAACTTCATATGTTTGTCATGCAATTTGGTTGAAGAGATTGTTGAAGGAACTTCATCAACCACAAGAAAAAGCTATTGCGATTCTTATTGATAATAAGTCAGCTCAAGCTTTGGCAAAGAATCCTGTTTTTCATAATAGAAGCAAGCACATTGACACAAGATTTCACTTTATTCGAGATTGTATTGCAAGAAATGAAGTGAAGATCAAGTATGTGAAGACATTTGATTAAGTTGCTGATATTTTTACAAAGCCCCTCAGGTTTGATCATTTTCAGAAATTAAGAATGATGCTTGGAGTTCAAAAGAAGCCAAGTTTAGGGGGGAGTAATGTTGGAAAATAAACTTGACTCTTTGAATTCTACAAAGACAGATTTTTTGGGGTGTCTTTTATGGATATTTTCTCTTTAAATTCTGTAGTAAATCTGGTCAAACAGGATATGGTTGGAAACCTCTTGAAGTCTAGTTTCCAATGCATCAAACGGTGTGTGAATTGGAGTTTTTTAGAGGAAGTTATAACCATTCTTGTAAAAGATGTATGTGCTGGCTGTCAAAACCGAGAAGTTGCTAGAATGAAGTCTCTTTGGATTTTCTGCTATATTTATTACTAGATTTAATATGATTTTGTGATTAGTCATTTTGTGTCTTTCAATAGAGTCTAGAAAATGTATTGGAGCATTATATAATGTACTTTGTTTCAAGATTTGGATATGAGAGTACAATTAATCAAAGTATTACCTCTTCAACTTCTTCTCTTCTTGCATGAGTGATTGAGTGTGCCCATCACCCACAACAGATCCTTCACCGGCCAAAAAAATCTATTCGCTCCCGTATCCGCCTATCGCTATTGGGATACCGGCCGTCGTCGTCATCATATCGAACTGTTGGAACTCATCGGATATGGCCACTCACCAGTTTCAACTCCTCAGCTCTCCTGGGTTGTCATGCCTCGGACCCAGTTGGTGGCGGCCCAGGGGTGACGGCCCATTGCATGTCAGGCATGCAAGGCATCCAGTACAGTATCATTTTCAAACAAGGAGGGGTAACAACTTTATGACATACAAAATTTAATTCTCCATAATACAAATTATGTAATGTTGGGCAACAAACCAAAATTCTAAAATAAATTCAAATGGGGTTACATATAACAAAATATAATCAATTTACATCAAGAAACTCCCAATTACCCATATTGTTGCCCTTGATAATTTTGTGGCTTTGAAAAAACATTGTAAGATTTAATGAGTTTACACTCAGTAAGCCTACTATAATATAATATAGCCAAATCGAAATTTTACCGAGTCAAATACATGTCATGCTTCCAAATTTAAAAACATTTCATCATATTATAAAATTATGCAAATCTCATGTTTAAATAAGTTGGAAGCAAATGTTATGAAATAATATTTCAAAATATCATTTCAATTTCAAATCATTGTAAATCTTATTTTATACTAATGTCCCATGTCCACATAATAAACATCCCAAAGATGTAACCTCCATGTATGCCCCCAGTAGAGGAAGGGTGCCGGAGTCAATTAGCATATAATGCTATATCCTGTCACAGCACATCCCTAGGATGTGTGTTCTCCACATATTCCCCCTGTGGAGGTGGGTCCCGGAGTCATGTAACATGTAATATGGACCATGATGATATATAATAACACAATCACAAATAACATTTATTTGCATAACTGCAAACATATATCAATTTACTTTTCGTATTTTTACCAAATTTGGTAATTTCACATAATCATGTAATAATCAGTTGCATGTATAAAACACAAATTTAATTTACAGAAACTCATAATAATCAAGTCAAATAATTATTTACATAAATGTGGTACCATAAATATCATTTTTTAAATAATACTATAAATCAATTTCATTATTTCAATAATGGCATAATTTAATAATGATTTAAAAAATCATTATAACTGGCTTACTTACTTCACAACGCTAATCCCAAAGTGTAAATCAGCAGTATGGACCTCTGGGTACCTACAACATAATTTTTTAGATTTTTAAATTTTAATTTTAGGATGTCAAACTGACTCCTACACTTAACCCAATCTAATCCTGGGCCCAACTTGGGGCTTGAATATCTCCAAATATAGAAGCTCAAATGGGGAAATAAAATTTTTTTGATAAACTAGGATCCATGCTGATCACAACCATATTTTTCTTTTATTGGGCCGGTCCCAATTTGGGGCCCAAAAATTCAGCCCAAACAGGCTAACTGGACTGGGCCGAACCCGGCCCAGTCCCAGTTTTCCTCTCTGTTTCACCCCTAGTTCAGGTGAACCAGGGGTGGCTGATGGCCGACGGTCTAGGGCCGCCACCGGCCCTCCCCGGGGGTCGGCTGGCCATCGACGGCCGACCCCAGGCCGACCGCCGCCGCCGCCGGCCACCTCCCTCTCCTCTCTTTTCTTCTCTTTTTTCTTCTTCTTCTTCCTTTTCTTCTTCTTGCTCACCGTGCCGGCGGCATGGCCGGCCACGTTGGCCGGGCCGGGACCTCACCGGACGCTGCCCCGGCGCTGGTGGGGGCCACCGGCTGGAGCTTGGGCCCGGCGAGCCGGCGAGCACGCCGCCGAGCCCGAACCAACGCGAGAGCCGGCTTGGCTCCCGCAACAGGGGAGGGCTGTTCGGTCCTCTCCCTCCCTTCTCTCCCCTGCCGGCGACACGACCGGCGGGACCCCGCCGGACGCTGCCCCGGCCCGGCCCGGCGGGTCGGCGGCCGGAGCCCGGGCCGGCGAGCGGACGGGCACGCCGCCGGGCACGAACCTACGACAAGGGGAGGGCCGTGGAATGGCCCTCCCCCCTCTTCCCTTGCCGGCAGCACGATCGGCCTCCTCCGGTCGGCCGACCCCACCGGACGTCGCTCCAGTGCCAATGGGGGCTGCCGCCGGGAGATCGAGCCCGGCGAGCCGGCGGGCACGCCGCCGGGCCCGAACCAAGCGCGGGAGCTGGCTTGGCTCCCGTGTCAGGAGAGGGCCCTCCTGCGGCCCTCTCCCTCTCTCTCTACATGCTCTCTCTCTCCTCGCCAGTAAGGGGAGGTTACCTGCCGGCGGCGAGGCGTCGGGGACGAGCAGAGGGCGACAGCGGTGACGGCAACGAGTGAAGAGGAGGGGGTGAAGGAGACGGAGGGGACTGACACAGTCTCCTCCTCTCTATTTTTTCTTCAGCGAGGGGAGGGTTGAGCCCTCCCCTGCGCCCATGTGCGCGCGCCCTCCCCTGCGCCCATGTGCGCGCGCATGGGCGCGCGCGCTGGCGCACATGCAGCGCGCCGCGTGTCGCGCACCCACGCCGCATAAAATATAAAAAAAATAAATTCACGTGGGGGTTTACATCCTCCCCTCCTTATAAAAAAATTTCGGCCTTGAAATTAATGCATATCACGAATAAAAATTTTTAAGGCCCAAAATGAAAATTACTAGCTGTATTTATCTATCTTTCTGATCAAAATATAACGATAAATACACTTTTGTGTATATATACAAATATCTATTCAGATACAAATAGATGAGGATATTTCTTTTTCACCTCCTCTTCAAGTTTCCACGTAGCCTCTCATTCAGAGTGATTACTCAACTGAACCTTAACATAGGGAATGCTATGCCGTCTCAGAACTTGATCTCTATGGCCCACAATATGTATTGGATGCTTTTCATATGTCAAATTCTTCTTTAGCAAAATGGGCTCCGCTTCTATCACATGACTGGGGTCAGAAATGTACTTCCTCAACATAGAGACATAGAATACATTATGCACCTCAGAGAGTGCAGGAGGTAATGCCAGGCTATAAGCCACTTCCCCCACTCTGCTCAAGATCTCAAATGGCCCAACGTATCGTGGACTTAATTTTCCTTTAAGCCCAAACCTCATCACATCTTTGGTTGGTGAAACCCTTAAGAAGACATGGTCCCCAACCTGAAATTTCAGCTCCCTTCTTCTAACATCAGCATAACTTTTCTGTCGGCTCTGAGCTACTCGGAGTCTTTCCTTAATTAGCTGCACTTTTTCTACTGTCTGCTGAATTAGCTCAAGGCCCAACAATTTTCTTTCCCCCACATCATTCCAACACAAGGGAGATCTGCATTTTCTACCATACAGAGCTTCAAATGGAGCCATTTTGATGCTGGCTTGGTAACTGTTATTGTAAGCAGACTCCACCAAAGGTAGGTGGTTGTCCCAAGTACCACCCAAGTCCATTACACAGGCTCGTAACATGTCTTCTAAGATCTGTATGGTCCTTTCAGACTGTCCAACTGTCTGGGGGTGGAAAGTTGTACTGAAATTCAGTTTGGTCCCCAGAGCCCTATGAAGACTCTTCCAAAACTGGGACACAAATCTGGTATCCCAATCTGACACAATCGACTCGGGGACACCATGAAGTCTCACTATCTGCTCAATGTACATGGTGGATAATCTCTCACTAGAGACCCCAACTCTGAACGGTAAAAAATGGGCTGACTTGGTCAATCTATCAATAATAACCCAGACTGCATCATTGCTTTTGGGAGTTTTGGGCAAACCTGTCACAAAATCCATAATGATCTTCTCCCACTTCCACTGAGGAACCATCAGAGGCTGAAGAGGTCCCGCAGGCCTTTGATGTTCGGCCTTCACTTGTTGGCACACTAAGCACTTGGCCACATATTGAGCAATCTCTCTTTTCATCCCTTTCCACCAGAAATTTTTCCGTAGGTCTCTGTACATTTTGGTGCCTCCTGGGTGAATAGTATAGGAAGAGTAGTGAGCCTCCCTCAAAATTTCGGCCCTTAGATCCTCCACATTTGGCACACAGAGCCTAGTATTAAATCTCAGGGATCCATCCTCATTTATTTGGAATACATTCTGAACCCCTGACTGCACAACTTCTTTTATCTTTTGCAGTTTCAAGTCTTTTTTTTGGGAAGACTTTATCCTGTCAATCAGGGTTGGCTGTAGTACAAGTATTACAAGGAGCCCATCAGATCGTTGTAGTCGCAAACCAACCTCCAACTTTTCAAGGTCTCTGTAAATGTGAGGCTGAGAAGTAATTATGGAAGCTAGCTCTGAGGAGGACTTTCTGCTTAAGGCATCAGCTACCACATTGGCCTTCCCTGGGTGATAATGCAGGTTCAAGTCATAACCCTTTAGTAGCTCCAGCCACCTCCTCTACCTCAAGTTTAGCTCCTTCTGGATGAAAATGTATTTCAAACTTTGATGGTCTGTATACACATCATAAGTCTCCCCATATAGATAATGCTGCCAAATTTTTAATGCAAAGATCACGGCGGCCAACTCCAGGTCATGAGTAGGATAGTTCTGCTCATAAGGCTTCAGCTGCCTGGAGGCATAGGCTATATCACCTTTCCTTCCTGCATCAGAACACCTCCCAATCCCTTTCGAGAGGCATCAGTGAATAAAGTATATCCTCCAGATGTAGATGGAAGAATAAGGATAGGGGCTGACACCAAGCGCTGCTTGAGCTCCTGGAAGCTTCCCTCACACTCTTTTGACCAAACAAACTTTGCTCGCTTTTGAGTTAAGCGAGTCAGAGGCAAAGCAATGCAAGAGAAGCCTTCCACAAATCTGCGATAATAACCAGCCAGCCCCAAGAAGCTTCTGACTTCTGATACATTGGAAGGCCGACACCAGTTCACGATAGCCTTAATCTTGTTAGGGTCTACAGATATACTGTCTTGGATACAATATGACCTAAGAAGGATATTTGGCTCATCCAGAAGTCACATTTCTGTAGCATGGCATAAAGTTTCTTCTCCCGAAGAGTCTGCGGAACAATCCTTAAGTGGTCTTCATGCTCCATATGACTTTTAGAATATATCAAGATATCATCAATAAAGACCACTATAAACTGATCCAGGTATGGTTTGAAGATTCTGTGCATCAAGTCGATGAATGCTGCCGGGGCATTAGTCAACCCAAACGGCATCACCAAGAACTCATAATCGACGTACCTGGTTCTAAATGTAGTCTTAGAAACATCCTCAGCCTTAATCTTAAGCTGATGGTACCCTGATCGAAGATCAATCTTTGAGAATACCTGGGCTCCTTAGAGTTGATCAAATAGATCATCAATCCTCGGTAAAGGGTACTTATTCCACACTGTTACCTTATTAATTTCTCGGTAATCAATGTAGAGCCGAAGACTGTCATCCTTCTTTTTGATAAATAATACAGGAGCATCCCAAGGAGAGACACTGGGTCTAATAAATCCCCGATCCAAAAGCTCCTATAACTGACATTTTAACTCTTTTAGCTCAGTTGGGGCCATACGGTAAGGAGCTTTGGATATAGGTCCAGTGCCAGGGGCTAAATCAACAGTGAACTCGACTTCTCGATCCGAGGGTAATTCAGTCAATTCCTTCTGAAAGACATCAGGAAACTCTCGAGCCACTGGAATATCTTCCAACTGGTGTTCATCCCGCTGAAGGTCTCTGACCATAGCAAGAAACTCCTGACCACCTTTTCTTAAGTATTTTCCAGCTTGTAGAGCTAACACTAATACCGAAGCCAGATGTTCCTGACTCCCACTAAAACTGAATTCAGGAATATTAGGAATTTTAAAGATCACTCTTTTTCTGAAACAGTCTATAGAAGTATGATAGGAGGCCAACCAGTCCATTCCCAGGATTACATCAAAGAATTTCAGTGGAAGGACTATCAAATCAGCATCCAACCTCCTATCTTCCATGTCAATCAGGCAGGATTTACACATTGAGTCTACCATCATGACATCTCTATTTAGAAATGCAATATGCAACTCTTGCTCTAGACGAACGGGTGTCAATGATGCATTCTTGGCAAGATAACTATCAGATACAAATGAATGTGTGGCACCCGGATCAATTAAAGTTTGAGCATAAGTGTTGCCTACTTTAAACATACCTGTCATAAAGATTAACTTAACTTAGATGTCATGCAGTATCATATGTTTTTCCTCTATCTACTATCATAATCCATGCATTATACTAGATATGAATGCAATAATTTTAAAGAAATAAATTAATTTAACAGGCATACCTGTCACCATAGTGTTAGAGGCAGCAGCATCCTGCTGAGTGAGGGTAAAGACCCTCCCTTGGGTCCTGGGCTGCTGCTAGCTCTTCCCCTGATCTGGAAGGGGCTGCTGGTCCTTCCGAAGGGAACAGGTAGCCATCTTGTGGTCCATCTTCCCATAAATATAGCAGGCACCAGTCAGCCTGCGGCACTGTTTGCCTTGATGGGCCTTCCCGCAATGAGGACAGCGGGTCTCCTTATCCTTCTGCCCTGAGGGAGTCTGAAAGAAACCCTTCTTCTTCTTAGCTCGCCCTGAAGATTGGCCAAAAGGAGGTCCTCTCTTTTTCATCTGCTGCTCCCTCACCTGCTGAATGGCAATCATGTCCCTCTCAATGACCAGAGCCTTGCTCACCACTTCACTGTAAGTGGGGAGCTCAAATGCATTATTTTGCCTCGGCTGAGGTGCAGTCCCTCGGTGAATTTGGTGATCTTGGCTCTCTCAGTCATAACAAAATCTGGAGCAAATCGGGCCAATCGTCTAAACTCGGCTTCATACTGGGCCACAGAGAGGTTCTTCTGCTTCAATCTCATGAACTCAAACTCCATCTGCCTCTGCACACTCCTGGGAAAGTACTGGTGATAAAAAACCTCCTTAAACTGTTCCCAAGAGATGGCTCGACCTCCATACTGCTGCTCCAACATTAGCCACCAATCATATGCCTCCCCCTGAAGGAGGTAGGCGGCAAATCTAATCCGCTCCTCCTCCCCGGGTCGCCAAGGCCATAAAGGCCTTCTCTGTCTCTCTTATCCACCTCTCGCATCAAGTGGGTTGGTAGATCCGGAGAAGGAAGGAGGGGCCAAGCTCTCAAACTCAGAGAAGTTACGACCCCTCCCCCTGTGGCCGAGATGGAGCGGGGTGAGCGAGGCTTGTTCGAGGGCCGGGCCGGCCGGGGTCCGAGGAGTAGGAGGGCGGGCGGAGTCCGAAATGGTAGAGCTAGATATAGCAGGCAGTATCTGCTGAATCTGCTGCTGCATGGCCTGTACCGCCTGAGTCACTCCCAAGAAGGCCCGGAGCAACTCGGCCTGTAACTGCTGTGGGTCGTTGCCAACTGGGGCAATGGAACCTGCATTTGTTGAGGCTTCCTGGCCTCCCTGCTGGTCAGGGTCACCAGCCTGAGAGTCCCCCTCATGTCGCTGACTACTGGTGCGACGATGCATTATAAAATCCTGTCACGGTTAGGTTCCAATCAATATCATTATAAACCTCCAAATCTCAAGCATTTTTAAACAAGTCACTTGAATTTTTCTCCTAGAGTTATTACCCTCCTAATGTCATGTCAATATTTGGCCTAGAGTTAATCATGTGTTTGGCCCTAATGTCAAACCTTGCTCTGATACCACTACAAGCTGTCACGCCCCAGACCCAGTTGGTGGTGGCCCAGGGATGACGGCCCGCTGCATGCCAGGCATGCAAGGCATCTAGTACAATATCATTTTCAAACAAGGAGGGGTAACAACTTTATGACATACAAAATTTAATCCTCCATAATACAAATTATGTAATGTTGGGCAACAAACCAAAATTCCAAAATAAATCCAAATGGGGTTACATATAACAAAATATAATCAATTTATATCAAGAAACTCCCAATTACCCCTGTTGTTGCCCCTGATAATTTTATGGCTTTGAAAAAACATTGTAAGATTTAATGAGTTTACACTCAGTAAGTAAGCCTACTATAACATAATATAGCCAAATCGGAATTTTATCGAGTCAAATACATGTCATGCTTCTAAATTTTAAAACATTTCATCATATTATAGAATTATGCAAATCTCATGTTTAAATAAATTGGAAGCAAATGTTATGAAATAATATTTCAAAATACCATTTCAATTTCAAATCATTGTAAATCTCATTTTATACTAATGTCCCACATCCACGTAATAAACATCCCAAGGATGTAACCTCCATGTACGCCTCCAGTGGAGGAAGGATGCCAGAGTCAATTAGCATATAATGCTATATCCTGTCACAGCACATCCCTAGGATGTGTGTTCTCCGCATATTTTCCCTATGGGCTTGAATATCTCCAAATATAGAAGCCCAAATGGGGAAATAAAAATTTTTCAACAAACTAGGATCCATGCTGATCACAATCATACTTTTTTTTATTGGGTCGGGCCCAATTTAGGGCCCAAAAATTTAGCCCAAACAGGCTAACTGGATTGGGCCGAACCCGGCCCAGTCCCAGTTTTCCTCTCTGTTTCACCCCTGGTTCAGGTGAACCAGGGGTGGCTGATGGTCGGCGGCCTAGGGCTGCCACCGGCCCTCCCTGGGGGTCGGCTGGCCACCGACGGCCGGCCCCAGGCCGGCCACCCCCCTCTCCTCTCTTTTCTTTTCTTTTTTCTTCTTCTTCTTCCTTTTCTTCTTCACTGCTCCTCACTATGCCGGCGGCACGGCCGGCCACCGTTGGCCGGTCGGACCTTACCGGACGCCGCCCCCGGCCAGCGGTGGGGCCGCCGGCGGAGCTCGGGCACGGCGAGCCGGCGGTCACACCACCGGCCCTGAACCAACGCGGGAGCCGGCTTGGCTCCGCGATAGGGAGGGTCGTTCGGCCCTTTCCTCCCTTCTCTCCCTACCGGCGACACGGCCGGCCACCGCCCGCGAACCCGGTGCCCGGCGGGGTCGCCGACCGGAGCCCCGGGCACGGCGAGCCGACGGGCACGCCGGCCGAGCCTAAACCCACGGCAAGGGAGGGCCGTGGCCCTTCCCCTCTTCCCTTGCGGCGGCACGGCCGGGCCGGACCCCACCGGACGCCGCCCCGACGCCGGTGGGGGCTGCCGCCCGGAGATCAGACCCGGCTAGCCGACGGGCACGCCGCCGGGCCTGAACCAAGCGCGGGAGCCGGCTTGGGTCCCGCGTTAGGGGAGGGCCCTCCTGCGGCCCTCTCCCTCTCTCTCTACACGCTCTCTCTCTCCTCGCCCGTAAGGAGGGTTACCTGCCGGCGGTGAGGCGTCAAGGACGAGCGGAGGGCGATAGCGGCGACGGCAATGAGCGAAGAGGAGGGGGTGAAGGAGGTGAAGGGGACTGGCACAGTCCCCTCCTCTCTGTCTTTTCTTCAGCGAGGGGAGGGCTGAGGCCTCCCCTGCGCCCATGTGCGCGCGCGTGGGCGTGCATGCGCTGGCGCGCGCATGCGATGGCGCGTGCGCGCGTGCGCGCATGAGCGCGTCGCATGTCGCGCATGTAGCGCGCCGCATGTCGCGCACCCACGCCGCGTAAAATATAAAAAAAAAAAAGAATTCACGTGGGGGTTTACATGGGTGCAGCCAACAGCCCTGGAATCCTTTGACAAAACAAGCTGTCGGAGTCTCAGCCGCAGGGGAAGGGAAGGCACTGGTAGGGCGTTCAGATTCACTTCAAGATCTGTGCCATGACGCTTTTGGATTTAATGTGTTTTGGGATTCGTGCTACTCCAAGATTTGTGTGCACATTTTAGTATTTGATTTTCATAGTCATCCTTAAGAACCAAGCTCTAATATCACTTGTTGCAGCAGAAAAGAAAAGATCAATAAATAAATAAATTAAAAAAATTAAAAAAAAGAATCGAAAAAGATTTGCAATGGTTCGGGTAGATCAATCTACATTCACTCTGATAAAGAGAAGAATAATTTCATAAACAATAACTTAAGATTACAACACTCTCTCATAAAACCCTAAATCCTCTTACATCCAACAGAATTCTTTCTCAAACATCTCAATAACATCTAGGTTTCCTTGAAGATCAGGAATACATATGATTATATATGTGATGGATCTATAATATTTTACATGGTTGAGATTTGTATTCTTTACATCAATGAAAACATATCAGGTTATGTCCATATTAAACTCAACATCATATTAGGCTTATATCATATCAAGACATATCCATATTGAACTCCATACCATATCAGACTCCATATCTAGCCCATACTCTTTTTAAAGCTTCAAGATCCTAATCCTCCTTCAGAGACCACTTCACTATCCATTAGCATTCAAATAGGGCTCTTATTTCAGGTGTTAGAAGGTTGGCCACTTTAGAAGCTTTCATTTTGATCACCATTAGCCCTAGGGGTGGATCTAATGGGTGCTATTGGAGAAGAACTGGTGTGGCAGTCGTTCTCCTACGAGAACTTCTCATTATTTTGTTTAGCATGTAGATGGGTGGGGCATGAGTTATTGGAATACCATTATCTTCAATTTAAGGCTATGGAATCATCTAAGGAGACCCTACTAATGAAGCTGCTAAGAGGAGCCGCAAATGGATCTGTGGGCCACGGATTCTAGATGGAAGTTCTCGTCCAATGGATTGGTGGAGGAGAAACATCATTGGCAGGCCCGGTTCTGAGTTGACTCAGTCGAGTGTAGGTAAAGAGCTGGGTGATAGCCGAGTTGGTGACTCGACTTGGATGGATATGGAAGGAGGGTGGACCAATGTTACAAAAAGAATCCGAGTCATGAACTTCAAAGCTCGTAAGGTCCAAGGAATTAGAGCTCGATGATGCTCTGGTTCGAACGGAGAAGATGAAGAAGAAAATTGAGATCCTTTGGAGCTCTGCTGCTCTAGAGGATCAATCCGTTTATTTATCAACTAGTTCCTCAACCCTATCACAGGAAACTGGTGAGATCCAGGCATCGGCACCCAATCGTCCCAATGGCGAGGGTTCTCGCTCAAACAAGGGGACCTAGATCGGAGTTGCTGGGCAATCTCTAGTATCGCTAGTTCTTAAGGCGGATCAAAGGGCTAAAGCAGGAACGAGCTCTAACCTAGAGAAGGAGGAGAACAACAAGGTTATGGAGGTTCCGGAGGTATTGGGGCTTGATGGTGAAGCACAGCGCAGGCGCGGCACTGTTGGTGAATACCCACTCCATGTGAAGCAAGATAGTGCAGCGCAGAGCGAGATGGAGGATAAATCCCATGCCTCCATCCCAAATAAAGTCGAAGCCCACCTTGAGTTCGTGGAGTCCGTGGAAGCTGCTAGAAGTATCCCATAGGAGAACTTGACCCACTTTAAAGATCTGAAGGGGACCAACGAGGGAGACCTAGCCCAAGCTAAGTATCTTTCTTAAACATTCTTTCCTCCATGAACCTTTTAATTTGGAATTGTCGTGGTGCTCGAAAGTCTGACTTTTTACCAAATTGCAAAAGAATAATTTCCCTCAATTCAGTGGAAGACTGTATTTGGTTAGAAAGTAGATTGTCTAGTGATTCCATAAGCAGGTTGCACAAAAGATTTGGTCAGGATTGGAATATAAAATTCAGAGTCTTATGGCTTATCTAGGGGTATAATTACTTTGTGGAGGAAGGAGACAGCAGTAGTTATCTTCATCTCTATCTCTAACCAATGCATCTATATAATTATGGAGATGGATGGCTTCAAACCATGGATCCTTGCTGTCGTTTATACTAGTACCAATGGTCTGACCCAAGAATATTAACCCGTGTTTTCACATATATTCTTCTCTCTGTCTCAAATTTGTGTTCCAGTGTCTTGAATTTTGAGGTCTTCTACAGGTCTAGCTTCAAGTTTATTGAAGGGTGACCATGTATATCCTTTGTTTGCATCCCTGGCTTAGAACAGAGGCCTCGTACCACGCACATTTCACTGATTTGTTTGTTACAGCAGGCAGGAGCTACAGCCCATGAATTGCGGTAAGCTGCAATAAAAGAGGGAATTGATTCTTTTGTGGAGTGCCTCGTACTTATTCATTCCATTTCTTGATGAATCAAAATATGCTGTACCAATGCTGCTTTCGGTTATCTCACTATTGCATGAAGAAATATGCCTGTCTCTCTAAAATGCGGACAGACAAACTTCTCCCTACCGATCTGATAGTTAGAAAATGCATCCATTTTTTCATGCAAGAACTGGTTTCTCTGCAGCTTGGTATGGTAGTAGATTTGATGTTTGCAGTTCAAGCATCTTGCGATGGAGCTAACTCAGGACCATTTAATGTATGAATGTGGCCCTAGGAGATCCTAGCCTTGTGGAGAGATCAGTGTCGGATTGTACTGATTGTATTCTACCCTCTTGACATTTGACGATTTGCTGATTCTGGTGGTGGTCATCTCTCCTTGGGGGCAGTGATGGTGAAGTGCCAAGGTAATTAGCAATGGAATTCAGTCCTTAAATGGGTTAACTGTTAACAAATTTGCTGTTTCACCGCAGAAGTAGGAATTTGTTGGCAAAAGAAAAATGTCATATTGAGTAATCTCATGTGTGCACAATAAATTAAAACCAGATAGCTTGATATATAGTTGCAATGGATGTTGATATCTATCTATCATTCTGAGTGTCGCTTTATGGCCTTAGTGATTTTTTTTTTTTTCTTTTTTTTTTGATGTAAAATGGCCTTGGATTTTACAAAGGAAAGGCAACAGACTGGATTCCAAAACCCCTTTGTGGGGGACTGACTGGGAGTTCTACCCCAGGTGATGTAGAAGGAATGGTTGTCACCTCATGGCAAAGCAATGGAAAAGAATCTTGATATCTTGTGCAACTTATACTTCTCCTTGGAGACAATGTCATTTTCAAACTCTCTATGGAGAGGGGGAAGAAGAGAACAGAGGACATCAACCCTCTTCTTCTCCTCCTGAAGGTTGCCATTCCGTTAGCTTTTCCCTTGGCTGGATTTATCCTCTCCACTCTGACAACAAATAGTGGAACAAAGAGAACAACCCAGTCTACTTGTCCACCCAAAGAAGAACAAATGGATTCCCCCATTTCCATTTCCCAGCATGAGCAGGGAGATGACGGGAGGTCTCATGGCCTGAACTCATCTTCCATGTACCAAGAAAACGAAGAGCAAGAACCAGAAATGAGGGAGCCTTTGATAAGCTTGCATAACTCTAGTTCCCTGGAGATCGCGACGGTGCAATGCTTCAATGACATGAGGGAGATTTCATTTGAGCAATCCAAGGATGGGCCCGATTTAGAAGAAGAGATCGAAACTCTGAAGTCCCGAGTAACTGCCCTTCAAGACAAGGAACATGAGTTTGATTCCCAACTTTATCACTACTGCAATCTAAAAGAGCAGGAATCTGCGATCCAAAAGCTTCAGATTATGTGTTTGGGTTTCAAACTCGAGTCTCTGGAAGCTCAAAATCAGAGGCTTGAAGATACCATTGGGGAGCTCCGAGAAGCCTTCAAACAGTACGACGTGATCAAAGATGTTCTCAGATTGCTTCAGCGGAAAGTGAAGAAGCTTAACAAGAAAAATAAACTACATTCTCGCCTCATTCACCAGCAAGCTCTGAACCTTGATGCCAGAGAAGTTGAGTTGTTGAGGGCAAGAGAAGAGTTGAAACAAGCTAACAAAGAAATTAGAGCTCTGGCCGATCAACTGCATCAGGACAACAAAGCAATGGAGGAAAAGCTGGAGCAGAAGGCAATGATGAATCCATCTGCGTCAAAGGTTACTTGCTACCAGTCTTTAATCAATTGATCAAATGTCCCAGGGTAATCTACTTCTTATTTCTAGCAAATAAGCTAACAAATGATTTCTTCTATTCTGACAGAATGATGAAGAGCTAATGATGGAAGATGATGGCAGGCCAAGACTGAGCAACAAAGAATTGTTAGATCAAGTAGAGCGGTTTCGAGAACAGTGGTATGCTGATATGGAGGAGATGATTTATATTGGATGGATTGGTGCATGCTTAAGGCATGAGATATGGATGAATCAAATGGACGAAGATAAGAAGCCGGTGCGAGATGTGGGAGACCATTTGGTGGTGGAACTACCAATAGACGACCGGGCTAAGAACTGCATCACGGAATTCCATGATTCAGATTGTTCATCATCGGTTGCAGACCTTGGAGATGCCGGCATGGATGTTGCAGTGATGAAGCATCATTCAGGCTCCATGAAGCCAAGATTGCTCCACAAGATTAAAGGTTGGGCAAAAGGAAAGAAGAGATCTAAAAGATGGTGTGACTGAGACGGGGCTTGGAGAGATCATGAATCATGAAAAATTGTGATCGAAGAAACTCATGCTCAAGAGGCTACGTTGAAAAGAAGTTAATGTCACAAAATATTATGTAAATTATGATCATAAAAACATACTACGTCATTGAACGTATAGCTTGTGTTCTTTCATTCCTCATAATATCATTGGTTGGTTAAGCGACACTATGGATGTATCACGCCATCTTTTTAGTTTTCCTTCGTATCCATCAATTCCGTTTCAGAAGAGGGTGGTCTGATTCTTTCCTCGAATTAAAGGCAAGGTGGCGTTGGAGAATCACGTTAACCAGTTGCCTTCTACTTCAGACATTCCCCGATGTTCGAATGCACGTAAATTCTAGTCAGTATCAAGGAAAAGATAACTTCAAAAAGTAAATCAAAACCAGGACTTGAAATAAATTCTTTCATGCAAATAAATAAAGAAATGCTATACAAAATTAATGATTGATGTGATCCCAACCATCTTTCGGTCATACCTTTCTAATTTGTGGAATTGGGCTCTCTAAATTCTTGTGGGCGGTAGTCTGGTCCAAATTTATAGCTAATGGGGATGGGTTGTATCCTTTGCGCATATCTGTTCCTTCGCACCATGTACCGTTGGATCATGCCTCATTTTGCCTTTAGATCTGCAAGGCAGACGATTGACTGAATTTGAAACATTGGAGTGCTGTGAGTTCTGTGAAGGAACAGATATCATTCTTTGCGCTAAGAATGTAATACCTTCTCATCCCCATTATAACATCGAACAGACAGAAGCAGTTTACCTTCAGTGCAAAGTCTTAGATATAATATTTGTAATACTTTCATACATAAATAATTTTACATGAAAAATAATTGTTTAAAAGGTTCTAACTCAACTTTAGTTACTATCAATTAATTTGCACTTAAATTTTTAAAATCAAGTAGATCCAATCCGTTAACAAATTAATTTATCTAATAAATAGGTTTGAAATATTATAAATGATATTAGAGCTAATCTAAATGTACAGAAATTGATAAATAAAACTGAATGAAAGAGCGATCTATCCGCTAGCTTTGGTCTGATGCAGTGAAATAAAAAGGATAAGACCAGCATAGAGAAATTCCAAACACATTTTCCTTGCATGGTCATAAGTTTTTTTTTCCTTTCTCCTATTCACATGAGCTGCATCCGAGTCCATTTATTCAGTCATTTGAAATTGAATATATGTGTCTTTTGTCTGTACCATCAACAGGGTAAAACAAAGAAGCATCCACACGTATATGCGCAAAGCACAAGTATTAGCTTCTGGCCTTTTTTTGTGCACTATCATCCATACAGCAATATAGAGAAACTAGATTTACGCATGCTTGTGGGAAGCATGAGTCACCACAAAATTCCTTTCCTTGTGACCGTGAGTATTAGGTGTTGGTTGCGCTACTAAAGAATGCAACCGATGACTTATAATACGCGCAATAAGGGTGGGCATGGCCGGACGGCTCATGGGCGGGCCCAAGCCCAGCCCAAAAATAATAGAGCTTGGGTCATCAATTTTGGCCAGTGAGCCCCAAGTGAGGCTAGTAATTTTAGAGCCATGCAAATTTCAAGCCGAGCCTGAGCATAAAAATAAATAAATATTTTTTTTTTTATTTGCATATAAAATTATTTTTTCAAAAGCGGAGAGGATAAGAATCAAACTAGGAAGCGAGAAGTAGAGGGCAAAACCACCATCTTTTCTGCCCATTAGAGAACGTGTTCGTAGTTATGAATATATTTTATATATTATATAACTAAAATATGTAGCCGCAACATGGGCTCGGTTGGGTTCAAACCCTTAGAGACTCTCATCAGGTCGAGCTTGAATTGGTCATAGCTGACTCAAAGTTGGGCTCAATTCGATTTAGCCCGATCTGATACTTCAAGCTACCCTTTTTTACTCTGAGCTCGCTTTGGTTCAATTCATGCCCACCCCTACATGCAATTAGCCTTGGCTTGTAGTTTACCGGACGCATACGAGAGTATGTCATGGTTGTCCCTTAACAGCCAAGCGGCACGCATGGTCACGGGCATGAGAAAGCTCAAGACCGCACGAAAAGGGTAACGTTTGAAGGTACCTTGGAGATTTGAAGAAGTGGAGTACTTGGGGAGCTTGCTTATAACAGTAGAAGAGAGATATTTTCAACAATCTTCACCGAGCAAAAGCCAAGCATGCAGCTAAACAACCAGCCAAAGAGCTCACCTTCATTCCTACACTCTTATCTTTTATCCGTCTTCTTTCTCTGATCTGGAGAGAACAAGAATAGAATACCAGCTCAAGTAGAAATGTTCCTTTCAATTCAAGTAAATAGAATTCGTCATCCAAAAATAGGATTATATGAATTAATGCATAAATGCATGCACGCACGTTGATAAGCTATTGAGATCATAAACCTTTGTTCCTGAAGTACTAATTTTGTGCCTGCTAGGTTGCAGACTTGAAGGGTGCGATGGGACTTAACTAACGTGGCTTATTAAGTGCTGATGTCGTATGTTGGTCTACGTTTTGCAACTCTGTGCAATGTGTTGGTTTGGGCACACAGGTTAGCATGGTTTAGCATGAGTAGTTATGATTCAAGTAGGCATGAGTTAATACAATTTGTGCACCATTAATAGTTGGCAACTAATAGATATTAAAATGCAATAGATATTAAAATGCTAGAATATTTTAAATTATATAGATATCAAAGCCATTGACAATTCACTTTTCTACATGCATTACGTGATGCCATTGGTGAACGAAGACTTGGTTCAATGGGTAGCACCATTCTTGTTAAGGTTTATTTGTAGTCTTAGAAGAAATCTAAAGCTCAAATATTGGCACTACATTGCTAAAAAATGCAATTTCATTTGTAGGAGCCTTACATGAAATGTATATTACATTACATTATAAACTTAATATACTATTGTTATATTTTAAACTTCCTAAATACAATAATAAAGCTTCAATCAACTTATCGAACTGCTAATTGTTAGACCGTGTTGCAATAGGGGCATAGCACGGGATAAGAAATCAATCAAAAAAAATTAAGAAGAGAAATACCAAGGAAAAAACTCATAGGAATTTACATGGGTTAATCAAATCAACCTACATTCACCTTGCTAACAACAAAAATAATTTCAATAGCATAATAACTGAAGATTATAATGACTCTCTTATGAAATCCTAAACCCTCATATACCTAATAGAACCCTCTCTTAAATATCTCAATAATACTCTAGGTTGCCTTGAAAACCGAAGTTATATATACTTATATAAACAAGAGATTTATAGTATTTTACATGGATTAGGATTCGTATTCTTCACATTTATGAAAACATATTAGGCTATGTGCATATCATAAATACTATAGATCATGCTCCATATTAGATCATGTTTATTTAGAGCTATATCCATATCGAGCTTATGAACTTTAAGCCAAACTCTAACAAACCAAATATTCTAGGACTTGATAATTCGTGGCTAGAAAGATGTATCTATAAAGTATCCATTCTTATTTTACTTATCGTGGATCTAGTAATGACTTCTTTGAATTGAATATAACTTATTGTTAATGATGATATGATCTTTTAACAAGTTATGCTAAAACTATCGCTATCTAGTAATCAATGATGGAGGTCAATGAGAGAGAGGAGCAGGAAAGGAAGGAGAAGAGTTAAAAAATCCTATTTGAAAGAGAGAGGAAATGAGGGAGAGTGGAACATTACTCCTCAAAAGCTTATATTTCTTTATCCCTCAAATTGAGGGTTAAAGAGAGGAAGAAGAATGTGTTTAAAATTTCTGCCCCATCTTTTCAATTTTATCCCTTTCTCTTAGGGGGCGTTTGGTATAGGGAAAAAGTGATATGCTCAGGATCATCAATGATCTATAAAATGATGATGAGATCACTTTGTTTGGTTGCACTGTAATAATCCTATGTGGTGGTGATCCAAAATCATCCCTACCTCATACATCACCCTCTTGAGAAGTGATCCCATCACTGTCCTCAAAGGTGATGATCCCTTGACGTGATCTTGGACTAAAATTTATAAACCAAAATATCCCTTATTTATAATAAATATATTATAATAGTAATAATTTATACGTAACATAATATAAAACTAAAATATTATTATATTATATTAATTATAATTTATCTCTTATAATATAATATATCATACTATATTTTATTATTATATTATATTATTATGTATAATATTATAAGAGGTGGATTTAGCTACATTCGAATATGCCAAGTTCAAGATTTGATCACCTTTTTCGCTCTTGAATCCATACGAATCTCGAAGCCACCCTATCTTTTTTACTTTTTCTACCTTTGGGATCCGTGAACTATGTGGATCAAAGAGTGAGGGAGATGATCAGATCTAGACTTAGATACATTCGAATGCAACCAAGTCTACCTCATATTATTATACAATATAATATTAGTTTATATGTCATAATATATGATATAATTTAATATGTTATATTATATATGTTATAGTAATATAATATAAATATAATAGAGGTAATTTTGATATTTTATGGTTAGTAATCTTAGATTTTTATGGCATACCAAACATGATGATGTTAGATCAGTGATCCTTAATCACTATAATATACCATACTAAATACAGCGATCTTTGTTTACTGAAGATCAGATCATCCCATGAATAAGATTAATAGTAATCCAAAATCACCAAGGTATTTCAAAATGGTCACCAAATGCCCCCTTATAGTAAAAGGTATATTTATAATTTTATAAACATAATTTTTTTCTACCTTTCTTCTTCCTATTTATCAAAACAAGATAAATATAAATTACCTTCTTTTTTTCTTTTCTCCTTTTCAAATAAGGAGAGAGTAAGTAATAACTCTCCCCTCCCCTTTCCTTCTTTCCCTACCCTCCATCCTCCCCTCTAAAGATCTAAATAGACTCTTTACATGCTCCTTTCAATTAAGCCTCAAGATACTTTTCAAGTTAATGGTTCAATTTTGGATTCAATCAATCCAATTGGAAGCACAAACACTATAATCGGCCTATGATTAGCCCAAAGAGTCGCTTATAATATCCTCTAGTCCATATGGTCCATAAATTGAGTCCACTCTGATATCATTTGTAAGAATTTTACCAAAAAAGGATAGCCTAGAAAGTACTATTCGGATTCCTTGAACTTATATAAGCATCCAAAATCTTTTTAATATGTAGCCGATATGAGATTAAACAATTGTAAGCATGCTCTTGTAAGGGTACAGTGCAATATAGTTACGATCGTTACTTATAAATAAAAATGTAACTGCAGTGGTTGAATTTAAATATTGCCAAATAACTGTATGAGAATAACTTATGCAGGGGACTTTATCCCTAAATAATTAGATTGGAAATTAAAATAAAGAAATAATAAAGAGACATAACCATTAAAGTACTAAGCATCTCTTCATTTAAAAAAAAAAAAAAAAAAAGACTACTTATACTATAGGCATCTTTTTTTAGTAAGCATCGTGAGAAAGCATGATTGTTGCTGTAATATATGCCTCTCTCCAAAAGTTACAATGATAATACATGATAGTCAAAAAAAATATTACTGATAGCTATTTAATCAATAGATAAATCTTTATAAATGACTATTGTTAGTTTATAAATACATAAATTCGAATCTATCAACTTTTTCTCATCATTATCATATTTATTCTTTCGCATTCTTTCTCTTTATTTTTTTTTCTAAAAAAATATATATATTTATCCCTAATTTAACGATAATTATTGAGGGATTTATTTTTCGTCTTCATTTCTCATCAACAAGGGTACACAAAATTAACAACAAAGGCCATATTCACTCTCCCAGCAAGTTGGATAGAGTATTGTAGCAAATTTACACCCAGCTGCGCACCAGCAGCTTTAGCCATGACCACAGCTGTTCCGGGACCTGAAGCTTGTGGCGTCCATTTGGCACCCGTTATCTTCACACCAACTAGAGAGACCTACTTGCCCACAAGCCTGGTTTAAAACGGGAAAACAGAAGAGGAGCATATCGGAGTAACAGAGAAGAGTTTCTTCTCCACTCACAATTAACGCCTCCCCCCAACCCAATATCTTATAACTTTGCTCAATTACAATGAAACACTTTGTCAAGAACTTGGAATCAGGTGGAAGGAGAAAATTATGAGACCGTCGACACGCAACGCCCGGTTCTCTCTTTCCACGGCCTGTTCTCTTGCCGGCAGGGCTCAACGGAGGCTAATCAATTCTATTTTAGAGTTACCACCGTTGCATGAGGGACAACGGTGAGATCTATGACGTAGCCGCTCCAAGATTCGCACGACAATATCTAGGATATTTACGAGCACAGTCAGCTGGCATCTTCCCATTTATGCGCACAGATGCTAGCCATGTGCCATGTGCCATGCGCTGAGGGTATGCAGTGATGGCATTTATGGCTGCAATCCCGCTTTCATCTTTATATTTTCCTTCGAGCTATAGTCAAATTAATCAATGCATAAATGCACTAAAGTAGGCATGAATAAAGTGCCTTAAAAAATATATGCCAAAATTTAAATACAATTTGTTAGGTATGCATCACAAAATACTTTACTTTATATCCTATTAAATATTTAGATTTTATTAAAAACATAATAGCAAGAAGGTATCTCCTAAATAAAGAATAGCAAACTCAAAACGATTGCACCAAAACTTATTTTCTAAAATAATTTGTCTCTAAGAAAAATTTTATGATAGCATAAGCTGTGACAGGTCTAAGACAGCTTACCGTTACATTAGACAAAGACACAACAAACACTTTAACGTGACAAACCCACCCTTCACGCTCCATCTTAAGGCGAGCTTTATGAAGTGCTCAGCGTGGTCCACCCTTGGATGGGAACGGTGGTGGGCGTTTCCTGGATTCCTAGGCACAGTGCCGCTCATCAGTCGGCACTTAACTGCACTTCAACCACCCCAAACTTTCCTCGCACCACCTCCTAGTTTGGCGTGACGTCTCCTCTCCCCCACCTCAGTCCTCCCTCCGCTCTTTAAATGCCCCACAGCCTGCTCAACTCCACTTGTCTGCCACCACCATCATTCAAGCTACTGGCTACCCCTCCATTGCCCAAGCTTTCATATTCTCCTCCCCCTGCGGTCTCTTCTCCAAGCATCTCCTCCCTCTCCACCACCAAAACCCAGACGCTGATGGGGTTGAGGACGGGTGGAATGGGTGGACCAGTGATGCTGGTGCTCGTGGCTCGAGTGTTGGTTGGGTTGGTGGGGGTGGCCGAAGGGCAGGGCCTGGTCCCTGGGGTCATGATCTTCGGGGACTCGGTCGTCGACGCAGGCAACAACAACAACCGCCTCACTCTTGTCAAGGCCAACTTTCCCCCCTATGGGAGAGATTTTATCCACCACACTCCCACTGGAAGGTTTTGCAATGGCAAACTAGCAACTGACTTCACCGGTAACCAACGATTCTTCCTTCTTTACCTTTATTTCTCTCTCATATATATATATATATATATATATATATATATATATATATATATAAACTATAACCGTAATTAATTATAACCATCAAGATCTTGTCCTGCCTCCGAACTATTTACGCTTGGTTTCGTAAATTTTCGTGGCCAGCCTCATGACCAAGATTAATTAGATAGATGCCTTCAAATGGACTACTAAAACAAGTATCACTAACATTTTATCTATCAATGCAGTGGAAAATCTTGGGTTCACTTCATATCCACCAGCCTATCCTAGCGAACAGGCCACGGGGAAGAACCTCTTGTCCGGTGCCAACTTTGCCTCTGGTGCTTCTGGCTACTTGGAGAGCACAGCGACCCTTTATGTGAGTGCTTTTTATACCTCCAGCTCTATTTGTATATATTTCTCTAACATTGGCCTGGAGAATTTCTCTCGAATTTGGTAGTGCTCTCTCTCTCTCACACACACACACAAGCAATTGGTAATTTGGTGCTGATTATATAAGTAAATGGTCAGGGTGCTATCTCACTAAGCCAGCAGCTGAGTAACTACAGGGATTACCAGTCCACGGTGCAGGGGATCGCAGGGAAGGCAAATGCTACGGCCCTGTTCACCGGGTCCATCTACGTGGTGAGTGCAGGGGCCAGCGATTACGTGCAGAACTACTACATCAATCCCGTGCTTACTGTGGCCTACACGCCGGACCAGTTTGCCGGCTTAGTCGTTCAAAACTTCTACACTTTCGTTGAGGTATCTTCTTCTCTATCTCTCTCTCTCTCTCTCTTTCATTTTTCTTTTCGATATCGGATTCTTTTGGTTATGCATGGAAAATGCTTTGGTTTATTGGTTGCTTGGATGGCAAGTTCCCTATCCGTGTGATGTCTGAAGCGAAAAGGGCTGAGTAAACTAGAGGAACTTGGTAGGATCAGGAGAAGAGTTATTAGGTGATTGTGGTAATAACATGTTGAACAAATTGTCCTTATTTTGGTATTTTGGAATCATAAACCACCACCAATTCCAATTCATCTAAGATCTACTACAACTTATATCAGAAAATTGGAACTCAGCCTTCCATTTCCTTTTGGATCAAGAGGCGTACTAGTCCTAAGTTTGTTGCATCGAATCAAACAGGCAAGAGAAAACAAAGAGTTACCAAATGAGGGGCAAAACAAAATTCTTCTCACCCATCAAACCCAACGACTAGGAAAATTTGCTTTAGGAAAAGGTGGACCAATGTTCATCCATTGTCACATCCCAATATTTTTTTTAACATTCTTGGTGACGCGTGCTTCACTTTTCCAAAGCGTGATACCCACTTTTCAGAGCTGCATAATATTTTCTTCAGCGCAAGAGCAGCGAAAAGCCCAATCCACTTTCCCACTTTGCTGAGTCGCATAAAGACGAAATTAGTAGTGATAGCAAGGCAGCTCCTCTAAATTTTTCTTCATAACATGATCTACTTTGATCACTTTGTACGTTGAAAGTTGAAACCCAAGACAATCTTATCTACCAGAAAATAGCTCCACTCTATATGTTCACTAGTGTTTTACTTGACTACATAATGACATGGTGGCTCGAGTTTGGTGGTAAAAACTGATGTTTTAGTTAGAAGTCAAAAAGTCGACAGGAAAACTAGCTGCACTGGGCGTGTCAGGGACGTACAACATGGTGCCACAATCTATAGGGTGGCACACGTTATGTCTTTTTCGGTCAGGGACGTACGCTGGGTTGCCACACCATTTAGCCTAGCACGTTATATTATTTAATGGCCCTTGTTGGGGTTCATAATTTCATTAACACTGAGAGGCATCAGTAGGTCCAGCATTTCTCATTTATCAAGTCTCTTGGAGCTGTACTTCCTCAATGGAATCACTATCGCTAACCTTGCAAAAATGTTGTCACAAAAAGTGGCACCTGTCCCACGGCTCCACCAAGTTCATCTTTCTTTCATAAAAGAATATGGAAATGATTCTCTCCTACCATTGCACGTTCCAACCTTCTCATCACTCCTTCACGGGATTCTCCCAGAACGCCGATAAGGGCTTCTTAACCATCGACTGAGATCAATTAAATGTCACACACCGTAGTAAATGCAGCCCAGGAGTCGATGGTGATAATTTATGAAAGCCTTTTTTTGATTGAATTGCTTTCTTGACGACGGCCGTGTGCGCGTGGAATCTTTGGACCAGGGTCTATACAATTTGGGAGCCCGGAGGATTGGGGTGACGTCGCTGCCACCGCTGGGCTGCCTTCCAGCAGCCATCACGCTGTTCGGGGGTGGCAGCAATAACTGCGTCGCCCGCCTCAACAACGATGCAGTAGCGTTTAACGAGAAGCTCAATGCAGCTGGCCAGGCCCTGAAGAGGAGCCATCCTGAACTGAAGCTGGTTGTGTTCGACATCTACAAACCTCTGCTTGACCTCATCAGTCACCCTGAAAATAATGGTAAAAACTTGTGTATTCTATATCAAACTAGCCAAATGGACCAGTTGTTTGTTGATATATTGCTAATGGCGAACTGACTTTTTACCTTGTAAAGGGTTCTTTGAGGCAAGGAAGGCATGCTGTGGGACTGGGACCATAGAGACATCTCTCCTGTGCAACACGAGGTCACCGGGGACATGCGCCAATGCCACCGGGTACGTGTTCTGGGATAGCTTCCACCCAACAGAGGCTGCCAACCAGGTCTTGTCGGATGCCCTCCTCACCCAAGGCATTGACCTCATCTCCTAGGCAAGACAGCCACGCTCAAAATCTTATGATCTACCGTCCATTTTTATTTATCTACTATCTCAGTAGTCTGTGGTATACTTTGTACACCAGTGAAAGTGTTATCTTGTAATCCTAGGTCTCTTCGGCTCGAGAGGTGGGTGGTCCAGTGTGGGAAGTGGGTTTCTAGCGGGGTTTTGTGGAGGGGAAATGCGTTGTCATCCACCACTTGGGACTTCAGAAAGACATAGAAAGCCATGTTGCAAATTTTACTGCTATGATATTGATAATAAATGCAGGTCGGTTTGCTACATTTTCCTGTTCTTTAATTATCTTGTGGATAAACTACCAAAAATGGTAAGAGGTTCTGATAAGGAGAACAGATTGAGACGGAGAGGTTATATACAATGAGAAATCTGAGAAACATCCTGGAACAATATGGAATGATCCAAACAGCTGTGCCACTAGAAAGAAACCGGTACCTGAGCAGAGCCCTAAGGGGAGGAAAGTTGGCAGCTTTCTGGCAAAATAGATTCGTGCTGTGATTGGTAGTACTTTTTCCATTATCATGTGCGTCTCCCTTGATCTAGGCAAAGATATCAGACCTTCAATCGAGCAGAACCCCCTCAAATCTTCACCCATATGGAATCCACCCATAAAAAAGAATCGATCGATTTGCTTGTGGCTATTGTTCCTCAACAGTGAAAGTTGTTCAGATTTGAGCGATCTTAATCTCTTCCCAGAAGTGTGTTAGTATCCTAAGCAATTCAGCAGGGCTCCATTTAAAGCATGCAGAAAGAATTGCGGTAACATCCTGTGGCCAAAAAACTTTGTTTAATTTTCCATAAATGATGCAAGTAGCATGAAGCTTGATTCCCAATGAAATCTCTTGGCCAACGATATCCATGTAGTTGCGTTCTGCTTGCAGGCGCCAACAAGTCAAAATAATCACTAACCTCCATGGAGAATAGAAAATCAGGCATCGCTATTTTTTTCTTTTTTTGAAAAAATCTTCAATCATTCTTAGGCATGACAGAAATAATTATAACTTGATATGTTTGACAGGATCAGTTTGTTTTCTAAATAATCTCACCATGCTATCATGAAAGAGTAAAAGATGTCTCATCTAAAAAATATCTATCAACTTTCTTCTATTTTTCATTCCTAGAAGGTACTATATACAACTTTGAAGCAGAACTCCCCCTCATAAAACTATCAAACTCAATTTATTTGAAATTTCTTGAGATTTTCCTTCACTAGGAGAAATTAAGTACCAGACTCTGCCAAGGAAGAAAGGCTTGAGAGATGCTTAATATCCCATCCATAATCATTGATCTTGTCTAACTGTAAATTCAAAAATAGTTCCACGCCAAAAATGTCAAATATCTTGATTAAGAGAACCAAATTAGTTAGATTCTTGATGCAACATGTAATTTGAAGCAGGTTTTTATAATAGAACTGGAATAATATACATAAACAATCACTGCTTGAATGGTTCTGTTAATATTCCTCATAACAACGCATTCATGCATCTTTTAACACAACAGCTAAATATACATTTTGTGAAGGAATACTGGAGACGGAAGTAGAAAATATTTGTATTCCTTAGGAAAGTTCAAATCCAGTGTTTGAATTGATTGCATAAAGTAGCTTGTTCCTCAAAGTACTTGATCTTTTGTATGTTGGCAGCTGACAAATTAGAACAAAACAACATTAAAAAAATGGACTAAACTTGGAAGATAAACTAGTTATTAAATCCACAGATTTTGTGGTTCAGACTAAATCATGTATAAGCCACTATACAGTGGCAATAGCAATAGCAATAGCAATTAAAAGGAGTAATTCTATTAATTACCTTGAGCGTGTTATAGCATGTGGAAGCTGAGGGAAGACGATCTACATCCTGCCCACCTATTGCAGCCCAAAGAGGTATATCACATGCAACCTGAGCATGCCATTCCAACATAACCATAAAGAAACAAATTACTGATTGAAGAAGCACTTGATGATGAACTAGTGAATTGCCAGAGCTTTGCATGTTTTTATCCTAAACACGTTGATCTACTGATTGAAATAAACAAATATGAATCTAACAACCCATGGGTTATCAAAGCAATCTAGATATATGAAACTCAATCTAGAACTCCAAATCAGCTAATTTATTCAATCTCGCTTCTCTATTCAGGTTGGTGAGTCTCCAAAAATGAAAAGGAGATGATTTTAAACCTGTGAGAAAAGACTTCTTGACATATTTGGATTGTCACAAGGATACATACTATGTGTTGAGGCTGAACTTTGCAAACAGGGCAACCAGAAATACTTGAAGAGTAGTTGCCTTGTCAATACCACGTTAAAAGATGCCCCCTAAAGGGAAAGACCCTTTTTTTAAAGCAAAGTAAAAGAGGGAACAGAGACATGCACGAACATGAGAGCTCAAACAGACAAATTAAAGGAAAATAGCTTAGGTAAGTAGCATGTAGCTTCTATGATCATCAAACATACAATTACACTAGAACTCTATCCTCTGCTTTATAGCCCACTATAGGCTGAACAATTAATAAATAGTGCCAACACAAAGTCTATTGTAATGAACATGCGGCATCATACCACGGGTGGAAAATATATAATTGTTACTTTGGAACTTTTTCTTTTTTCCGTTTTCTTTTTGGGTGGCGGGTGGGGAGATTGAAAACATAAAGTCATATTCAACCTATTTATTTCACGGTGAACCCAATTTGTCAACCTGATAAGTGCTTCATTTGTCGATTACATATTTTAGTAAATGAAAAGATAATAGTAGATTTACGATTGCACATCCAAATAAATTGAGAAAGTAAAGAGAGGAAATTTAAATGAAGAAGAAAATATGGCAGATCCTAAACATGTTGATTCCTCCATTTCTTTGTGATATTTTATCTATTCTTTTAACAGTTAGTTGCACAACCTGGCTAAGCATCTGAATCAATCCTTGATTAAGCCATAGCCCACTACACGGTTACCATGATCTGCAAGGTTCAGGGATGGATTTACATACATGTGACTCATTACACCAAAGGGCTAAACCCATACATACCCATCTATAATTGGGTAGGTTTTGGCTAACCCAAACCCCAACCAACTATAAAAATTCTTAATTCAAACCCATTAATTTTCTCTGGGTGGGTTGGCATGTCTAGGTCAAAAATTGCCACCCCCTATATCCCCCTGATAAGATGTAATATCCTATTTTTGTCACTCTAACGAGCATGGTGTTTCATCTCCATTGTAAATTGCAATATATCCTTTAGGGTTTCAACTAAGCATGAGTAGAATAATATTAAGAAAGGAAATAAGTGTTGATGACTCCTCCACCCTCGCCCCCCTGCCCCCCAACCCCCCCTCTACAAAAGAAAAAAAAAAAAAGACCCTCCCTGCCTCCTTCCCCATCCTCTTATTTTGGATTTGGTAAATCTGATAAATCAGAAACACAAGATTTTTTTTTTAAGTAAATAGACTATATCGATAGTGTTGATCAAAGCTGCTTGAAGATCAAACTGTGTCCAAGTGTTACTTGATACTGAGTTTAGAGGGGAAAAGTTCCCTTTGCTTTGTCATTTCATTTGTTTTGGTTCATTCATGAACAGCCAAGCTGGCCCACCACATACAGGTAGTAACCTAGCCTGGGAAAAAGCAAAGAGAAGAATAGGATGGAATAATGCAATCACAAAAATCTCTTGCCTTAAGAAATGCAAGCATTTCCTTGGCATTTTCCAAAAAATATTCGTCACACTCCACATACAGGTTTGTTTAAGAATGACAAATAGAATGAACTGTGCAAGTTATCAAGTATTTTCCTAAGCAAGTTTTTTAAGTAAATCAATGAGTTCTTATAAGATATTTTTTAAAATAAAAAGTACTTAGAAAAAATATTGTAGTTACTTAGAAAAAATATTGTAGTTCTTTTATAGAAAAAATATTGTAGTTCTTTTAGCCATAGTTTCAAATTCCAGTGGGATGTCATGTGGAAAACCAAGATGAGTTACTAACCCAAGCATCGGGATAGGGTGGGATAGCGGCACGTCCCATTTTCATTTCATGAAAAAATCAGGATGGTCCCATCCCAAGAAATTTAAAACCTTGCTTTTAGCAATCAAAAACACTAATAATACAATCAAAATGCCATAGGTCTAAATAAGATCAAACCTTATGTATCGTGAAAGAAGGCTGCAAATACTTGAATCCAAGTAATGGTGCTCGGGAACAGCTTGTCACAAACTTAAGTAACATGCATCTTTCAATTGGTTTGAATCCTTTGACAACCTGCAGTTTCATATATAAAACATAAACCTGGATATTCCTATTAAAATTACAATCTTAAGTATAGGAATTTATCATTACCAAGATCATAAAGTTTTTTTAAAAAAAGAAAAAACACAACAAGAAATAAACCTAACTCAACATATTTCTTCCAACTCTGCACAAGGATATTTGTTTCTTCCTACCATGAATAATTAGCATGCACATTGTTAATTCAGCAATCTATTTATTCAGCAATCTATTTATAGATCAGTGTTACCATTATTAATGCAGTATTCAGGTAAAGCACAGAAATATTTACTTCCACTTAAATTTCCTTTAACACATTACAATCTTGTCACTGATAGGTTTATTAATATTCATTATCAACGCACCAGAAAAGAGCAATTCACAATAAATCACCCATACTAGATTCCATCAGTATAAAGTGCATCGTTGACTTATTTACCATATTTTAGGTATTATACACAAGATTTTAAAGTAGTATCCATCATGTTCAGATGCATGCAGCCTCTCAAGGATATAATCATATCCATGGGCACTGCTACTAACCTGTGACTAAGTGTTCCCCTGCATGAGATGGCAATATTATTCAAGTCAGGTACATTTCCAGCTATGCACTAGAAGACAGCAACTTGCAACAAGTCACTCGTACTAGATTACATCATTATAAAGTGCATCATTAACTTGTTTACAATATTTTATGATATTATATATGAGATTTTAAAATATTATCCATCATGTTCACATGCATGTAGCCTCTTGAGGATATAATCATATCCAGTGGCCACTGCAAACCCATGACTAAGAGTTCCCCTGCATAAAACGGCAATATTATTCAAGTCAGGTATGGTTCCAAAATTCTTAAATTAGAGGGTTCCAAGTGGTAGTTTTGTTGTCCAGAAGATTATGACAGGTGCTTCAAAATCTTAATCCAGATTTCTGAACCTGTTTCAGCAGGCTTCAATAAAGAAAATAATCTACATTACCCAATACTTAATGTAAAGCTTGAACAGTTGATGACCAAGATCTCTTCTCAGCCATCTCACTCTTGGTTAAGCCCTTCAAAGCAAGGATTGCTGATAGTATGGTGTCAAACAAGGACCCAGATTACCCTTTTGCATTTGGTATGTCTTCTTGTACATCAGATATTTTCACACAGCAGAATAATATGTAAGAACCTTCTTGAGGCACCGGAGAATATGACTCAGACAATCAGGCTAAACAATTACTTGGATACTTCAACTATGCTGTAGAAAACTATACATTTTAATGAGAGCGATGAGGCACAATTTATGGAATAGATGCTGACAATTTACATTACCAACTGTTACCTCATACAAAATCATATGCAATGTTATACTTGTTAGGCAACAACATGAGAAATGCTTCAGGATAATAAGCCTGTGGGTATTGGCTATGAACATACACACACATACATACATGAACACATGCATGTATAAGCACGTGTATGTATGCATATGTATAAACTATATATCACAGCCATGAAGATATGGATTATATAGGACCAGTACCTCCCAGAAGAGCTTAACCGTACGACTTGCCTCAGAATAACCACCAGTGTACTTCGTGTTGCTTCGCAAATCATCAACATCAAAGTCATGTTTTCCACCTGAAAGCAACTGCATGCAGCAATCAAGGATCAGAACACCATCAGAACAAAGTCAGAATTTCAAATTACCACAACATAATGTTGTGGTCAGAAATTAATTCTAAATCAACAAAACAGTGATTATTTCCACTTGTAACACAAAAATAAAAAGTGGATATGAATTTGACTAGGTGAGATAGTATTAGCACAAGTATATTAGAGTAAGCTCAAACCTTGCCCAATAGAAAATAATGATATCAGATGCTCAAACACAACAAAGGTCAGACCACCGAAATAATCAAGAGCTGTTGACTTGCTCTGAAGGGTCTCTAAGAAATTCAAGACATAAGAAAACTAAAACGGCGCTGAAAGAAGGTATAAACTTTAGTGCATATACAAAGAATCAGACCCACATCAAGAATGAATGGAGAAGCATAAAGTCAGACATGAATTGGAAGTTACAAAGCTTGTTGGTCATACCACACAATGCAAAACATTTTATCTGCCTATGCACATTTTGTCCCTTAACAGACACATGCACAGCTGTAACCACATGTGAATACTAGCAAACAAACCTAAATTTACACAAATTACATGTCTGAAAGAACAGATCAGGATACCTTATCTTTCTCAAAGGCAGGCAGATTTCTTTTCACTTACAAAATTATTTAGGAGTCCATACATTTAAAGAGTAGCATGCAATACCAAATAGAAATCCAACGAATAGGATTGATTAAAACAACTAAGAAACAAAAAATTGAGTAAAAGAACTGTGCAAATATAATTCAAAATAAGTTACTAGAGGAATGCTTGATTTAAGTTAGGGGAGAAATGAAAATATTATTATCTCTTAACTCTTATAACAAGCTTAAAGTGGGCATTTATCTAAACTCAGTTCGTGGGAGATGACATCCTACCTTAAGGAAAATAAGTGTTTTGACTTGCAAATAAGAAACCTTAATTTACATTATAATACAACCGATGCATATACAAACTAAGTCAGTTCAGCCGAATGGGTCAGTTGAACCTTCATGCAAAACTTTAAAATCAGAATCCGGCTTCAAAATATAAAATTTTTAAAACATTATACAAAGATGGGTCCTTAAGGAGTTGGGAAGTATCATAATTCATAAGTATATTGAGTCCACAAGAACTGCATTATATTGCCTAAGGGACTATTACAACTCAAGGAAGAATTACCTGATTGAATTCATTTGCATTGAATAAGCTCAACCAAGATGCTGATATGAGATCAATCAAGCCTCTATAAAATGCATTTGCGAATGGAAGTATCTGCAGACCAACATTACAAGATCAATTTAATTGGCATATACAAGTAGAAAATAGATAATAACATGCATATATACCAGAAGTATAGGACATACTTGGCGATTGAGTTTGTAATCTGCCATTGCATGGACATACTGTAACTTGTTTTCATTTGTCACACACACATTTTTACCACCAGGTTTAAGCTCAGTTACAACCCTTCTGCCACAGATCTCTTCAGTAATTGTAAAATCTAAAGACAGCTCTGCCACATCACCATCAAAATGCTGTTGGATAACGGGACATTAGCAAAGGAAAAAAAACAAAAAATCTAATCCCCATGAATCAGATATACTGGTGAGGTTATAACACTAATTACAAGTAGAAAAACAAATTATTAAGCCTAACTATCAACTTACGGATGTCACTACTCTAATGCAATTGTTTTGAGATAAAGATCAGCAAAACCTAATCAACTTTCATCAAGAAAATGAAAGGTACACTACTCTTGCACAATTCATCTTAAGAAAATCTACCTTTCCAAATAGCATCGTATGAATCTTAACTATAACGTAATCATAATAGAGATACAATTTCATCACATTGGTAGCACCAAAAAAAAAAAAAAAAGAACAAAAACACCCAAATCACAAACACACAAGATATCAAATCTTATTCATATACAGAAGAATATCCAGCAGGATTCATTTATTTCTGAACTGAGTCAAACAAATTTGAACTTACACATCAGTAAACCTACTAGCCTTCATTGCCAAAGAGAAATAAAAGGGAAAGAAAAGCTAAATAACTTGCATAAACTGGTTGATAGGACGTGTGCATGCATGCATGCACATATGCCCGTCCACCTGCCTGTACACATACATAGATATCAACATAGGGTGCAGTCATAATATACACAAGGTGTAAAGAGAGGACTTCACACTCAATGCATGCTTCAATGTTGGTGGTTAAAAAGTTGAAATCTAAACTGTTAGATGTGAACCAAAACGCTTAAAATACCATGCACATCAATCTTTTTTCCATAGGGAGCTCTAGCCCATGCATCACTGTGTCCCAAATTAACACACCACATCATGCCTTTAGAATTATATATTTGGGAGGATTTGATGCACAGGCAGGAGGTTCTCAAAACATTTGATTCTTGTACACAAGTATTTTGGACATGTAGTTCACATCCAAGAGTTTAGCTTTTCATTTTGCAACTCCAGTTACTGAATTTATTGGGATTGCAAGTCCCTCTTGTTGTGTGCTGGTATTACAACTGCAATATGCACACACAAACACAACAAGAATGTCAATCAAGTGTCCAGGTGCTGAGACACATCCAATAGGTATGATACACCAAGGTTTTAAATGCCTTAGGATACGGATGCCCTGGTTTTTCAATGAAACGAGACACTCCTCTATCCCATCTTATCCCGATGGCTATCCCAATAACCTTGTCCTCCCCCCTCCAAAGTTTTTCTTTAGTTTTTTCTTTCTTCCTTTCCTTTTTCTTCTTCTTATTTCCCTTCTTCCTTGTTTCCTTCCTTTCTTTTTCTGCTTTCTTCCTTTCTTTCCTCTTTCTTTATTTTTTTCCTTCTTTCTTTCCTTTCCTTTTTCTTCTTCTTTCCCTTATCCCGATTCCGTTTTACCGCATAAATAGAACGTCCCAACTGAGACTTAAAGCCTTGGGACACGCTACTATATTCACACGCATACACATCTTGGAGCTGAGACAGCAAAATGCGTGTGAAAACCATGTATCAGTATGGAATTGATACAGGAGGCCTATCAATATCAGTGACTTCCTGTATGCATGAGTACATCGGTACCCAATCCTTGCAATGCATAACAAAGGGTTTTTAATTTATATAATATATTTTTAATAAATATTTCTTAATGTAGGGTGGTTTTGAAACTAGGATGTAGGGTGGTTTTTGCCATGCCTGCATCCACTTAGGAGGGCCTGAGTTGCAAGGGGAGACGTGTAGAAATAGTCGGTAATATTGACGATTTCATCTCTTCTTTTTTAAAAAAAAATAATGAAATCATCAGTATAACTAACGATTTCATCCGTTAAAAAATAATAAAAAAAAAACTGCTTTGGAAGATGATCCTTAAATTAAAAAAGAAAAAAGTAAAACAAAAAATAGACAGTTAGACTGAGATTTTTTGGAATCATTAGTCAGGTGAATTCAAGATTTTTTTAAAACTATATAATATTAAATTAAATTTAAGATATATCAATAAAAAAATTATTGCTCTCAAATCGTCATTGTGGCACTTCCACTCACAATATATATATATATATATATATATATATATATATATAATTTTTTTAGTTATATAATTGAATTGAAATTTGAATATAGAATTTTAAAAAATAATTTCATAAAATCATCACTTAGATTTCAAAGAAATTTTCAATTACAAGACATTTATATTATATAAAATGCATATTAAGTAATAATTAGATATTATAAAGAATTATCATTAATAATATTAATGATTTAATAATATTAATGATACTATATACTTAGTATAATAATTGTTAGATAATATTATCATAATATTAACTATATATATTTATTATTTTAAAGAAATATAAATATATTTACGATAGAAAATATATATTTTATTCATAACATATACTATATATAATTATAATATAAATTAGTATTATAATATTATTACAAAAAAATTGAATAATATTGTTAAATTGCAGTAAAATAAGATTTTATAGGGTAAATTCAATGCATTACACAATATTAAATATTATGAATATATTAGTATTCAAAAAATTCTGTAATAATTATAATAATAATTATATAAATATAATTAAATTGAAATGATTAATTATGTTTTGTTTGAAGAGGCAATTATGCTTTGTCTGTAGTAGGAGTCTGAAAGGAACTTGAAAGGAACCATATGCCCCTTCAAACAAAACATAATTAATCATTTCAATTTAATTATATTTATATAATTATTATTATAATTATTACAGAATTTTTTGAATACTAATATATTAATAATATCTAATATTGTGTAATGCATTGAATTTACCCTATAAAATCTTATTTTACTGCAATTTAACAATATTATTCAATTTTTTTGTAATAATATTGTAATACTAATTATATTATATTTATTTTATAATATAATAAATAGTATATATTATAAATAAAAGGTAGACCTGGCTACATTTGAATGTAACTAAGTATAAAATCCGATCACCTTTCCCATCCTTAAATTCACATGGATCTTGGACCAGCCCACCTTTTTCACTATTTCTATCTTTGAAATTCGTCAATTGTGCTGATTTAAGGGTGAGGAAGGTGACCGAATATGAGCTTGGCTATATTCGAATATAGCCAAGTCTACCTTTAATAAATAATATATAATATGAATAAAATTATATTTTCTATCATAAATATATTTATATTTCTTTAAAATAATAAATATATATAGTTATTATTATGATAATATTATCTAAAAATTATTATACTAAATATATAGTATCATTAATATTATTAAATCATTAATATATTAAAGCATAACATATTGTGCCGGAATCAAACAAGGGTCAGCATACTGCATATCTCATGCCAACACATGAAAGGACCGGCAAGAAAAATACATAAGTATACAAAAGAATTTGCAATCAGAGTGCTAATCTAGACTACCCTTTATTTGAACATGAAACGGTTTTAGCTGCTTTATTCTTCTCAGAAAAAAAATGCTTGGTACTAGTTTTATGTTTTGTCAAAGTTTGACATATTGTCACTTACTCTCTACTTGCAATTTTTAATGTTTGTATTTATATTCTTGATGCTTTTCTTCTTCCAAGAACCAGGAACTAGAACAAGTGGAAGCCTGGCCAAAGATCAAGGTGAGGGCCAGGGAGGATCCACTTCTCTTGTACCAATGCAAGAGAGCTTACCAACCCTATCAGTTGGCACCCTTATATTATTGATGATTTGTGCTATTATCTTTTGCATGAAGTTCATATGGACTTATCTAACATTGTCTATTGAGTATTAAATGGAATCTTTCTTAATATATAAGCTATTTAGTAACATAAAAGGCCGATATATTTGGGACCTGCCATGGCATCCACCATCCCCTAAATGCCTTGATCGCCTCAGTTGTCATCTACCTGCCTAAGTGTTTTGTGGAAAATTGAAAACGATATCACACAAAATCAATCAATATTTATTCCAATTTTTCATAGTTTAAAAAGATAACCTAAGTTTATGATGTGGGCCTCTCACAAATGGCACACTATAAGGTGCAAGGCATGTGCATCAAAAGAGCCTAATGTCTCTCTCACTAATTTGAGCCTTAAAGTGCTTTTTCTGATCAGCTTGAAGGAGCTTGGGAATTTAAGCCTCAAGCAAGATTTTTTATACAATGGTATGTTTATTTTGTATCGACTCCTAGAAGACTTTTCCTAACATATCATGAATTCATAATTTTCATAGCATTCAAATTGCAGGATCTGCATGTATCAATGTTTTAAGCATGGTATGTCATTCTGGTGCCTACTGCACTGGTACTAATACTAAACTGAGACTCAATATTGGTGCGTATTGAATCTCAATACGTTGATCAGATTCATGTACCAAGCATACCCACATTGTACCAGTGTGGTATCGATATAGGATCTGATACCAAGATGGCGAGCCTTGGTTTTAAGTCTTGGTATCATACCTCGTATCAGTACCTTATTAGTATGATATGGTACACCCTTATATTAAGTCATGGTATATTGTTGGACCTGGCATAGCAAATAATATCAAGTGTTGATATGAGGGAGCATATCAAGCCCCATAATTATATACATACTGTAACCTCTCAGGACCTCATCCAAAAGGCTAGACAAAAGTTATTATTTGGATTCTTTACCCTATATAAGTATTCAAGATCTACCCAATATATAACTGATGTAGAACCATATGCATACTGGCATAGGTCCTCGCAAGTACCCTATTACATTGATATCGTACACCCTGTGTAGCCCAAAATACTGCATCACTCGAAAAAATGTTGCTATTCATCATGGCTGGCATGATTTCTTAGGTACAATTTAAGATCCTAGAGGAATGCAACCATGAAGTGCAATTACTCCATTCCATATTGTAAATTTAAAACATGAGCAAATGTCAAGATCTAATGAAATGTAAACATATACGAAATTCAAGGATTTCATTAGAAATCAACAAAGAGCAACAAAAAAGAATTTCAAAATACAAATATTACGACCATAAGCTTACCTTGACATAAATAAGACTTCTGTACAGTTCAGAATCTAATGCTGATAATTCGTCAAGAAAGCTATAGCGACCTAACAGCTTCTGCACAAAGACCAGTGAAAAAGAATAGTCTAGTAAAATCCCTTCATAAAGAGCTTTTCCAACCACTCTTCCAAGGAATTCAATCATCTCAATGCCATTCCCTAGCAATCTAGCAGACATATTAGGAATTAAATTGCTCTCTGATGTAGAGGTCTGGGAAAATAGTCCATACCTGTGCCAACATAAAATGTTAATTTTTCATTATTTACCTGTAAACAGGTTACTTGAAAGAAAATGGATTACATTACATGCAGAAACAACAATTAGACTTACTGAGGGTCAAAGGCAGCCTTTGACAAATCAGTTAAGAACTCTTTTGACAGACCTCCATAGTCCAGACCAGCTTCAGGAAGGCCACATTCACTGATAAATGACACATTAATGCATGACTTCAACCTTGATCCAAGAAAATTCAATTGACGATATCCATCTTCAATAATGTGGTCTCGACGAACAACTATCTCAGTTGACCCCGATCCTGGTCCAGACAGTTCACCAGCCACTCTTCTAGATACCTTGTCCATCTTAATAAATTCCCTAAACATTTGAACTCTGCAAAGGGGCTATAAATGTAAATAAACCATTATCATGGCATATTGGTAGGAAAAGCACATGTCCAAAAGGTACAACTTCAAAAAAGCTATATATAATGTCACCAATAAAGTGATATTGTAAAGCATGTCCATTTGATTCAATCAGTTCAGAGCCAAAAACAAGGTAGCAGAAATGATTGGATAAATGCTTAGTCAAGGAATGATGCATTAAAGTGTGAATTTTACAGGACCAGACATGATTTTGAGATATGCTGATTAAGTAACACAAATTTACAACTAATGACAGTGACAATCATAGAATATTGGTTTATACAATGATGGGTTTTCGCATCTGTCAAGAGGTACCATGCTTCCCATATGATAAGTAGCCTAGATCACATCTAACTCATAAACAAACAACATGACTTATTTATCCCTTTATCCTTGCTCACAATTATTTGCATCCTTTTTTACCATCTGCAGCAGTCTACATAATCTATCAAGAACTTTGTGGACTACTTTGGCCACCCCAAGTAGGTTTAGACAGCATTTTGAAGCAAGGTCTTCCACATTTTGGACTCGATGATGAACTCCAACTTCTGAAGGCCAAAACTGTCACATCCAACATCCATTTTTAGCAATGTCGGACACCAAAACAAAGCTCTCAACACAAAATCTTGTTTCCTTTTAGAGGTTCGAGTTGAATGGATTGAAAGAATTACTTCCTTCTCTCTCTGATCAGATCAGGAATGTGGAAAAGACAGCTTTTCAGCACTATAGCCGGCATCATAGCAGTAGACCACATAATAAGGTTTTTGTCCTCTTGTTTCTCTTTTTTTTTTTTTTTTTTTTTTTTGGGCAATAGGGTATGAGATAAGATTTGAGAAACAAGCCCATTGGTCATTAGCAAGGTTCGCCACACCGAGATCCTATACCACTTCAGTACTGAACTGATATAGTTCAGTACAAAGCGTACTGTACCGAACCAATGGCGTATCAGTCACCCCGTACCAAACCAACGATATACCGACCACCCCGTACCAAACCAACGACGTACCAATTAAATGAACTAGAAGGTTCCAACCCATAAACTACCCCATACTAAGCTGAACTGGACATTTTGATATGATACGAGATGGTTTAGTATGGTATGAGATCGGTATGAGATTTGTCTAGGAAGGTTTGGAGCGGCACCTGCTCCGTACCATTTCAAAATCCAGAATCATATTGGTTCTGCACCGGTACAATTTGAAACACCTCGTACCAAGTAATTCGGTACGGTTCGACGTACCTTGGTCATTACCAAGCAAAGCAAACATATTTGTTTCATGCCCTTGATGAGAATTGCATTTACTTCAAAACTCTGGACTCAATAAATATACCCACCTTTCTTACCTCACCAAGATATCACCTTAATGTATCTTACTCCAAATTTTAACGAGATATTTCTCAAATATATTCCAGTTTTTATTTTCCTTTTCAAAAAAATGCATCTTCATTTCATATTAGATTTAAAAGAGGGAAAAAAGAAAAAAAAAAGTAGGTCTTTTATTTGAATTGCATCATATATTTACATAAAATCTTAAATTGCATTTAGTTTTTGAGAATGTTTTTCATTTTCATTTTCTATTTTTATTTTCTAAAAATAATTTTCATTTTTTGTTTTCTAGTTTCTAAAACATGAGTTTGGTAAATAAGAACAAAATTATTTTCTATTTTTTATTTTCTTTATAAATATTTTTTAAAAAAAGGTATGCAAAACAATTAAAGGGAATATTGTTTACTTCCATGTTTTCAAGTTTTCTAGCCTTTATTTTCTATTCTTTTCTCTATTTTGATGGAAAACAATGAAAACATTTTTAAACTACTTTCAGTTTTCAATCATTTTAGAGTTGTGTTTTCCAAAAAACTATTTTCATTTTCAATCACTAAAATATTTTCATAAGCATTTTCTATTCTCTATGAAAATGAAAATGAAAAACAAGATTGTTCTCAAAACCATATACACCCTTACATTACCACTACCCACACATTCTAACTTCATTACACTAAGTAGAAAGACAAGATTAAGTTTTACCATGGCACATTAAATCCTCCATAGAAAACAATAGACCAAAAGGCCTTCTACATATCAATAACAAGTCTATACTTCGGATACTCAACATGTCATGTTAGTCAAAAATTACTATATGGAGTTGTTAAATAAGGATATTCACATAATATGCTACAAGCAAACATACTCTGCATAATGAAAACACAAGTTACCAATGATCAGCAATGGCAAGATCTTTAGAAAAGCTGGATTTGTTAAAGGTTTCTGGGAACAAATGGCTCCATGAAAACTGCTCAGATTTCAAGGATCTGGACTTCTAGCCTTACAACAAACTTGTATAACAGAGTATTCCTCATTTTATGTTTCAAGTGCAAATGCAACTATCCTAACAGCTGTTTAATAAGTAGAAACTGTAAGCATACAAACTACAATAAAATGGACCCAAAATGCCTATTCAGTACAGTTAATCATACTAGTCACATATAAAGAAAATGATCATAACTAGAATACATGGACAACAAATGAATACTAGACAAAATGATCACAACTAATATATGTATATGTTACATATCTGGCTAGGACCAAAAATCCTAACGCACCTCTAAACACCTAGGCATTTTGTTGTAGTGATAAGAGTTGTAATATTTGGTATCAGAGCCAGAGCCAAGCTTAGGGTTCAAGCTGCAAAAGGGAAGACCTGTGAAAATGGCTACCTAAGGAAGAAAATGAGGCTCTAGAGAGCCATTTTTGGAAAGGGATACCCAGTGACCAGAGTACAATCACCATATGAAAAGGTTAATTTATTGTCTAAGAATGAAGCTATCGCATGGAATGGGCTTCCAGACCAGAGTAGACCACTGAGGACGCAGCTGGGGGGCATATTTGTCTGATACTTCTCTCATTGAGACCAATGCCTAATGCACTTCTAACACTTAGGCATTTTCGGAGTAGTGGTTAGGGTTGTAACACTACATACATAATAAATAACTACTAGTAGATGATTTCAAATGCTGCTTCAAGGGTATTTTATGCAAAAAGGTAATCTCTTATATTTACAAAAAAAATTTATGCATGTTTCAATATATATCAAGTTATTAGCAGTTCATGAGAACTTCTTGCATGATACCTTTCCTCAAATGGATATACATGTGGAACAGTTGTGAGTAGAGAGCTCATGCTCGAGACGGTTGAAGGATCGCCACCCTGCAAATTTATAAATGCAGCTTCATGAGCTCTAGCAGCTGCTGCAATTGGAATGCGACCTTTTCTGGCAGGTTCTAGCCACAGGGAAGAGGGGCAGAATCTGTGCCTGCAATCCCTTTCATAAAGCAAATGAAGGCATCTGACTGCTATATCTGTGACAGGTTTAGTGCTGGGTCTTCCATTACTAATAAAGGAATTGTACACAAACGTGTTAAGCACTGATGCAATTCTTCGCTGCTGCTGAAGTGTAAATGGAACCTACTTGACAAAAGAAAATGATTAGGATCTTTTGAAAAAAATCACCTACTAGGAAGTTTGCACCATTATACCTGTTTTTCATAGAACTCTATGTCATCCAGAACCAACAGCAGGTGTGCATATGTAGCACAAAACAGATGCAACATGCACAATAATTCCTTTGAAATACCTTGAGGTCCTTGCCTCATAGCTTCAACATCCCATAAATCATGAGCATCCTCATTGACCGGATCAGGACTGAGAGAATCATCACTTGCATTGGGACAGTTCACATCAATTGATTTTCCAGCAATCTTTTGTAGCACATTCACCCACTTGCTTCCAGCATCCTTCGTGTTCCGCCTTTGCCTTGTATTGCAGATTTCTTCATTGCAATTCCCAGCATTAGCATCTTTTGCATCTTTGTAATATTTGACTTCATGGGACATGTGGCCAGTTCCGCCAAAGATGGAAACTTCCAATAGTTCCCACAGTTCCACAAGAAAGCCAGGAGTGAAGGAAAGTACATTAAGAATAGGCAATGACCCAAGAAAAGGGTTTAAAAAGGAAAATATTCTAAGCATGTAATAATACAAATGTATGATATTTAGTAGCTTGAAGTTCCCCAAGTATTCTAAGCTCAGATTTGCCACACAAGTATCTGCCACTTGAGTCGGAATATCCCTCTTCACCATGATCAGAAGATTTCTTAGGTGCCACTGCTGATGCACAGGTTTAAGAAGGTCTATGTATGAAGACTTCATGTTATTGTTATTATCTGAATCAACAGCTTCTGAAGAATAATCAGTTGCCAGCAATTCATCACTATGTTTTCTCATCAATCCCGCATTGCTCTCAAGCCAATTTAGAAGGTACTCTGAAAAAATATTGACAACATGAACATACAATCTACAATCTAGACCTTGGATGAAGTGTACAGTAGCACCAGAATCATCATTATACTCAGTTGCTAAGTTTATAATGTTCACAAGAGCCCAACCAGCGCAAGGTATTGCCTCAGCACAAGAACCAGAATTCTCTGACTGCTCTAATTTCAATATATCATCAAAGATTTTATCCTTGGAAATCTGCTACCACCTGCCAAAGTTTGATCAGTTCCATAGCCTTTGAGACATAATTTTAAAGAAGAAGTGTTAGCAGCAAGATAATAAGTATTAACATCAACAAATGGCTTCCAAAGAATGGCATAAATGATGGAAATCATTGAGAGATCTGATATTATAAAAGTGCTATATGATCCCCATCTTAACATAATGCAAGCCCATTCAACCAGATGCAAGCATAATAAAAAGCTTTCATTGACAAGTCCAGAAAGTGCATGCCTACAAAGCTGAGTGTCATTTGCAAAAGTAAAGAAGGCATATTTATGAAATGCCAAAGCTAAGTGTGAGCTAGAAAGCAGAAAGATACAATCCAAATTATCAGATTCTGATATACTAATTGACTTCAGTTGGTCTGACGCCTCCCCCCCTCCAAAAAAATAAATAAATAAATAACAATTATTGAATAAATAAACACCTAGCCAGCTACCTGAGGATTGGAACTTTAGGGGTTTAAGTGCCTTTACTCACTAAATAATCAGTGTTTTACAATATAACTATAAAATTTACAAAGAAAAATTTTAGTGACATAAATATCAGAACTTAGTCACCCTTACCAGTAAATTGTTGAGGCATCGTAGCAGTGCAGATCCATGCTTAAGAGCGGGCAAGAGAAGAGATGGTAGACACTGAGTGAGATATGGAACTGTCAGTATAAATACACAGTACTGTCTACATGCATCATTCACATCAAAAATATCAATATCATTTGCATCTAGCTTCTTAGAATGAAAAGGGCGCAAAGCTAAAGTTATTGCACTTGCAGTAATCACAAAACAATCATCCGTGGACACAGTAGTCCTCTTTCTTGAGGCAACTTGAGAACCAAGTCTCATGATGTACTTCCTAATACCGCTGTACATGCCACTTTTTCTTGTAGCCATAAATCCAATTAATCTCTTCACAGCAATATCAGCATCTCTGATGTGATCACTTTTCAAACTCTTCCAAGCTTTTAGATCAGATAAGGAAATACTTAAACGCATTGCAAGAACAGTAAGAGGAACTATGCTTTCATTTTCATGACTGGTGCTATCACACTCAGCAAGAATGAATGAACATAATGAAATCAGCTTCTGTGCTTGATAAAGCCATGTGGATCTTTCCTCATGTGTACCCACAGCCAAAGAACAAAAGTTTTTATCCACATCTGCAAATTAAAACAGATAAAGGTCAGCAAAAATATTGATTGTTATGAGTATAATAATATGAAATGACACAAATTAATGGGTGTCATCAAGAATACACTCTTTTTTTTGTTGAAATAACATTATTTGGAGACAGGCCTCAGCATTATCATAATTTAGAATTATAATAGTCCATATAGTTCATCTCTCATATAACCATCCATGAAGTCAATTGGAATTACCAGCTATCGCTTTTCATGTACGTTTTCTGAACTAAACATACATATGGTGCCTCAATAATCTACCATTTTTCTAAGGAGTATTGCATATGATTTCTCTAAAGGAGTATGTACACCTCATCCTCCTCCTCCATTCCATCTACTTCATCATGAATATGCTATTGTAAAATCTTCAGTTCATTTTCAGCAGACTCATGATCTATCAGCCAAAAAGAGTAACATGAATACCAAATCTTACAGGAAATTTTGTGCATAGTTTATCAACATTTGTTTTTTTTAATATTTTGCAAAATGGGGTGCTGCACCATCCAAAAAACCCAATACAATACCTACATTCCTCTCTCAACAGGTAATAATTGCAAAGTAAACAAGCTTGTTTAGTATACAATAAGTGCTAATCAGATATGAAGGTAGATAATGCAAAATGGAAAGCATCAATTTGAAAAAATAGAAAGGAAAAAGCAGCAATGAGAAAACAGTGATAAGATGGCATACCAGCTGAGTTTATACTTTGTAGGAGAATTTTGAAACAAGTTGACATACACTTGACATTTGTGAATTGCAGTTTCTGGTGCAGAGTTGATGACTGAGTTGCAAAGAAAAGAAAGGGCCTTAATAGGTTCTTGGAAATCCATCTGCTCGTCATTTGATTGTTGTGCTGATCAGCTAAAGTTTCCCATTCTCTTTGAAGCTGTTCTGAAACCTTTTTCATTGCATAATGCCGCCTCCAGACTCGCTGAGTAACAAGGAAAGGGAATAGGCCTCATGTTAGAACACTTGGTTTCAGAGTCAACTGAAGATAAGTAAATGGATCCTTACATTCTGAAGTGAAAAGAAAGCAAAGGAAATATGTGCAAAACCATCTAATAAATATATACACATTAGGCATCTGAATAGATGGGTTAAAAAAAAAAAAAGAATCAAATGTGATTCATTACATAGGATCATAAGCATCATGGAAAAAAAAAGATCATGTGGAATATGCCAGAAAGGTGGTTGCTTAAGTTCCAACAACTTAGATCTATCATGAAGAGATCTGTTTGTGCTATCAAGTTGATGTAAATCTGTAATAAGTATTAGAAGGTATGCCAAATTGATCATGTTGTCTTACATGCCCAATATTGGCATTGATTATGATGTCTTAGATGCTCAATAATGACCAGTACACGTAGTGCTAATTAGCCTATAAAAGGGACTAATGGTTCAATTTTTTATTTATTATTGTGTTTCTGCAAGTTGTGGTTATAAATTTTTCAAAAGAACCAAACCTTTCCAGCAGAAATAGCCCTAAACTGGTCAGCCTACATAGTGGCTACTATCGAATGGTTTTTGGCAGTTTTTGATTATTCTGAACTAGCTGATATAACAGATAAATCAGATATCCCTTTTTTGACTCCACATTTGTCTGAAATCTCAGAAAACAATATTTTTCTGTTTTCTAAGAAAAAAACTTTTTTTAAAAAAATAAAAAGCAACAGGAGGACCGCATCCCTAATCAAACAAGTTTCTTGGACCCATTCGCACAAATTAATCAAGATTTTCTTACTGAATCCCTCGGCATGTGGTCCTCAGCCACTTAAAAATATAACCTGCCCTTTTATCTCGAGGTTTTAGGATTCAAAAACCAGACTTCGAACAAAATTTCTAAATTCTTCCCAATTCCAAATAAAGAGATTTCAGTACCAGGTCAGTTTGAAAGAAACCCTATTTCTACCAATACATGAATAAAATGAACCGCATCCGTATCTGCGATTACGCAACGATACCCAGGTTAAATTTTTCAACAAGAACATGAAAGAGTTGGGAAATTTCGAATCTTTCTCTAACATAATGATCAAAGAAAAGAAATAAAGATAAAAAAGAGATGAATAGGGTGAGGGAGAAATAGGGCGGTACCTGGACGAAGAGCGCGGCGGCGGAGGCTCGGCGATTATAGCTGCGAATCTCCCTCTCCTGGGAGACCTTCTCGAGGAGGGCATCCCGCGTGATCTCTTTGGCGCTTGCGCCCCTCAACGAGACCTAAGAAGGCAGTGGAGAAGATCAAAGATGATTTTTTCCCCCTTTTTCTCAAGAAGGATATCCAGAGGAGAAGATAGAGGAAAGATCGAGCGGAATACCTGGCGTTGCTTCGGAGGCACAGACATCAGGGATGTTAGAACCGGACCGGATGAACGTCGCCAGCGGAAAAACACAACGGAAGTCGACTCTCTCTCTCTCTCTCTCTCTCTCTCTCGCCCTCTACCCCGATTTGGATTTTTTCTTTTTTTAAATTTTGGCTAAGAATGATCTCTCAAGCTAAACTTGATGGGAGGTGCCAAGTCACGGTAGAAAGGGAAAGGCCGAAAAGGATATACATGGAGTCGGCAAATCATAGGGCAAATTCCACCAGTGATGGAACTAATTTTTGAACGAACAATGAAGTGTTTGAACTCTCTTTTACCCAGAAGATAAATGAATATATAAACAAATACAACAAAACTTATATCACTAATTACACTTCTCTTGCACAGTTTTGGACTGGTCAAGTTAATCATGCTTATAATATTCTAAAAAGAATGTTATTTAAGTGTGGCAGCCAGAATATCTAAGGTGACTCGCCATCGTTTTGATCAAAAAAAGAGAGATGGGAGCTAATATAAAAGAACAAACTGCGCCCTCCATAAGAATTCTGTTGCCAAATTTGAATCCTGCCAAGTGGATGAATCTGGGTTTCAGCCATTATTGACATTCTACCCAGTTAATAACATCTGAGGTTTTGCTTTAGAATTACAATGCTTAACATTAGTTTATCAAGAGTGATTGCATCATGTTTTCAAGTTCTCCAGACCTATAATGTAGCGAATTAGCAACATCCGAGACTTGACATGAATCACACCTTAATCAGAGTCTTGATAAGCAGTGGCCAACAATAAATCAAGATGGCATTGGCATCTGCCAGCCATTCATTCTAGCTATCAGGTTGGCAGTTCTGTTCTTCATGTCCCTTCATCAGTTTGGAGAACTCTGAATATTAAAGGAGCTTATGAGCTCAGTAACGGTCGCAAACCAATCAGCATAGAGGACTTATCACACCCAATACAAATGACAAGCCTATAATTCATCCTTACAAGTGCGCAGCGATGAGTTGCGGAGCAGAAGGTATGGCTGTAATTACAAAAGCAGTCCATAAGCAGCAAATTTTACACCATCCGTTAAGATAGGTTTTGTTGAAATCAATCCATGAAGATCAGAGCAAATACTGAAAAATACGTAAAACGAAATCCCATGAAATCACCACCACAAATGCCTCAATAATCTCATAATCACATTATCACCAAGGAAATAAGGGATACATCTAGTCCCAACATCTATTTTAACCACATGAGTCACCACAAGAACTCTATTCAACAAAAGGTGGCCTGATACACATGCCATTGTCTTTCAAAATTGATCATGCTTTCTGCCAGGAGGTGCACAGAGGATGATGAAGCTTCAGGCTCACAAAGAAAGAACGCAAGTAAGAAATCAGGTAAAAAAGAAGCTTCAGGTAATGAAGAGGAGTATGCTCAGAAATCATCAAAACCAACTAATGTCTGACAATTGAAAAGCTTATTGTCCAAGGGCCCATATAAAAACAAAGGAAACCTTCAATTTGTTCACAGATCCCTGCAGTCACTAAATTTACTCATAGCAGCTTCACTTACAACAGTTCTTCAGAGTGATTGATAGCCAGATCCCAATAGTGTGGAACCCCAGCATCCGCAAATACTTTCCTGGCAGCAGCCTCACTTCTGCACTGGTGAACAAGAAACCTATTGAAGCTAGGTTTTGCAACGCTGCCCTGCCACACCAAAACACAGCTATTGGTAGGGGCATCCGAGTCCTCAACTTCATCCTCATTGCTGACAGCAGCTGCCCAGTTTATCCGTTTCAGCATTAGCTTCCCATATCTTTTAATTGGTTTTCTACCCCCTTCAACAACCACAACACTGATGCCATCCGATATCACAGCACATCCTGTCAGTCGGTTCTCTTGGGCATTCACATCAGCCTTGAAGCGTGTTTGTGGGTGTGAAAGGTCTTTAATCTTGTACACGGAAACAAGGGTCTCAAGTGTACTCGGATCAACAAAGAGCTTCCTCTCTTTTTTCTCACGGCGTTCTGCAGGGGTGAGCTTGCGAGCAATGTTTCTATCAACATGAGCTTGTTCTCGCTCAGCTGCAGCACTACGAATTTCCATTTCAAGCTTTGTGGGGTCCTGAGTTGCTTCAGAGCCTAGGACCTTCATGAGATTGCTCATCTTGATCTTGGGCTTGGGAGGCTCTATCAGGCCCTGCCTGATCATTTCTTGCCTGTCTCTTTCCTTTGCAAGGCGCCTCTGTGTCCTTAATTTCTTTTGTTCCTTCTTTGTAAGCTTCAGAGGCTGTGGCGGTGGTGGGGCAGGCTCTGCTGGGGGCTCAATTGGAAGGGGGTGCTCTACATATATTGTGATCTTGTCCATGTTCAGTTTCTCATTGGCAACATTATTGTAGGCACCAGAAGGTAAAATTGGCTTGTCCCTGATTGCAAATACAGAAATAAGATAAATGTTTGAAGACTGACTCAAAATCACAAATAACAGCATTCAATAGCAACTTACCACCACTCTATTTCAGGGATCTCTTCCTTCTTCTTCTCTTTAGTAACTCTCACCCCTACTGCTATCAAATTTGGGTTACTGTCAGGCTCAGTCTTTGCCTTTGCAAGCTGTGACTGCTTCATCTTCAATTCTTTTGCCTGTGCTTCTCCAAATTGACTCTGCAAAGCAAGGTATCGGTGCAAGGAAAATTAACATGAGAAGGAACTTACCATGCAAACAAAGAATTATGTAGCACAAATGAGACCTTAAATTTTATCATCTCTGCCTGTTTTGACCATTTGCCTTCCTCTACAAACTGAAATGTCATTCTTTTGGGCCTCAAGAGCTTTGTTTTATTAATACCCATTCTCTCATCAAAATGAGAATTTGATTGTGCGATGGCATCTAAATCTGGTTTGATTATTTGAAATGCTTCTTTCTTCTGTTTGTTGATGTTGACCTGTAACATAAAAACAAATAGTAAATAGTCAGCAACTGGAATGCACCGATTAGAAAAAGAAAAGAAGTCACTGCAGTCACCTTCAGAGTACTGAGATTAAACTTAGGCATATTAATGACATTCCCATATTCATCAATTTCTCTACCCTGGGCATCTAACCGCAAAACAGGAGCCTTGGCAGGTCTCTGAGGTGCAGCCACATCAGTCGATGATGATCCAGGAAACATATTTATGAGAGGTGCAAACTCTGGGTCCTGGCGAAATCCCATCCTAGCAGCAAGCTCTTGTGCTCGCTTTACAGCTTCAATATTAGGTATTGTTGTGAGGCCAGGCAGAATGCCACCACCACCTGCAGCAGATGGCCCTTCAGGTGGTGTTATCTCAGCAGGTAATATTGACATTGCCTGAACAGAGCTAGCAGAGGCAGAAGCCAAAGAACTAGAAGAGACACCCTGTGCTCCTAAACCTGATGGAGGAGCCTCAAGTCCATCCTTGTTAGATAATACCTTGGAGTTCTCAGTGCTCATACTAGCAGCTTTATTTAGCTGTGGAGCAAAAAAAAGGAAGATTTAGATCAATTGTATGTATATGCATATATGTAGGTGCGCGCATGCGTACCTGCATGCATGTATATCAATGCTTGTACTAGAGCTTTATTGCCAAACTTAAAGAGGCAATTGCATGGACTAAAATTACCGTAGGAATCTTCTTCAGCTTTTCAGCTAGTTCCTTCTGCATTTGTAAAGCCTTTTTAGCTTTCGCTAAAGCATCAAGAGACAGGTTGCCACTTTTGCCAGCGACTGAAGTTGCTGTCCCATCTGTACTGGATTTTCCAGGAACCTCATCAGATCTAATACTAACTCCCTCATTTTCATTGGTGGTAGTAATTGAAGATACCTTGGTTGGAAGGGGATGAAAAGCAGCAGTGCTAATAGAAACCCTTGATGCCACAGTGAGCAGTTCCTGAGCAACAACCTGGACAAACCATTAGGATGTGCAATAGTTAATAAATTAAAATTATAAGCGCCATGGATGCGTTCTTAACCACTATGACTTTATACGTTTAGAAAGACCAAGCAGCATAAAAGGAAAATTCATGGTTGCCAATGTCAAAATGAGATTATCTCTCTTTTTTTCTCAAAGAAAAGTTGTAATGAGATTATCAAACAATCCATCTGGAAGCATCACAAGAACTGGACATCAAACTTAGTTTGACAAAACTGTCAAGAAACACAAGCATTGAGATTACATCAACCATGGATAGAAGAAAAGGATTGATAGTTAAAGTTGAGTATTATTTCATAAAACTTGAGAATTTTTTATTATATTTTAGATATGCATATAAGCATATTACTAATTGACATCTCAGCTAAAAAGAATGGCCAATCAATACAGACTCATTATGCAAAACCAAAGAACAGGTCATAATGGAAAATCAGAACTTAAGGCCGAATGAAACTTAGACCATGACATCAGCACAAGTCAGACCAATTGACTACAAGAATATTTGATGGTGGTTATAATGCTTCCAAACAATGGCATCCCTAGCTCAGGCTTTTTTTGCCATCAGAATCCTTTTTATCTGAATTACTTGGTCCTAAGATGCACGCAACTGTATTAAGGGAAAAGCATATTTGATTCATGCAATGCACAACCATCAAATCAAGTGGAAGGAGCATTGATGAATAGTCATGATACCACCAAATGTAAATATTTAGAATTATTTTTTGTTCGTGCTCTCAGATTCCACCCCCCCTAAATAAAATAAAATAAAATAAAAATAAAATAAAAATAAAAGAACTATTCAGTGCATGCAAAACACATGCAAGCCATACGGCTAATTTAGAAATCATTATACCCAATGGACTGATGTGGTTCCGTCAACCAGTGAAATACCTGAAGTCAAATGTTTAGCCATCAGATTTCTTCTTTTCTTGTTACAATAAAAACTCGCTTTTGGCATATCTCCATAATGTTAAGTAAAGAGTGAAGGAATTACTAGAAAACAGAATTTATTTATGAGACTGCACAGGACATGATCACATTGTAGCTTCATCTGAACACCTTAAGCATTGTTTGTGTGCAGATCCACACTTAAATACATCTAACAAAGGAGTTACCTGCAAAAGAACTTCCCTCTCTTTTTTAGTTTCATAGAACTATAAATTAGGTTTTATAATTATACGTTGTTATCAAACCCAAGAAAGCAAACACACCCTATTTAACACCTGAATACCTGTGATCAAATTGAAAAAATAATGCTTTGAGTCACATTGGAAACAAAGAAACAAGTTAGCAAGTTTGATTGTTCTATAGTGAAGTGATGAGGAAATTAAAACAAGTTCAGCTCTGGGGGAAAAATTATCGCAGAAAAAAAAGAAAAATAAAGATCAAACTTTAAAAATTAACAACAAACAGGTGACAAATAGGAAGAATGAGAAGCAGGCCCCAACAAGAAAGTCAAAAGGAAAATAATAAGGGAAATGAGAGCCAGACAAGAAGCAGAGAAAACAAGCAACAAGTTGCAAAAGTAATAATGATAAGTTGGAATTAGAGATACAACCATCATACCAACAAGATATGTTCTAATGAGCTTAACAAAAGATCGTTCACCTTCATAAGAGGAGTGAATTAACCATCCACGTCACTGAAAACTAGTCATTGCCCAAATTATGCAGCCACCTCTAACTAGAATGCAGTCTGCAACTTTCATTCTAGAATTTTCAACTCAACATATAAAATGCTAGCAAAATAAAAATAGAAAAATAAAAAAAGATTTAGGTGTACATTTTTAAATCTTTTCATCGACAAAGTGACCTAAACAATTGGCATGGGTGAATTGTTTACACAGAATCAAGCATTGCAAGCATGCACATGCACACAAAGGAAACGAGAAAAAATAAGGCAACTTCACTGAAGTGTCCACACACAATAGATCAATCTCATTAGGTAGTTAAGACAGTCAACTTCATGTCAATGTGCAAAGCAAGGAAGTATTTGACAAGACCTTCCAAATCTCCATTCAAGTTTTCCTTTCTGAATGTCAAATGGCATAGACCTCCAATTCAAACGGAAAGGAAGAAAATACTAAGGTTCCTACTACTACCATAGAAACAATACTCATCTTCCAAATATACATCACGAATAGAAAATTTGCCTCTAGAGCTAGATATTCAAATCAAGAAATTCCTAAAATTCCACAAACAACTCAACATCTCAATCAAGTCTAACAGAAGATCTTAATATTTTAACATAGACCTTACCATTCAAAAATTAAGATTTATTTCATCTTCTTTAACATTTTATATATCTGGATTCAGAAGATATAAACTTCTTTTATTCATGTCTTAAACCACTAACATAAAGAGTTATGGCCAGGATACAAACCCCTAATACAAGTGCAAGAACTCCAATAGTATATCAAGCAAGGCTGTGACAATTCACATAAAACAACCAACAACTAAAATGTACCACTTGGATGCACCAATTACTGCTGACAAGAAGCCTTATAAAGTTGAACATATAAAAAGTTAACATAGTTCAGTGCCCCAATAAGGGCTCAAAATACCTACTTCAATAAAGAAAATGGTGAACAAAATGTTCAGACCAGCATGACGCGCTAAGAGTGACATGAAACCTCTGCATAACATTGAAAGAACTTCGATGCCAAATTGTCACAGAATGGTATATTGAGTTCTCATAAGGAAAGAACGAAGTGATGCAGCTTTAATGATTCCATATATAATAAAGAAACATTAACACATATTTCTGGAGGACAAAGATCATAACTCAAATTTTAAAAGCAAGGAAAATGATGGAAAAAAGACATGATAAAGGAAAAGATGATGCTAGGGTCCTAGCCTTTCTAAAGAGATCTCAATGATCATGACATTGATGATTTTTTTCTGAAAAAGTATCAGATGGAATGGAGAAAATAGCTTGATTTATAGAAAAGAATATTATGGAGCATTATGGATCCTTTTATAGCCCAATGGAGGAATGGCATGCCTATTGTATTTTGAGAAGAATCCTCTAGAGTGCATAAATATCTTCGGAATATCTTAACAATGATAATAAAGAGCATAAATGTTTCACTGGAGAATATTGCTGAAAAAACTTTCAATGGAGAATACCTAAAGAGTATATAACAAAGAGAATGGATTTGGCCATATACCAGTGGGCTGTAGGCTTAGCACCTTACATAGTTTGCTCTGATGGATGGCCAGAAAGTAATCTTATAATTCAAACCAGGAAAGAGCATTCAGCCACCTACTTATAATACTAAATGTAATGGACAAACTCATGAGAAGATAACCACAAAAACAGATGCAAAGACCATCATTCAAGATCAAGTGGTGATAAAACACAACAAGGAAACAATTTTAGATGTGCAATGAAGTTAGGAAATCTTTGCAATTATTACTATAGCATCTCCACAATATGGTCTTCATTAACAAGGTAATATGACTGAATGCTAGATATAAGGTAAGAAGAAAACGTCCAAAGGCTAAAGGTGATCTAACATTAGTAGAAATAAATGAGGAGGTTTATGGAATACCTATGAAAACGAGTAGATTGAATGACTATTTTAGTTATGTAAGTTCTATGATTTATAGTATAAACAACTGATGGGAATATATCTATCATAATTAGGGAGAAGAAACTTTCATATGCTGCATTCTACCCAATAAAAAAATTACAGGAAACATATAGTTTTAGCTTTTGCATATTGCTTTTCACTTGGTTACCCTTTTGGCACTACCTATCAACCTGATTAGGGTATAGGTGGAAATGCAAGTTTTCTTATATTTCTTCTGTTCTGCATTGAGATTTTTAATAAATGGTCCTATTACTTCTTACAACTAAATGTGTGAAAGGTAATGACAATTAGAGAAAGCTGCATAAAGGCCATTGTGATTTATATAAACATTACAAGTCCTAACATATTCTTAAAAATGCTTAGGAACCACTAGCCACATGATGATCTTTTTGATGTAACATATGATAGTCTCATATCAAACTAATTCAATTCAAAAAGCTTTTCTGCTAATATGATATTTATATTCATGTAATATGACATATGGAAACGATATTGTAAAGAGGCAACTAAAGAGAGAGAGAGAGAGCATAATAGGTGATACTCACATTAGTTATAGAACCGCTCTTCTCAATAGCCATGTTGCTCGAATCACCATTAACCAATTGCTCGTTGACTGATTTATGTTTTGAATTAATGAACACTAATGATGATCTTGCCTCATCTGCAGTACCCAAATCTTCTTCCTTGACCCTGTCCTTAAATCTCCGTTCCTCTCTCACTTCTCTCCTATCAGCTTCTTTCATATCAGCTGCTTTACCTTCATCTTCATCTCTCTTCTCCCCTTCCTTGACGTTATCGCTAAACCTCCTCCCTTCTTTCCTCGGTTTCCTGACTTCCGCGTCGCTCGTAACCTCTTCCTCCACCCTGTTCTCCCCCCTATCTTCCTCCATCACTCTCAACCCATCTTCCTTCCTTCTATCCTTCGAAACCCCCTCTTCCTTCCTCTCTTCCTTGTAGACCCCGTTCAGATCACCCGAATCCCCTACGATCCGGTCCTCAAAACGCCGTCTTTCCCTCTTCTCCTCTCTCGTCCCATCAGAAACCCTATGCCGCTTGCCGCTCTTGTCCAATCCCTCCTCCTCTCCTCCGTGCACCCTTCTCTTCCTCGAGGAAGACGAATGGCGGCGCCTCTCCATGGACTCCTCGCGGGAAACCCTGTCCCGCTCGACCGAATCCCTAGCCCTACTCGTCGACCGCTCAACATTGGCGGGGGAGTCCTCCCGGAAGCGATGGCGGCGGTCATCGTCGCGGTGCCGCTCGTCCCGGGATCCATGGCTCTTCTCCTCCCGCCTCGGCTCGAGATCGAAGGGCGAGTCGTCCCGGGAGCGGTGGCGGCGGTCGTCGTCGCGGTGGCGCTCGCCCCTCGATCCGCGGCGCTTCTCTTCGCCGTGGTGGTGCCGGTGCTTGTGATCCCGGTCGCGATCGCGGTGATGGTGATCCTTGCTGGAATCTCGATCCCTCTCGCGGTCGTCTCGGGATTTCCGGCTAGATCGATCCTTGTCCATGACGTAGGATTCGTCGTCGGCGGCGTCCCCCTTCCCGTCCGAGGGTTTCGAGGAGGCTCCAGAGGAAAGTGAAGTGCTGCAGAGCCCTCGACTTATAATCAGGTAAAGAATGCAGGGGAGGGAACCCACGGAGTGGCTAGGTTTTTGGGGATTTTATTTTATATTTTATGAAAACAAATTATCATACCATACGTCTTATATATCTAATGTCTAAAAATAAAATTAATTTAATTCCATTGTAGAATATATATATATATATTTATGTCTGATATTCAATGTTTAATTTTTTTAAAAATTTTGTTCAATAAAAAAAAAATATACATAGTATTTATTAACTAATTTGATACTTAAAATTGTCATTAAGTAGAGGTGACAAACAACTTATGAAGTATATCTAATGTTTCATATTTATTTTTTTTAAATATTTTTTTTAATTCTTAAAAAAAAAAGGATGATCAATACTCAAAAATAATCAGTTTTCTAAAAGAAGAAGAGATTGTGCTCATTAACTGATTTATGTAAAATTATTTGTATTCTTATATAACCACCTATGTGTTAATTATGACAAAGAGATTTTAATTTGCTTTTAGCATTGGACCTGAATATAGTATTTAACATTGACTGATGTGTTTAAATTTTGTCTATGCTAATCTTTCTTGTCAAATGAATTATATATTCTCTATTCTAATTTTTTCATGATATTATTTACTCTTGAGCAATAATGATCATGTATTCTCTCTCTATTGAAGTAAGAAATACTTCTACTTCCCTTTCTTTTTCTTCTCATTAATTCAGTCAAAATTAATGTACAAAAGATATTTCCTCTATTATCTTCAAATATAGAATAATAGAACCAGTAAATTGAAGAAATATGGTAGGAGCAAGCTACAGGGCAAAATAGTTTTATTATATTAAGCTCAACAATTGTCTCATTATCTACAATGTCAACTTTGGTTGTCTCCAATATTTTCAATGTTGCTATGTTGAAGAAAAGCATACACTCTTGAACTGATTAACCAATTTGATGTCTAATAAAAGATTACCAATTATATTCTTTTTTAACAAATTTCTTAATAATAATATTAACAATTATTTATTTTTCCATTATAAGTTTAAGAACTAAACAAGATTCTTGATTCAACTTCATACTATAAGAGCTCCAATGGTTCAACAATGAATAAAGAAAGCTACATTACTTTAAACTTGGAATAAATTTGATTAAAATATGAATTCAGTGAACATTCATTATACCGTAGATGATTAGGTTTGTAAACAGGACAAATTAGGCTAAGAGATGCTTAACTGCAGTCTCGAACCAATTTCATATTCAAACCCAATCCATCTATTGTTCAAGTCAGATTTAATCAGGTCCATAGAGAGGATCGCAGGTGCAATGAACCATTTGAGTCAAATTGGGATAAAGTGTAACCCATATTCCATTCAAAATATTTAGGTTTCAACTAGAAATAAGTCTAAGTTCAGTTTGTAGCTCAAATCAAGGAACTAAATATAACTAATATAAAATAATCAATAATTAGATATAAAATCTATAAAAAAGAAAATAAAACTAAAAAGAGTCTATTTAAACTAGAAATTCCATTTAAAATTAAATTCATTCTAGTAATCGATCTCTCTTTAAGTTTAAACTATGATTTTTACACTCTCTTTATATTGATATATTTAAGTATATTATAAATAAGAATATACCAATACAAATAATAAAATATAAATATTTAAATATAATTAAATAAAAATAGATGAGAGAAAATATAATTATTCAGATAAAAAAAGAAATTTGTTTTAATAGAGTTCATTGAATAAATTAGGAAAGATATTTAGATTAAATGCGAGGAAAATTTGTTTTATCCATTTTTTGTGTTCAGCTCATTAAGTTTGAGTTAAGTTAGGCTCACTTTTATTGTCCTAGATTAAATTTAGATAAAATATGAGTGAGTCAAGTAATTTTAGGTCAGATCTAATTTTAAAACCTAATATCATCCATGGGTCTTTAAATACAAATATGATGTTATTGGATGATGTCTCGACATGACTCATTTGTAAGCTATAGTTAATAGTTTTAATATTACAATGTATAAAAGATTTTCTATCATATAACCAACCTTTTTTTTTTTTTCTTTCCATAAATGTAGTAGATGAAGATTTTTCTAAGAATATTGTACTAAAAAATAAAAATAAAAAAAGCCATCTTTTGCTGTGTTTCTACGACGTTAGCATGGCAGTAATCCATGCAATACATATTCCCTTCCACTAAGTATGGTAGCATTAGCATGCAACCCATGCAATACGTGTAAAAGAAAGCGTTGATCTATGCAATTATGGGCTTTTGCCTGTAGAGTGCTAAAGAAAATTATCTCTATTAATTAACTGTGGAAGCCTTATAATGCTTGCTTCCTTATTTTGTAACTAAGCAAAGTATTTTGTGATTGAACTTTGTTTATCATGGGGATCTAACATGACAAACAATAAGAGACGCAGATTCTTCTCTGCACTAGCCTACCAAAAAAAAAGAAAAAAAAAACACAATATTTCCCTCGGTCAATAGGATCAAAGCTTGACACCTGCATAAACCTGATTAGAAAAAGAATCAATTGTTAAGACTAACTTGGATAGATTGTTAGATTCCGCAAGATTGATATGGAGGAAATAGAGAGAGCACGATGCAAAGAGCGCTAAGAGTCTCAAAACTGCACTTTATTAATAACTTCTGCCATCCAAAAAATAGTCCAACTATAAAATGGTATTTAAACATCTTCATCTTATACTATTATCTAAAATCTACTAAGTGCATAATTAATATGAGACTAAATAAAAATCAGCTCGGACTAAACTCTTACATACTCCATTTAAATTCGATGTCCTTGTCAAGATAAAGGTCCAAATTCAAATCCAAATGCTATAACAAACATCTTTAACTGACCTCTAACCTGCATGGTCCATGGATCAGATTAGTTTTGATATCATCCGTGATGACTTAAAACCTCCCGCTGAAAGATTAGGCAGAAGTGTTATTGAATTCCTTACCTTATACAAATGTACCAAATCTATTGATACACAACCAGTGTGAAACTAAATATGCACCAACACAGTCTCTTGCATGCTTGGAAAAGGCACATCTTCAAGTTGAATCCAGATTGTTGCCAAACAGGCTACTAGAGCTTGGCTTCAAGTAGATGGACTACATTGCTGTCCATTTTGCCATATACCACTGAATTGTTTCTTAATTTGAATGAGACCAACAGTCTCATATCAGTTTTGACTTTAAATTGAGAAATAACTTCAAGTATTGAATTATTAACTGAAGCTATTCAAGGCTAGAGTTATATAAGTAGTGAAAAAATAATAAAAAAATAAAACCATAAAATAAATGACATGCATGGCCATAAGCCACCGTATCGCCACTTAACAGTCTCAAAGCAGTTTGACTGCAAATTGAGAACTACTCCAAGCACTGGACTATCAACCCAATAATGGAATTCTGCAAGCACCGAAAAAAACTTCAAAATGGAGAAACGAGTGCGAACATATTTACAAGGATTAATCAGCCAAATGATCTCTGAAAAAAAAAATACAGACAACCTTTTCATCAATCTAATATCTGACACCCACTGAAATTCTGAGCTTTATGGTTATTTATGGCTTAAGTTCAGTACTATTAGCATTCTACTCTCATGAAAGAAGGGGGGAAAACAAAGGGTGAAGATGACGCACATCATCCATGACAACATCTCCCATGCACAGCAATATCTGCTTGCTTTCACGAGGTACTGCACTTTCCCATATGGTCACTCATTTGGTAAAGCTGTTCCTATGAATTTAAACCAAGAAGTATGAAGTTTCTAGCATTTGAACAACACATTTTTATACTTCTTACAGCTCGGCCTTAAGGTCTTCCTCCATCTCTTGCCTCATACCTGCTGGTATACCCTCTGCCACTCTGAACATGGTCATCCAGAAAGAAAGATCAGCTGCAATTCTTGTCACATACTGAGTTTTGGAAACATACTGACAGTTTATACTCACATCTCAGCAGTGGTTATAATGGTACCATGATTATTTGATGGATGAACAAGTACTTTGTTGTCACTCCTCAATTCTGAATCTATGGCTTCACCCTATACGAAAAAGAAACAAACAGCATTACTCTGAGTCATCTATGTTAAGCATCTTCTTGTTTCTGCCATAGTTGTCCTAAGAAAACCATACACGTTCATTTGGATTGGCAGGGCTCTGAATACTCATTTTCACCTTGGAAGGGCTCCTCAAAGTACCCTGAAGATTACAAAAATCAAGCATTACTTGACATGTAACAGAAAGAGCTTGAATGATGGGTCGTTTAGCAGCATCAACAATTTGACAATAGAGATATCAAGCCACAAAAGCTGTGCTGAAATGCATGTTCAATTAGGTGACATCAACAATGCATGCATATACACATGCTGATGCAGATAACCCTCCCTCTATGGACAGCTAGGTTTGACTTTTTAATCAATTATCTGAGCTTTGGGCTCAAACACAGAATATGAAGATTAAAATTACTTAAATGATATATACAGAATATAGATGACACATGCACCTTACCTACAACAATCTGCTGCAAAATAAATCAGGAATCACCTTTGCTAATTGTGATTATGAAAGGAGAAGATAAGAGCTCTCCACCTCCTGCCCATAATTGAAATTGAGAAAGGGAGTTCCCACCCAATGTTTGGTATATGTCTCCTGATAGATTGCATTGTACCATCGTTTTATAGGCATATCTAAGACATGTTCTCTTATATTGATAAGTTTCTAAAATTGACTGTGGCATGCAGTTTAGATTAAGAATTTTTGACATCTTTATATTTTTCAAAAATCTTTCCTCTAAGTGCATTTACCACAGAAAAACCAGCGAATTAGTAAAGTTCCCAAAATAAATAAATAAATAGATCCACAACTCCAGCCATGACAAGTTTCAATACTGATTATCAATAAATAATGCAGCGATGATATCAGTAGAGGTATAAGGTGGCATAGACCTTGTTTGCCCACATTAGTCCACAAGCATTACAAAGAGATCTAGGACCAGCCGGTCCACGACGCATTGCTGGTGTCATCTTTTCACTAATGCCACAATTCTGACACCTGTAGCAAGCACATAAATATTAGAAGACAACTAACAGATGGGGAGGCATGCCGGGCAAGAGTGATAGAAGCAGAAAGTTTCCATAGCTGAGTTAGAGTAACAATATCTGCCAAATGTAAGTATGGTCCAAGACTCACTTTGATTCTCGAGGTGGTTCATCTTGGGTTGAGTTCTGAGCAGGATCAACACTTGAAGCGGCAGATGCCCCTTCCTGGAGATTTGCCTTCCCAGCAAATTGCCCTTTCCGGCGCTGCATTCTGCCAAAGCCATTCATATGACTGGAGCATGAATTTGGATTTGCCATGACTAGAACAAAGATGTAAGAGCTAAACAAACAGAGACAAAAGAGATATCCAAGACAAGAGAAAGTCACCCAGTCATAAAAATTGGTCTCTAATTTGTGATTCTATATATTGTGACTGAATCATTGCTTTCCAATAAAAAAACAATCTCATTTTAGGATAAGTGAAGAGATACAAAAGAAAATAAAGAAGTTGCCATTTAGACAGAAATAACATTTTCCATATATTTAACATGATATAGGATAAAGATTTCCTCAAATTTTTCAGAATGTGAACTATCCTTTGGCTAAAATGGTTTCATCCTGCATATTGTAAAAGGATTAGCAATGTGGATATTAACTTTGTCATTGCTTGCCTCATCATTGTCCCATACAAACTAGCAATATAGAACAACAACAACAACAAAAACAAGAACAAAGCCTTAATTGCAAACTAGTTGGACTCGGCTACATCAATCTTTTTTCTCCATTCAATTCTGTGCTAAGTCATATTTTTGTAATATAGAATGATTTTATAAAATTCATTACTCTCTGTAGACTCATGTAAATTAAGATACAATATATTTTGTTACTGACCTATCAAATAGAGCACATTGAGATTAAAAAACTATTTAATCTGCCGGTCCTTGTTGAAATGAGATACTTTCTAGAAACCTAATTTTGCAAAACCCCCCCCCCCCAAATATATATATATATATATATATAATAATAATAAAACAAGAGAAAATATATGAATGTTTCTAGCAGGCATCAAAAGCAATTATAATCAAATCAAAACACAAAGAGAGAAAATTAAAAAAATAACTCAGTTTTTGTAACTTCCTGTTTTCCATCTTTCCCCTTCTTGAACTTTATCAACTTACTTTTTCGGTTGGATAAAATATTGAATTTATTTAAATTTCAAGTGTTCAACAGTGTTACCAATACCAGTCAGCAACATATTCTAACATGACTGACGCTTTGTAAGTTGTCTCAGTTTGAGGTGTTCAACAATGTTACCAATACCAGTCAGGAACACATTCTAACATGTCTGATACGTTGTTAGTTGTCTCATTGTACACCTCCATACACAAATAAAACAGCAAACTCGGGTTGGTTTTGAACTATCTTTGGACCCATGGTCCCCGAGGGAAATAAATAAACAATATCCTTGAATTATAACATAACATTTGCCATATTTAATAGTGTACTTGAAAAAAAAAGGATTATCAATCAAAGGCTTCTTTGAAATACAAAACAAAGAATCCCTATCGCTCAGACAATAACCTTATCCTATGCAATCACAGGCCAAGATCTTGTTCAACTGCATGAACCCTTTCCCTAGATTGTGGACTGCGGTTATAGCAACAAACTCAGCATGTCTAAATAGTCAGGAGCAGCCATATTTGCTGCCTTTCATCACAACAAACATAAAAATGAACTGCCACTATGTGTAGACCTTTGAAATATAACATTCCTTGTTTGCCACCTTCCTATTAATAACTTGCGAAGAACATCATCATATAATATCAACAACTTATTACTCAAATGTTTCTTACACAAAACTAGCCTAACCAGACCCACAAACTATGCATAAAACTGGCACACCCAGCCCCACAAGCGATACACTATTCACCAAAGGCAATGGCAATTTCTCCTAATTAAGTATCAAAATGTAGCCACATAAGGTGTGCAATATTATGGACTCAATGCAGACCAGAAATGCTTGACGCTATGGTTATTCAACCCTAGACCCTGTTACAACAAATTCTATGATCGAAGACCTCAAAGGGTGGGCAAACATGGTCAAACATCATCAAATCTGGAGAGAGAGATAGAGAGTCATGGACGCATAGGAAGCTGTTACGAAACAAATTTGACGGCCAAGCTGGCACCCTTCATAGACACAAGTCTCCTAGGCAGCCCCTGAACCTTTCCAAGTCTTGATAAAGGAATGACACAAGATGAACTCAAAAATGTGCAATGAGCTTAAGTTTTGCAAATGAGTCAATATTAGTTCAAGTTGCAGTCTACCGTACATCAATCTCAAAGATGGCATCATCACAGTCAACACAAGTTGAATTTCAAAACCAAATTACTTCGAAGATGTTTGGCATTATGTTAACTTTCCAACACATCTTGAATCACCTCAACTGAAGTTTAGACAAGAAAGTTACAGCAATTTCATTGAAGGCTTGTTATGCCGACACATTTTTGTGAAATTCAAGCTTATTACAAAAATACCTTTCCTTGGCCTTGTCGAATTAAGGATGAGTTTTCTAGATTTTTGGTCAATTTTCCCCACTTTTCCCTCCTATAAACACTTGTTAATTTGTTTATAAGTCCTATAGGACCTATCAAGCTGTTTCTTGTTCTTGTCTTTTATTTTCTCTCTTAGAAAACTGCATACATATGGATGGAAATAGGATTTCTATGGAGCCCATCCCTATAAATATCCCTTTTAAGTACATAGTTTTGATCATTGAGAAACTAACAAAGCTTCTTTTCTTCTAGGTGCACTCCAGTATTCTCTTTCTTCATGATGCATTTTACTTGATGCTTGCGTATTCTGCAAACTAATGAAGCAGCTATTGGTAGAGTCCTTAGTCGTGGAGCATCTCAAAGGTGCTAGTCAGAGCCCTTGGCAATGATAAGACCCTCTTGGTAGCAAAGTAAGGAGCTACTAGTGATCTTCTAGTTTCTTCTTAACATCTATATCCTTAACCTTTAGTTTTCAAATTGATAATTGCTTTCAAAATTCTAAGTTCAGATTTGCTTTCATTCATAGCTTGCTTTGGTCGTTTGTCAGGTAACTGTGGAGTTTGCACTATGCACCTCGGCTAGTGTCATGACCTTTTGACCATCCGATTAAGGCAATAACATTTTAAATTAGGCCTAAAATTAAGATCCTATTTATGAAGATAGAGGAGGTGTCAGATCAGATTTTTTAAGCAGCTGACGACAACTTTTTGCCTGTCCACCCTCATCATCCATGCCACCCAATAATCAAATATATAGGCACATAAAGACACAAAGGATGAGGCTGAAGTAAATTTAAGAAACAAAAACAAAATAATGAAACAAAATAATGGTTTGAGAGAAAAAGAGAGCTCAAAGTAAATTTAAGAAACTAGTGATTCAATATAACATTATTTCCAAAATTATTAATTACTATGCTATAATTTTTTTAAGTTTTACCTATAAAGCTATTAAGAAATATACCTATAAAGCCATGTATAGGTTGAATGCAGATTTGAAGGAGCTGGAAGAAAGACCACTTTACCCCCACCCTTCCTGAAAAAGACTACTTTACCCCCACCCTTCCTAACAATAGGTTAAATGACCATTTTGCTTCCATTATCTTAATCACTCGAGTTAACATTGCTGGATGGTTAAAAACTATCCTATGTTTCACACATTCCTAGAATCCAATATGACCACAGAACTTCCACTAAACAATTGGTGTAAGTCCACTTAACAGTCCTCATTGACTAGTCCAAACCAAATAAATTGACACACTTTACATACCTGAGAGCAACCTCCTTGCGGACATTATATCGGATTTTCTTATCAAAATTTCTTTCTTTGCGCTTTTCCCGGAATCTAATCAGCGAAGCAATCCTTTTTGCAGGAATATTTGTTCGTCGTAGTATATCATCATAAGCCTGTTGCAGAATGAAATTAAAGAGTGAACAAAAACAAAAAAAAGAAGAAAATAATAATGTTTTAATGATATAACTGAATAATGGGGAAATACCCTGTCATCCTGGTGACAGGGTAATGACATGCCAGCTATACCAGTTGGTACTTCACACCCTCCTAACAATAACAACACAGCTTGCACCTGCAGCACAAAAATCCCATTAAAGGAGAGTTATTTCTGACAAAACCAGCAGCAAGTGTAGTTACAAGTCTGCAATAACTTAATTGAACAAGTTTTCAGCACTTAGAAGGTATATGCTATAAAAGGCACCAAGTTTCTGAATGATAATAATAGTTTAAACAAGTTCAATTGTACACACTAACATACCCATTCAGCCCATTTTCTAACAGCAACATGAAATCCTTCAACAAAACTTTCAGCAATGCAGAAAGATGAACGACAAATTAAAATGAAGAAAACACCTTTCTATTGGTAAGAGAATCAGCAATACTCTACAAAATGCATACCATATGCAAACTAGACCAATCATTAGCTGATCAGGGTTCTAATCAGATCATCTATTCAATTTAACTGATGATAATTTTCAAAATAGTTCTCTTTAGTTGGAGGTTTTGATCAGCTAAGTCTATGTGCTATGATGTTTCATGATTCTCCCAATCTTCAAGCTGACCCTGAAGTTGGTAGCACTCATCACAACTAGTCACTTCTGACTTGATATACCTAAATCATTCAATCATCTAGACTTCTCTTAAGCATTGCTGATTTATTCAGCATAAGAATGGTAGCAGATTGTATCCCTCCAACATTTGCATTGGTAACGAAGAGTGGCAGATCAATTCATCACATGCTATAATCCAGAAACAACCTTCCCGCACTCTATGTTTCAATAAGAGGTTACATACTGGGGAAGAAGATGACATCTAGTTAACGAAACTATGGTCATCTTTACCCACAAGTTACTAGCCAACAAGCTGACTTGAAACACAACTCACAATATGTCAGATTAAAAAATTAGCAAAATATCAGTTAGTGCACCACCAACAACAACAACAATAAAACCTTAATCTTAGACTAGTTGGGGTCGGCTACATGAATCCTTTTTCTCCATTCAACTATGTTCTGAGTTATATTTTTTGTAAGATGCAAAAAATTCTAAATCTTTCTTTCTCACTTCCTCTCATATGATTTTCGATTTATCTCTATCTCTTTTTTTCTCTACATATATCAAGTCACTCTTCCGCACAGGTGCATCTCTAGGTTTACATTGCACATGTTCAAACAATTTAAGTCGTTCTTCCCTTAATTTATCTTCAATCGGAGCTACCTCTACCTTTTTACGAATGCTTTCATTTCTTATTTTATCTTTTCTTGTATTACTACACATCCATCTTAACATTCTCATTTTTACCACATTCATCTTATATACGTGTATTTTTCTAACTGCCCAACATTTCGTGCCATAAAGTATAAATGGTCTTATGGCTGTCTTATAAAACTTCCCCTTCAGTTTAATAGGTACTCTACGATCACATAATATTCCAATTGCACTTCTTCATTTTGTCCAACTTGCTTTAGTTCTATAGATAACATCATCCTCAATATCTCCTTTCTTATAAATAATCGATTCAAAATACTGAAAATGATCATTTTTAGTAATTTTATGATCCTCAATTTGTACTTCACATTCATCTTCATTTCTAATTATACTAAAATTGTATTCTATATATTCTGTCTTTATTTTATTTAACCTAAAATCTTTAAATTCTAATGCATTTCATCATAATTCTAACTTACAATTAATTTCAGCCTTAGTTTCATTTACTAGAACTATATCATCTGTAAATAACATACATCATGAAATATCATCCTGGATATGTTTAGTAAACTCATCTATAACTAAAGTAAAAAGATAAGGAGTAAAAGCAAATCCCTAATATAAGTTTACTGTAATAGAAAATTTGTTAATATTACCACCAATAATTCTTACACTAGTAACTACCCCATCAAACATATCTTTTATTATATTGATACACCTAATAGGTACTCCTTTCTTTTTTAACACCCACCATAAGATTTTTCTAGGGACCTTATCATATGCTTTCTCTATCATACGAAAATCTTGTTTTTTTGCTCCATGCATCTCCATTAACTTTTTAAGAAGGAAAATAGCTTCTATGATCGATCTTCCTAGCATAAAACCAAATTGATTCTCTAATATTTTTATAGTACATCTCAACAATTGATCAATTACTCTCTCTCAAAGTTTCATAGTATGACTCGCGAGTTTGATACCACGATAATTAGAATAGTTTTGAATATCTCCTTTATTCTTATAAATTGGTACTATAATGCTTTTCTCCCATTCATTAGGCATTTTTTTAATTTCTAATATTCTGTTAAATAAATTTGCCACCAACTTTATTCCAGTATTACCTAAACATTTACAAACTTTTATAGAAATCTTATCAAGTGCCATAAATTTTTCTACTTTTATTTTTTTTATAGCCTCATTTACTTTAAATATCCTAATTCTATAAGTATACACCATGACTTTATCCTCAATGGAGTTAATAGGGCATCCTAAATTATTTACATGATTTTTATTTAATAATTTATTAAAATAGCTTCCCAATCTTTTTTTGATCTTTTTCTTCTTAATTAAAACTTTTTGATTATCATCTTTAATGCATTTAACCTTAAAAATATCTCTAATTTTTCTGTTTTTTACTCTTACAATTCTATATATGTCTTTCTCTCCATTTTTAGTTTCTAACTTACGATATAATTCATATACCTTACATCTAACCTTTCGTACCCTTTTTTAACTTTTTTTTTAATCATCTTATAGTTTTCATATGCTTCTCCATTCTTGCATTTAAGTAATTTTCTATAGCACTCTCTTTTAGCCTTAATTGCTAATTAAACTTTCTTATTCCACCACCAAGTTTGCTTATCATATAGTTATTTTCCTTTTGACTCTCCTAATACCTCTATAGCTATTTTTCTAATATTATTAGCTATCTCTTCTCATATGATATTAATTTCTCCATTGATACTATATTTTCCTTCCTTCATCACTCTATCTTTAAAAGTTATTAGTTTTTTTTCTTTCACGTTCTACCACCTAATCCTTAGATTCTTGTACCTTGTAGTCTTTCTCCTTCATTTTTGAATACATATATTCATAACTATTAATTTATATTGTGTAGTTAGACCCTCATCAAGTATAACCTTCCAATCTTTACAAAACGCTCAATCAATCCTTCTAATAAGGAAGAAATCTATTTGACTAGTATTATATCCATTTTTAAAAGTTATCAAATAAGAGTCCCTCTTTTTAAAATATACATTGGCTAATAGCAAATCATATGCCATCGCAAACTCTAAAATAGCATTTTTCTCATCATTTCTATCTCCAAATCTATAACCTCCATGTACTCTTTCAAAACTTATATTATACTTTCTATATGTCTATTCAAATATTCTCCAATAAATATTTTTCTTCAGTAGGAATCTCTTGAATTAATCTATTTATATCCTTTCAAAAACTTTGCTTTGTCACACTATCTAAACCTACTTGAGAAGCATCAGCACTAATGATATTTATTGACTCCTCATTTATCACTAATTTAATTAAAATTGTTCTATCTTCTATCCTTTTAATGTCTACAATTCAATCTTTTAGGTTTTTATCTACAATAATTCCTATTCCATTTTTATTCCTAACTTTACTTGTATACCAAAATTTAAAACTATTAATCTCTTTTGCATTTTCACATGTCCACTTCGTTTCCTATAAGCAAGCTACATTAATTCTTCTTTTAGTCATTATATCTATTAGTTTCATTAACTTTCCTATTAATGATCCTATATTCCAAATTGCTAAACACATTTTTTTATTTTATTTTTATTTTTATTTTTATTTTCTTGGACTAACTTCTTTACCCACACCTATTTATAAAGGTGTGGGCACCAGTTTACGAAGGTGTGAAAATCCTTACTTATTTTTTGTCACATCTAAGCGCCGATATAATGCATCGCTTCCGATGATCGCCCTAACTACCCTGACCATTTCTATTACATCCGAGGTCCAATGCAGGGCGTCGCTTATGGAGAATGCCTTATCCTTATCAATTTTCTCTATTAGATTCATATTTATAAGGTGTGACTATAGTTTTACACTAGCCGTCAACCTACCACAACTTTTCTCGTTTATCCAAACTTGGGACCGGCTATGTATAAAAAACTCATACATAGCACCAACAATTCCTACCCTATGGATCGATTATGCTCGTACATCATAGATGTGACTTTAGACAAATGAATACGACAACGAATCTTTAGTACGAATAGTGAGAAGCACATTAGAGAATAAGCTAGTGACATAGCAGTAGCTCTACTAAATTAAAAATATATATAAATAAAAAATTGAGCTTGGAGTAGAACAGCATAGTCAAAGGTTAAAGACATGCATTGCTTAGACAGACATATATAACATTAATCAGTCTAGAGCACTGGAAAGAGCAATAGAGTAAATGAAAAGTAGCACGTAATTTTTTGAGCATTATAGCCAACACTTGTCAAGGTTCTCAACAAGCAATTGCGAGCACACTTAGTATTGCTTGAAAAATTATGTAAATCATTTATTAAATCATATAACTATTCCTGCCATTATGCTTTTGATTTAAACTTCAAAATGGCCAGGCTTTCTTAAAAAAAGGCGAAACTTGGTGTTCAATAGATACTTAAAATTTACTGTTTTCTGATGGGACTCCTTTAGTCCCCCAAAAAGCAAGGGAAGAAGAGTGAAGCATATTAAAAGAGATTATTCCTGAAGTTTTACTAATTCTTAGGTAAACAGGTTTAAACTGTGTTGGTGGGGAGAAAAAGGTGACTTAAGAAGGTTGCACCTTTTCTACTACATTCAGTTAAATACTTTTCTATTATAAAATACAATTTCACTAATCAAAAGTAGCAGGCTTCCATGGCCAAAAAGAGTGTAGTGAAAGCTCTTCAAAGGTAACTGCGGCATCAGCATGCCCCTGAACTACAATTTAAAAAATTGACTGTAAATGAATAATGAAGTTCGATCAAAGACAACAGAGTTGAACAATGGCACAAAAAAAAACCACTTATCTGATCTAATCATCATGCAGACACTTTGATGTCCACCTCTGAAGCCTTAAAATCATGACCATCCCTTGTCTTCACACTCATCTAAACAGGTGGGTTCTCTAGGAAAATAACAAGCACATCTTTTTTAAGAGCCAAGAGGACAATGAAACATTCAGAACCTTCCAGATAGCATGTGAGATAAGATTCATTTCAACATTTTTTTTTTTTTTTTGAGGGAATAGTAGGGGATTTCAACAAAAAATTTAAAAGCTAAAATAGACTATTATAGGATTTTGATCTTGAAGCTGAGGCAAGGACAAGTGGCTCAGCTGTGATGGTTTCCAAAGGGTTTGCAAATTAAAGAATATATTTACTGCCATGTCAGATCATTTTGAACTACAAGCAGCATCCATTTCTTATAGTCCTCCTTTTTTAATTTTTCAGTTTTTTTTAAAAAAAAACTCTTCCAGTTCCCTGGCTTTGATAATAGTTACAAACACAGTAAAAAAAAAAAAAAAAATCTTTCATTTAGCTGAACAATCATCAAATCCATCATATACTACGTTTATCCAACTGCCTGATTCACTTGATTAGAACTAGCATCACCATTTCAAACTGACATCCGATGGTCACAAGTATATTCATCAAACAGTTCGGAATGAAATGAACATAATAATGCTAACACCGCCAAACATTTATCAAACGGTTTGGATCAATCAAGCACTGCATAAATCGGTGCACAGGCCACATCGGTTGTCAAAAAAATAAAAAGGCATGGCATCACAACCCATCAATTAGATCAAGCAAACACTAATTCGAGGAATTCCACAAAATTCATTCAGGTGATTGAACACTGTTTTATTAAGCAATGCATAAATCGGTGCACAGGCCACATCAGCTGTCAAAAAAATAAAAAGGCATGGCATCACAACCCATCAATTAGATCAAGCAAACACTAATTCGAACAATTCCACAAAATTCATTCAGGTGATTGAACACTGTTTTATTAAGCTCGTGAACCACAGTTTCGCAATCGAGCAAAACGATGCCACCTTTAGCTAAATTCGAAAAGAAAGAAACAAAAGTCCTACAGAGAACATTAGAACAGGGTCCAAAAAGGTAAAATAGATCCAAAGGAGGAAAAAGCGCTTACCTTTTCGGGGGTGACGGAGTCGAAGACATACACCTCGCCCTGGAACAAGAGCGTGAGCTGGTTCGAGGTGGCGCTCATGAGCGGCATGGCCGCGTCGACGGCGTCGGCGAGGTGGTCCTGATCCACAGCCGGCGTGGCGGCGGCCACCTCCATCTTCTCGACCCCGGACACGCCCTCGAGGCCGCCGGCGCCGGCGCCCCCGTCGCCGGACGCGCCATCGTGGCCGTATATCTGGGTCTCCGGTGGGTTCGCGTCGGACATACTCTCGAACGGTGGGAGGGTACGGCGGCCGGAGTGCCGGGACGGCGGACGGCGAGGTAACCCTAACCCTTGGGTGGAGTCCGGGAGGGCGAGTGGGCGGTGATGGCGTGATGTGGGAATCACAGCCGCTGGATTGCTGTTTGATGACGCGAAACACGGGAAGCGCGTGTGGACTGTCCTCGGCGGGGCTTAACGCGGACCCACTGGGTGGGCGTTATGATGCGGTCAAGAGATGAGGACCGTTGGATTGGGTGATGACGGTGTGGACCACAGTGAACACGTGGGACATCATCAGCCACCGCACATCACGCATCACGTGAACGTTGTCAGTGATGCGCAGCGCAAGGTACCGGCCGTTACGTGAGGAACAGTGGAGGTGGGATGTGGATCGGCTGTCTGGTCTCCAAGGCAAACAGCCTTTCTCGAGTACTTTTCCAAGGAGCCGTGCATCGCTGCTGGTCGCCAAGGGGGTCCGCTTCAATTTTTATATTAAAAATAAATAAATAAATAAATAATATGCATTTGGCTCCCAAACTTTCACTCAAAGTTCATTTTAATTTCAAACCTGCAGTTGTTGCAATCTAATCTTTAAGAATTTCATAAAATTAATTAAAATTAATAAAATAACTGATTTATCATGCTGTAAATCAATTCATATATTCACATTAAAAATAATATTTCATCAATTTTACTTGATCTTATAGAATAACAATAATATAATATTTTTAAATCACAAGAAACTGTAACAAGTTTAAGAGCAAAAAAAATTTTTAAGTTAAATTTTAAAAATCAAAAGCATATTTTTACCTAAAAGTAAAACTACAAAGAGAGATATACAGAATAAGGCCTTGAATTTAGACATTTTATCCTAATTGCTATGTGACGATGCTTCATGATATCTTTGTTTTTACTTGGAGTTCAAACAATAAATTTTGATTCCATAAGTTTAGAGATATAGCAAATGAATGTTATGTTATTTATTTAAATAAATAATTCCAATGTTATACTCATTTTAAGAAAATTCTTATTATATAATTAAATAAGAACTTCAATAAAAAGTGTAAAAAAAATGTCCGCAAAGAGAAAATGGAAATAGAGCTACTCAAGTAATAAAGAATAAAACCTACTGGTTTATGTCCCCATATATAATATTGTTTTCAATAATTAAAAAAATCAAACATATAAAAATAATAAAATTAAATGGATTTTAATTTTTAAAAAATATTAATTCCATACATAGAATGATAGTGATTGACAGAAATTCTCTAAAATCTAAGCCATGAATCATGATCTAATCTCACTTAATGTTATATATTGCACGGATTGTAATCTCAATATATGATAATTCAAGTCATTTCCCAGAAAAGAGTGCAACCATTCTAGAGGATCCTTAAGTTCTCGGTCCGATTCCCAGATCTATCTTCAAAATCCAACCCCAATCTTGCATCAAAAGAAATTCAAACTGCCCAAAGAGCCACTCAAGGAGCTGGCCCAGGACCGGGCCCATGCAGTGGCCCAAGTTGAGTTTAAGCATGCATAAATTATATACTATATTATAAAAATTAATCTTTACGGTAGCACTGCTTATTTACGTAGCAATATTCTTTTCTACAAAATGAGTGTATTAATTAAAAGAGATTAAAAGCTACTCTTCTTCTGCTATAACTAAGTTTCAATTATTTTCCAAATTCCAATGTTCCGATGGATTATCCAACAACAGCAGTTCACACGTTTAAACAATAGAAAGCTTATACCTCAAGAATTAGTGGATGTCCATTATCAAAAATTAAATACCTTTAAATTATTTTTAAAATAAAAAGACATTGCCAGAATGGCTGTACCACAAAGCTTAGATGTATATTTTTTCTGAAAAAGAGAGAACCACATGTACCAGTTAAATATTCCGTATGGTCAACTTTGTTAATAAAAATTTGATCCTAAAAATTATTAGCATGATGATGAAATAAAGAATGGCTGTTTTATAGCAAAGGTAGATTGGCAGTGTAGATGAATAACAATGCAATATTTTATACAGAATTGATACCACGGTTTGGAGGAGTCCAAGAATCTCATCCTCTGCATTGTGTTGGTGGCAACCACTGATAGGACCATATCATGCTAACCATAACGTTCTTAGGTGACTCTTGTTAGACTCTTGTTGAATAAATTGGCCTCCTTCACCTTCAAGATCCTGAAAATTCTAAAGAACACTGCTGTCATCGAGACCTTTCTCTAGTTTTTCTTGCATCCACTTCGCCTTCTGACACAGAGAAGCCAGTCTCCTAACTCCAGAGACCATACCAAATGATGCCCTCAAGTATAAGAGGCCAAAACAATTGTTGGGTACTCAGAAAGTATCTTTGAAAATTAGAAGCATGAGCTACTCTACCAAGAAATAATTGGCATGATTAGAGCGTGCAGGTAAATACATGATGAAGGTATGGCAACAAAATGACAATACAAGATTGGTAGATATTTGAATGGCATCCTCAACGAAGCTTTCAAGTGCCATGGTAGAGCATGTCCAAGTTTCTGTGAGCTTCTCATCAGACATAAATATGTCTGGTTGTTACACCATTCAAATGGTCCCCTGTTTTGATCTTTCACAATGGTCCTTTTAACTCCACAATCATCACAGCTGTCATGAAGAAATTGATAATTAGTAACACTAGAGTAGGCTGTTGAAAGGTGATTCACATGCTCTTCTACCAGTCCTTTGGCTTTTTGTAGGAGTAGAGCTTGCCTATCCACATGGATCTCTTCCACCCCAACATCACTTCATAATGGAAATTGAATCTTTTTTTAAAAAAAAAAAAAAATCATAATGAAAATTGACTCTTTTTTTTTAAGATTTTAATACATGCATTCTTTCTTATTTTTTTAAAATAATTTATTGATGAGCAATTTAATCTTTTTCTCTTCTTTTATCCATTAGTTACATACTAATAGAAATATAATTATAAACTTATAAAATATTAAAATAATATAATTAAGCAATAGTCTATAAGCATGTGCTTTTAAAATTAAACAAATATTTATATCAAATTATTAATAAAATTATAAAATAAAATAATATTAGAAATATTCTTAATCTTATAAATTAAAAAAATAAAGTAATTCTTGATTCTACTCTTCCATCTCTTTCTTAAGGATGTTTAAAGCTGTTAATGTCGATCTTCAATAATATTCAACTTAAAAAAGTATACTTCTAATTCCATCATTTATTAAGTCATATTAGTGTCAACTATATTGCATAACAAAGAATATAAAATATTACAATATTAACCATATAAACAATCTAATGGATAATTTAAAACGTTATATAATGCCATTTAGATAAAATTCTAAAATTTAAGACAAATGAAACTGAAATGTATTTTATATCCCTTTTCAAACAACTAATTACGAGTAATCATCAAAGCTTATATGTTTTCTAGCAAATACTATTTTTTGATCATTTCGGTTTATTCATAACCCAACCCAACCTAATCTTAGAATTTTTAGATCGTTTCAAGTTTGGATCAGAAAAGTAAAGCTCTAACCCTATTTTTTGAATGGATTTGAATCGGGTTTATAAGTCGGATTAAGTTTATGTCACCTTTACTCAAAATTATATCTCCAAATCAAATCTAATAGTTAAGACCCTAAAGTCATGAGGAAGAGAGTGGAAGGTGGCAGAGGCCAGGGAAGGAAAGTAATAGGAGAGGCATGTAGCCATTCAGCCTTGATTAATCAAGAAGAATATATACAAGAAAGAAAAGAAATAGAATAAAAGATTTTTACATCGAAGAGTTGTTGACAATTACAATATTGGAGGTTAGCATGCATTTCCAATAAAAGTAGTAATCAGAAAATCTCATATCAGTCCATAGAAGAAGGAGATTTAATTCGATTTGGTATATTTTTTATATTTAATCTTTACTTTCTTTTAAAAATCTTAACACCCTTCTATAGACTCGAGCGGATAAACCTTTTGCATGGCTTGCATTCTTGTGAGAACCTCTGCAGCCAATGGATGAGAGAAGAAACGAAGCCTCTCCCCGTCTCTCGCGTCATCCTCGCCGTTCCACGCGGTAGCCCGCTTCGTTCCACTGCCCCAACTTCTTCAACGCCACCTCTGAGACCCCTCTCTCTCTCTCTCTCTCTCTAAAGCAGGAAACGTAGTAGAAAATCCTCACAGAATCAGGACCCAAATTTATATTTGGCAAGAAGTGAGGATCTATTTTTAGTGTGCTTGTTAATGATACATTAATTGCTATACCATAGGGCTACGTTTGATATGCAGGACAGAAAAGAATTAAAAGAAGGGACAGAATAAAAGAAAGGTTTAAATAGAATAAAAAATATACTATTCCTAATGGATGGAGTACAGGATAATAAATTGAGTTGAACAAAACTTCTTCTATCCTTTTGTGTTAGGCAAGGTTGAATAAAATTATTGATATACTTTTTTAATTTAATAATTATATTATTAAAAAAGATATTAGTAGTCATCGTTGATGATAAAAATTTAAAAAATAATAATAATAATTCAATAGAATAAAAATAAAAGCACTTATTTTCTTTAAAGAGATAACAATTTTGTGCGGTAAAATTTTGTCCAATCCTTGCTGAAACACAAACGTGGGAAGGACTACAAAAGTTCTATCTAATCTGGCGTGCCAATCTCGACCCATAAAAGACGAGGCTGGTCTCTGGTGAACAAAGAATTGGAGATCAACGTCATCATGAGAGGCTCTTGTTCTTTTGCACCTCCTCCTCCTCCTACATCATATTTCTATGGGTATAGCACGAGGTCTTTGGTGTTGCGTATATTGTTTCCTTTGGTCCTGGTTTCTCTGGGGTTATTTGCCTTGGATTCTTGGAGCCATGGCTCTTGGCTTTCCTCCTATGCGCCTCTCTTGACTGCAAGCGCAACGAGAAGTGGGGGTCTTCTCTTTGTTTCATCCAACTCTTCTGGAGGTGGTTCTGATAGAAGTGATCAGGCTCATGGTTCTTATTTTTCTCCTCTGCCCGTCGGAGCGCCGAGCCCAGCGCCGGAACCGGTGAGTCTTTCTCAATCCTTCTTCTTCTCTGCTTTCTATGGTATCGCGTCCTTCGAGTTTTTTTTTTTTTTTCCCTTTTATTCTCTCGTTTTTATTCTCCCCTCTAAGAGAAGTCCTCCTTTTCTCATTGTTTGTCTTTTTTTTTTTTTTTGAAAAAGCTTTAAAAATACATTAAAAAATTTCAACATAAAGGACCTAGTGGAAAATATCGGAATTAATTTTAGTATTCGTAACGGGGAGTTATGGTTTTTTTTTTTTTTTTTGGGAAGCACTTAGAGCGATATAATTAATACCGTATCTTATGAGTGGATGTGATGCATGATGCATCTGGAGATGTACATGTATGTGTATTTTATCCGGAGATGTCCTACCTTTGGGCTGGGGAATCACGGGGAAACGTTCTCAACTTCCATTCAAAGACGGAGTCGAACTAAATTATTGTGGTCGCTGTGGCCGTCAGTCTCTTTTCCATACGACTTTTCTCCGAGTAAGGGGAAACTCCTCTGCATGAATGGGTCCGAGGAGATCGAAACGATTGACGTCCAGATGGAAGGACATGTCTATGGTCACATGACTTCCTCACCATAGACGTTTTGTTGTGTTAGGTAGGGTGGTAAATTATGTTAACGAATCGTAAATGAATCGGATTAAATTTAAAGTAAATAATAAATAAATTAATTTAAATCTAAATCTAAATCTGATCTATTTATTAATTAAATCAAAAATCTCAATTCGAAGAAATTATACGTATTATATAGGTGACACGATGCAATCTGTGTAACCTATTTAATATATATAATCTTTGTAACTTATGTGATCTGTATAATATATATAATTCATATAACGTGTATAAAATCTGTGTAACTTATGTAATCTGTATAACATATTTAATATCAATTCGCTTATAAAATAATTATATATTAAAAATCATAAATAAAGAACAAACAAAAATTTTTAGTTCAAAAAAAAAAAAGAAGAAAGATAAGCATAAAATCCTTAAACAATCATATAATCATCCTCATAAAAATAATAATTAATTAAAGATGACATTAACTTAGATAAATAGGTTTGGCAAGTCATATCTAAATTAGCGAATCAAATTGTATAAATTGATCCATTTAATAATCGGATTAATTACGGATCAATTTCAGATTAGCGGGTCAACCTGTAACCCAACTTATTTATTAATCATGTTTAATGGATCAATCCAATTTTAATCTAAATTTATTCATATTTAATCTGAATTCACTAATTTCATGTTGGATTCGAACCATGCGTCCAAAATTATCATTCCTAACTTGTACAAGATTAAGTCTTAGGCAAACCTCTTGCTAAGTAGATAGCTGGAAACCGGAGATCTGTGCTCCTCTACAGCCATCAAATGTGCTTGCTTTCAGTTTTATATTCCAGCTAGTACGAAGAATTTGGTTCTAGCTTGTCTCTTGTAATCATTTATTTACTCTTTCAAGTGCACAGGACTTTCAGCGCTCTAGTCCAAACGATACTAGAAGAGCAAGGAGAAAAGATACGAGGCTAGAGAGGCTTGAACTTGGCCTAGCAGGAGCTCGAGCTGCAATTAGAGAAGCCATTCGAAATCCAAACCGTCCAGAATTAGTGGACAAAGATTACGTTCCAAAAGGCCCAGTATACAGAAATGCCAATGCTTTTCATAAGTAATAACTGATGTCCTTTGGTGAATCTCCAGCACTTTCATTAAATCATTTGCTTGCTTTCTACCTAAAGAAATAGACTATAACAAAGTGACCTTCGTAAACTTTCTACCATCAACTCCTCATCTCTGGAGAAATTGCAGGAGTTATCTGGAAATGGAGAAGTTGTTCAAGGTGTATGTTTATGAAGAAGGTGAACCACCAATATTCCATCATGGCCCCTGCAGGAGTATATATTCTACGGAAGGATATTTTATAAACAGCATGGATATGGAAAGCCAGATGAGAACAAGGGATCCTGACCGAGCTCATGCCTTCTTCCTTCCATTCAGTGTCGTCAAGATGGTTCAGCACCTTTACGAGCGCCGTCTCCATGATAGGAGTCCCTTGAGACGGATTGTTCTGGATTATATCAATGTCATCTCTCGAAAATACCCATACTGGAACAGAAGCCTTGGTGCAGATCATTTCATGCTCTCGTGCCATGACTGGGTAAGAGAAACTTCTCGTTCCTTTAAGATAATACAATAAAATTGATATCCAACCCTTCGATAAATCGGCACATATATAATTATTTTCTTACTGCATGCATTTATCTTCTCGTTTTCTTTAATTTTCAGTCTTGCTCCGTGTACAATAACTCTATACACATCTATATTTATTATGTATTGTAAAAAAATAACTGAGTATAATAAAAAAATAGTTATGCATGCGTGCATCGTCTCACTATATGGTAAAAAAGATTGCAGGTTAAAATAAATTAGTACGATGGATCCGAGTGTTGTATGGCTGGTAAATATAAAAGTCTGGTCCAGTTGAGGGGCCTGACATCAATTTGCCTTAAGTAATACCCAATGGCTAATGTAGTAGGAGACTGTTCAACTGCATGGGTAATCTGATGGAGCTTTGAAATTCTTAGCAATTACTGTGCGCTTCCAATCCTTGCAGGGGCCTTACGCTTCTGGTGGCCATCACTATCTATATTGGAACTCCATTCGCGTCTTGTGCAACGCAAACACGACGGAGGGGTTCAACCCGGCGAAAGACGTATCGCTTCCAGAGATGAACATAGTATCCGACGTCATCGACGTCGGAGGACCATCCGCCTCAGGCCGTCCAATCCTCGCCTTCTTCGCCGGAGGAAACCACGGGCCCGTCCGGCCGGTGCTTCTGAAGCACTGGAAGGGCAAAGACGATGGCATCCAAGTCCACGAGTACCTCCCCAAGGGAGTATCCTACGCTGACCACATGAAGAAGAGCAGGTTTTGCCTTTGCCCAAGCGGGCACGAAGTCGCCAGCCCAAGAATCATGGAGGCAATCTTCCACGAGTGCGTGCCCGTCACGATTAACGCCCATTACGTGCTGCCGTTCAGCGACGTTCTCAACTGGAAGGCCTTCTCGGTCCAGGTCTCGGTTGAGGACATCCCCAACCTTAAGAGCATTCTGACGAGCATTTCACCGAGGCAGTACGTAAGGATGCAGAGGAGAGTGAGGGTGGTGCAGAGGCATTTCATGATGAATGGAACTCCGAAGAGGTTTGACTTGTATCATATGCTCCTCCACTCAATATGGCTGAGAAGACAAAACGTTCTTATTGAACCCCAGGACTGACTCATGCCAAAGCCCAATCCTCTAATAATGTGGAGTACTGGTGCATTTGTAAAGAAATTGTTAAATGTGCGATGCGGAAGTATTGGCAATTGGTGCGAAATTCAACTCAGGTAATTGTTAAATCATTTAAGTTATATAAAACTTTATGTTAATTAAGTTGCACTTATATTTGTAAGCGAAGAAGAAGAAAAACAGTTGTAATGCCTTGTAATGATAGTATATACAAGACACAAAATGAATATTTTCTTTCTTTTTTTCTTTTGCCGTTATAAATGATGATCTACACTGTCCTGGTATAAATACATTCTGTGGAGCCAAGATAAAAATATCACAGAACTGTATGAGAATAGAAAGAACTGGAGCTCCAAGCAACATGGAAAGCCATCCAATACGAAATAAATGTTCTTTGCACAGCACTAAATACATAGATGAAATGAATTGCCAGAAACGTAGAAGACTGAAATCCAATCCCATTATTTGGTGATAGAATTTAATTCCAAAGTTCTACGAAATGAAATAGAAGATTGCTTCCGCTCATATACCAAAAGCTTTTATTAGGCGGCAAAAGAACCCTCAAACATTGTTGGTCACCACTCATTAAAGATAAAGATAGATTACTCTGTATTAGAGGTAGATTGTGTCTCATTAATTTGATCCCTATAATGCTCTCATCTTACTTCATATCAATGCTACTCTGTATTAGAGGTAGATTGTGTCTCATTAATTTGATCCCTATAATGCTCTCATCTTACTTCATATCAATGCTCAAGCTGCTAAAACAAGTAAACTACAGAATAGATAAACTAAGAAGAATCTTTCTTTGAAAAGAAAAAAATGAAATCAGTAGGATTCACTATTAAATGAACTGAGAAGATGTATGTAGGAATAGCAAAAAAAAAGCTTAGCATTAGAAATTTGAAGAGCATAAATGTTGCTTTACTATCCAAATAGGTGTGAAAGTTCTTAAACAAACACAAGGAGCAGAACAACCATTAGCACGGATTAATATCATTCCAGAAGTTATTTTGTTATGTGATAAAGGAATAGAGCCCGAAAAGCTTAGGCAATTTGAACGGATATAAATAGCAAACTAGATGCCTTTTGAAGTTGTGCTACTTTTAAATTGGAGAACAAAAAGAACATCGTATTCTGTGAGAATATCTAGATAGCCCCTATTCCATTGGCCTATCTTTTTGAGGATTTATACTGCTGAGCTTCAAAGAGGCAGTATTTAATTTCCTTAGTATAGAGATGTAGAGATTGAAGGTAGAAGATTGGCCCATTAGGTTCACTTACTTTACCCAAGTCTACGCAACTAAAACAACTTTAGAGCCTTCTTTCATCCATTTGTCTATTCTCATCAATGGATGCCCCAGTGTAGAAGTTTTGCAAGGATGATCAGAGCATGGTAGACTCCTTTATAAATTTATCTACTACCAAGGAGTTAGGTGCCCCTTCTATAATACTATTTAGAAAGTATTTGCTTTTGAAAAGATAAAGATTTTTTTTTAGCTAACTCCATTCAATAAACTGCAAATGAACAATGTGTTAGTTAAAAAAAGATGGTCGATAAGTACTAGATGTGTATTATATGAAGCCAACCAGAAGTCAATGGATCATTTATTTATTAGATGCCCAGTCTCAAGTTTACTACTGAAAACACTAGCCAAATGTCTGAAAGCAGCCATATTACCTAATAGTCTCTTCAAATTTTGATCAGAATGAAAAAGAAAAAAAATACCAATTAATAAGAAATGGCGGGACTAACTTGTCATGACCTTTATATGGTATGAATGAAATAAGAGGTTTTAGAATCTTTGTTAATAAAATATTTTCAACAGACTTTATCTTTCAATAAATTATTGTAAGCTTCTCTTTGCGAGGTAACTTATAGTGGGTGGACTCTCTCACTCAATAATTTATAATTTATCATTTTCCTTCTCTCCCTCAAATATCTTGTAAATTTCTCATTTTAATAAATCTAAGTGGGGAATTTGGCTCACTATTCCTTTCAGAGAAAAGAAATAGAAGATTGCTTTCCAATGGTTCACTGACAATTCCATCAAGAATCCAACGTTCTTATGCGATCATGTTGGATTAATTCAAAGAAGAGGGGCAGCTGCAATGCCTTGCAATGGTGGTACAGGATTGGTGCAGAAAACACAATGATTCCTTTTATTTTTTACTCCTCTTGGTTGAAAGCGGCAATTTACACAGGATGGTATAAATGAAATTACATCGACGGCTGCAGCTCGAGCAGGGATGGACACGTGTTGGTGCTCCTAAAATTTTAGAACTCCTATCAGTAGTAGCGAAGGATGCTGAATTTTTTTTTAATTTTCTGATCTGTTAAAAAAAAGTTTAAATATTATAATATATAATAGAAATAATATAATAAAATTAAACTTACATTAGTTAAAAAAGAATAATTTTATATTTAATCAAAATTTATATACTATATAAAATTATTATTTAATCTAATATAATATTTTATGATTGATTGTTTTTTACTCATACAATATCTTACTAATATGTTAATAAAAATATAGCACAATAATTCTTGATTCCTTTAAGAAAAAAATTATAGTATAACTCAGCGTCACTAAGAAAAATTTTCTGCTTCCACCACTAGTTCCATGGATAAAACTTTGACATGGTTTGCATAATTTTTTACTTATTAAGGGACAAGTTTATCATCATTTTACTTAAAAATAATGCATGTCTCTTAAATTTCATCTAAAAATAATTAAAAATATATGTTATATTTTTAAATGGAACGATGATATACATATCACTTGATAGACAGATAACCGTATGAGTTATATATTTAAGAAATTAATTTTAAGCTTTGTTAGGTTATCAAACCCATTTAACCAGCAACAAATGAACCCACCAATGCAAAATGAACGTTCATTGCACAGCATAAAATGCATACAGGAAATAAATTGCTAGGAACAAAGAAGACTCAAATCCAATCTTGCCATGTAGTTCATAAAATCCAAAATGAATGTATATGTGAATATAAAAGCGTAGTATAAGTAAATGTTGGATGGAGCCAAGAGTATATAAGATCACAAAAGTTGCAGAGCAATAAAGGGGAGCTCCTCCGGGTCACCGAACTCGTGTGAGCGGCGACGCAAGAGGACACCCAATATAAAATCGTAGCCGTAAATGCCCTGGTGAAATGATCGTTCCTTTGCATCCATCATGGGAACCATGTGAAGTGGATAAAGACTAAATTCCCGACCATGAGATCACACGTGTGCCACACGTACTAATGCCGTTATAACGTCCGTCAATCAAAACCAGGTCAACGAACCCAAAACCCAAAGTTGAGACCCAAAAGCCGCGAGGAAGAGAGTGGAAGGTGGCGAAAGCGAGGAGCCTACGTTTTGCATGGCTTTGACTCTCGTAAATAGAAAAAGGATAGAAGCCTTGGCCTTCGGACTCGTTCCAGGGCCCAAGAGCCGCTTGCCGCTTCCCTGCGCCGTAGCCCGGTACGTGCCACTTGCCCGTCTTCTTCCAAGCCACCACTCGGTCTGGCTCCAAAACAGGAAACCATAGCAGGAAATCTCGCTGAGTTTGGACTCAAATCTATATATTTGGCAAGGAGTAAGAACCTAATTTTAATGGATTTCTTAATGATATATTTATTACAATACTATATACAAGAAGAGGCCAGGCTGGTGTGCAAGAGGATGAGGGGGTCATGAGAGATTCTTCTTCTTTTCCACCTTCAACATCATGTCTCTATGGTATGACACGAGATCCATGGTGTTGTGTATATTGTTTCCTTTGGTGTTGGTTTCTTTGGGGCTGTTTGCCTTGGATTCTAGGAGTTATGGCTCCTGGCTCTCCACTTACGCTTCTCCCTTAACTTCGAAGGCAACGGGAAGTCAGGGTTCTCTCTCGGTTTCCTCTTCTTCTTCTTCTTCTTCTTCTTCTTCTTCTTCTAAAGGTGGTTCGCATAAAGGTAATGAGGGGCTTGTGGATCTCCAGAAGAAAGAAAATACTTCTGGTCATGGTTCTTATTTTTCTCCTCTCCCCGTCGGAGCGCCGAGCGTAGCACCGGAGCCGGTGAGTCCATTAATCCTTCTCCATATCCTGTTTTTTCCCTTCTTTTTGGTTTTCATTTCTCCGCCTCTGTCTCTCCTTCGAAATTTTTTCTCTTTCTTCTTTCCAATGGGCTTCTTTTTCCTTGCATGACATGTGAGTGTGGGCTACCTTTTTCAACGCTTGTAATTTGAAAAAAAGCCTAAAAAATCACAAAAAAAAAAAAAAATCAACATATTCTCTGATAGACAAAAAAACCCTTAATAAATAGGTTTAATTGATGCACCCCTTCAATGGACTGCTTGACATCTGATCTATAATATCAAGTTTTTTTTTTTTTTATTTTAAATCTTTTCACTACACAATAACATTATGTGCAGACTTATGCAGTTAAAATATAATTATGTGCAGTAAAAATATAATTATGTGTATAAGGGCTAAATGTTATATGGCGAGCCCATAAGGTTAAGTATGGCTGTATTTCTTGGAATTTATATCGTATCTTATGGATTGTGTGATGGCTGGTTCCAAGGAGTGAAATGAAAATCTAATTTTTTTAATTTTTTTTTAGAGAAGAACTAAACAACGATATAATATCCTATATATTATGAATCGAAGCGATGCATGCATCGAGAGTACATACCAGCATGCACAAGTATGTGTCTGCAGTTACTTTATTTTTTGAAAAAAGGGTGGGGAAGGATGACGATTTCTGAACCCTTGGCCATAGACATCAAGCGATCGTGGCCATGGACTCATGGATCCAGGGGAGTGGTCCCATCTATGGGTGTGGAGTTTTAAGTAAATTATTGCGGCAGGCATCCTCACTGTGGAAGAAAGAGGAAGCTCCTTTTATGGCCTCGGCAGAGCAACAAGACATCACATGGACGTTTCCTGGTGTGGTAGGCTTCAGGGTCCGGGAACCAAATTTGGAGCCTGAGCATTAATGGTGTGGGTCTGGTTAGGCTGGCTGAGGTCTTGGGCACAACCATGAACTGGCTTTTAACTGGAAACATTAACTCTCCAAACTCCACAATTTTGATGAAGGTAATATTCAATTCTAGGTCTAGCTGGCATCTTCCAGCTCAATTATGCTAGTTGAGTCCGACTGAGTTTGCTCTGGAATTATGAGGATTAACGCTTGAAACCATCTACGTCTGATTTGGGTCATGGGTAAAGTTGATCAAATGCCGGCCGGCCGGCCGGCCGGCTTGGGTTAGACGGGATATCTGACTCATGATCAACTCTAGGATGATACGGATGATACTGATTTGAACCAAACCTTTTTCACAACCACGAACCATAAATTAACAATGTTTGCTACGTTTATAATGTGTTATCCTCCTGTAGGGTACCTCTTGAGCTCGTAATCGTTACATTGAAATGAGGTAACATTGATTCCATCCTATCCAATGGATTAACAAACTCAAATGATAGGGTGAGGTACTTGGTCATTAGATCAACGCAATCCCATCCAACCATTAAGGCCTATAAACGGATTGATGCCTAGAAAATTCCATGTTATGCCAGTTTAGGTTCAGCAGCAACGCCATGATGTTGAGGTCAGTCATAACTAACAATTTAGTATAAGATTCTAAATTAATTGAGTATATTCATAAAATACATTTGTTGTCCTAGTGTTCTCCAAAGTTAAAGTGTCCTTGGAAGCCTAATGAAACAAAACTTGTTTCGAGTTTTGTGGTGGCGCAAGGACAAGATTATCTACAATAGAAACTTCATTTATAGCAGGAGTTTGATCTTTTTTCGCTCTTGCTCCTCTTGTGCAATCACCGTAGCGTTGGAAAGGGACACCTGAGTGTGATACCAGCATCGATAGGAAGGAATTGGTTTTGGGGCAACAAACAAGAGATCAAGAGTTGATTAGCGGCGCCAATTTGGAGTTGGATACGTAGATATAACCATGTTTCCATGGAGAGCAACCAAAAGGGGAAGCACTTTCGCTGCATTGTCTCATCCCCTGGCCAACCTCCCATAAGGTCTCGAAGGACGATAGATGGCTGGAAACTGGAGCTTTGTGGCCCCTCTGCATCCATCATCTGTGCTTTCAGCTTTATATTCTAGCTAGTATGAAGAATTTGGTTCTAATTCTTTGCTTTGTTGATCTACTTTCTTCCTGTAATCATTTATTTATTCTTTCAAGCAGTAGCATGTAGAATTGCTAACCATATTTGAGTTAATAATGCTGTCAATCTGATAGGTAGCGCCAGTATCTCAGCTCTCTAGCCCAAACAATACCAGAAGAGCAAGGAGAAAAGTTACAAAGCTAGAGAGGCTTGAACTTGGCCTTGAAAGAGCTCGAGCTGCAATCAGAGAAGCTATTCAAAATCCAAACCATCCAGCATCAGTGGGCAAAGATTACCTTCCAAAAGGTCCAGTGTACAGAAATGCCAACGCGTTTCACAGGTAATATAACTAATGCTTGCTTTCTAGCTAAAGAAATAGAATGTAACAATCCTTTTGGAGAGATCTTCATAAATATCTTCGGGAAAATTGCAGGAGTTATCTGGAAATGGAGAAGTTGTTCAAGGTGTACGTCTACGAAGAAGGTGAACCACCAATATTCCATGATGGTCCATGCAGGAGTATATATTCTACGGAGGGATTGTTTATAAACAGCATGGATATGGAAAGCCGGCTGAGAACAAGAGATCCTGAGCGAGCTCATGTCTTCTTCCTTCCATTCAGTGTCGTAAGGATGGTTCAGCACATTTACCAGAAGGATCACCCAGATATGACGCCCTTGAAACGGACCATCCTGGATTACATCAACGTCATTTCTGGAAAATATCCATACTGGAACAGGAGTCTTGGCGCAGATCATTTCATGCTTTCGTGCCATGACTGGGTAAGAGAGAATATCCAGCGACTAACGTGGTAGAAGATTGTTCCAACTTCAAACTCTATCCAATGACTAACGTAGTAATCACTGTGTCATCAATCCTCGCAGGGGCCTTACGTCTCTGACGCCCATTCTCATCTATTTTCCAACTCGATCCGGGTCCTGTGCAACGCAAACACATCGGAGGGGTTCAACCCTTCGAAAGACGTATCACTTCCGGAGATGAACCTGATATCAGATGTCATCAAAGTCGGAGGACCGTCCGCTTCTGGCCGTCCCATCCTTGCCTTCTTCGCTGGAGGAGGCCATGGCCCCGTTCGGCCCGCGCTTATGAAGCACTGGAAGAACAGAGACAATGATATCCAAGTCCACGAGTACCTCCCCAAGGGAGTCTCTTATGCTGACTTCATGAAGAAGAGCAGGTTTTGCCTCTGCCCGAGTGGATACGAAGTCGCCAGCCCAAGGATCATGGAGGCAATCTTTAACGAGTGTGTGCCCGTGACGATTAGCGACCACTATGTGCTGCCGTTCAGTGATGTTCTTGACTGGAAGGCCTTTTCGGTCCAGGTCTCGGTTGAGGAGATCCCCAACCTTAAGAACATTCTTAGGAGCATATCACCGAAGCAGTATATAAAGATGCAAAGGAGAGTGAAGATGGTTCAGAGGCATTTCATGTTGAATGGCCCTCCGAAGAGGTTTGACTTGTATCATATGCTCCTCCACTCAGTGTGGCTGAGAAGACTAAACATTCGCATTCATCCCCAGGATTAATTCATGCCAAAGCCCCCAATTCTCTAATAATGCGAGTATTGGAGGGTTGGAAAAGCTTGATTGATGCTAATTCAAAGGAAAATGAAGTGATCATCGTCTTGTTAAGCATAGTATAGTCTCTCAAATTTACTGTTTTTTTTTTTCCCCCCCCCCCTTAGATTCTACTGCTTTGTAGAATTTTATAGTAGTTGAATGAATGTCATTCTTTGCAACGGATGGGTGTTAAATATCTATCTTTTATGTAAATATTTCACTCTTGGAACATTATTGAATGAATGCCATTCTCTGCAGTGGATGAGAGTTACTATGTATATCGAATAATATGCAAGTAGCTCGCTCTTGGAACGCAGTGTGAGTAGCTTCAGCAGGTGCCGGTGCAGCGACGTCAGTGAAAAGTTGTTTGAATGTCCTCAGTGGAAAAATTGTTTCATTTCCAAGTTTATCATTTTGAAGGTTCACAGATTCACAATTTTATTTACTTTTTTAGTCAGCTGAGTTTATTTATACAAAATATCATTCTTTTTGATAAAATTATATTGGACATTATTGAACGCAAGGTTAACTGAACCATCGTGATACATCAGAACAATGGCCTCCCAATTCTTCGGTGGTGAACTGTTCTGAACCGTCCCTATCATTTTTGTAGCATTTCAAATTATCCCGTGCAAAATCGTTCTATTCGGTCGGTCGATCTACATGATCGATGTACCATCGATTCGGTTCAACGCACACCATGCCAGTGAACTTTGATTATAGAAAAAATAAATATATTATTTGTAGATCTCTGCGTAGATCTAAAGTTGCTGGCCTGCGATCCTCGTATGGTCGGCAGATACTGCGAGATTCAGCTCAGGAAAAGTACTGAGGAGAGCTTTTACAATATTTGACACGCATAATTTACAAGTTACAGATTCCTTGTGAACTCGGCAGCACCCGACGATTCCTCTTTATATTGAAAAAGTGAGTCGCTGTTTTCATATGAAATCGGCAGCACATGCCTACCCCATTTTATTTGAAAGTGAAAAATTAATTATTAATATCCGATTGAGAGATTTCAGATACTTCCCCGCAAGCTCCATTTTTCAGGCAACGTCCGGAGGAACTGCCAACTGGTGTTTTTATGAAACTTGCCGAGAAAACTAAATAAGAAAAATGTTATAGGTTACAGGTCTACCCATCTCAATGACCCAATCTAAATACCGCAGGAAAACAGTTTCTTTTCTCTCGCGTTTGTCCCTGAAGTATGATATCATCAACGAATTTCGCCACCCAAAAATAAATGGAGCATCACGACCGTTGGCGCCAGTTTGTCTCCTCTTTCCTTTTTTTTTCGGTACTTCACTTCCATCTCAACCAGTCGACATCAATTCAAATCCATGAGCACGTACTTTTTTCTCTCCACATGCTTGATAGCCTTCAGATCCTGCTCACCAGGTGGTCGTTCTTTATCCTTGGTTCTGGATGCAATTGATCTGGCTCTTCCTTGCGTGTGGAAAGTTTGGCACAAACGTATGGTATCCGCTGCCGATATTCACGTATGCTGAGCTCTCTCTCTCTCTCTCTCTCTCTCTCTCTCTCTCTCTCTCTCTCTGTGGTGGGGGGTGGGGATGGGCACCATATGCTTTACAAACAACATCATTTTTGAAGTGATTTACACCACTGTTTACCATATATTAGCATTCAGAAAAAACCATAGGCTTCACTATGTCAAGATGGAACTTGCATCCATTTGAACATGAGGAGAAAGAAGAAATAGAATCAGCTATAGACCATATTTCCGACAGCAATTCAGCAACTTGTGAGCTTTATCGTCATTTTCCTCAGACCCTCCAACGTCTTTCTCCAAAATAGAAGGCTTTTCTGCAATCCATTTCTCTATTATACAGGCAATTCTCCTAAGCTGCGTTATAGGTCAAGGTAAACAGGTGATCTATTCCATGCCTAACTCCATTTTTTGATTTATTTGATGCTCAAATAGTTATAGAGAATCTAAAAAGAAAAACCTCTTGGAAATAGATGTGTTAAGGATACAGAAGTGGCAGTTGCATCTGATTTCTTGCAAGCATTGGAATTCTCCAAATCGTCTACCAAATTATCCGTAAAATGATGACCTTCAAGGTCTTCTTCTATAAGGAAAGATTTGTCCAAGAAGAGTGACACAAACTGGTGCAGAGCTGATATTCTGATATCACTCTCCTGAACGTGAGCCAACAACCTTGCAAGGGTGCACCAAAGTGCATGTCGAGCTTCCAAATCATCAGAAACAAGAGGTAAAATGTCCAGCAGGCCCTGTAGGAATGAAAAATCTGACAGCAGAAATAAAAAGCTAAATCAGAAATAATTCTGCAAGTGAAAATGGAACCCAAACAATTTCTTCAGACATCATACCTACCGTCTACAACTCTACTTACCATGTGAAAGATCCGATACGAGGTGCTGCATGTCAGCTAAAAGATTTGCGATTATGATGACAGCAGAAACACAAGAGCTAGCAACCTGTTACACACAAGGAGAAAGAAAATAAAAGGTTAATGTCATTTAATCATGTTTAACATGATTTTGTGCTGTTATTGGGCCATCTAACTGTCATGTATATACCACAATTTTACTCTGGACTCACCATTATGATTTACATTGTTAGCCCAAGTACATGCTCATACAGAAAAGCATGCATAGATAACATATTTCTACAAATTGGCATCTCTCTCTCTCTCTCTCTCTCTCTCTCTCACGTGCGCGCGTGCGCGTGCAGCCACACCATATAATGAAGATTTCCTTGATTCAGTGCATGAACTATGCCAAGGAACCATAGATACAACTACCATGCACAAAGCCTACACAGGTTGCTGTATGTGCATTTGCCCACCTTGGAGCAAACAATATGGTAAAGGGATGATAAGCATTCACGAGCCATGGAACAATCTTAACTTCTGTAATACATGATTATGATGACATGTGAAAAATTAAATTTCATCTTGAAAATAACAATATTTCAATATATACTTTATTAATTACACTAAATATATATAATCTAGTTGTAATAAAATAGGCCAGTGACAGGGTACCTTAATGCATAAAACTGGCACATTATTTTCTATCTGATGATACAAAAATTTACGGATTTTTTTTTAGTGTATTATAGAAGTGACCGGATATCTACATATTGGATATATTAATCAGCTCTAGTGTGCATAAAATGGATGATTTGAAGGTGCTGGCTCTTTAGTTGATCAAATGAATATTTGCCAGATAGATCCAACTGTTTCAGGTTGAGATTATGAAAAGAAACTAATTCAAGGCTAGCTTAAAATGATGTTTAAGTGTTGATTGGTTTTATTTTAACATATTTTCTCAGCTTGTATATTTGGATAATAGCATGTGACAGAATACAGTGACAATTCTGAGAGAACTACTTAGATGCAAGCCAAATAATGAAATTTGTAACATCAGTATATGTAAGTACACTATTAAAAGGTCATGAAAAAAGATATAAATGTGCTACGCATGATGCATCTTCTAGAATCATGCTTACCTCAAACTTATCGGGTAGCTTGACCACACGGCAAACTAAATGGAAAAGTTCTTCATTTAAAGATATCACTTGCGAATAATTATCAATGACAGAAAGTGCTTCAACCAAACGAAGAACCAGATCAAGAATGGAGGACCTGAGATAACCACAAGGTAAAGAAATCGGCATCATTTGTGTACAATAATATGCTGCCAATGATAAACATATTAAAATATTGTATACATTGATCTAAATTAGTGAGTTTCTAAGCTCGAACTCAGTGTCATACAGGAACTACTGTAGGATCACAAGCAATGTGCTAAGAAAAAAACCACCAGAAGCACAACTTAAACATTCCCAATCATCCTAGCACTCAAAAAAAAAATCTCAAAGATTTTTTTATAAATAAAAATAACAGAAAAGCAAATGAACTTATCATGTGTTAAATCATCAAAGTTTTCTATATTACTCTGTCATTCAAAACAAATACATGCTACATTCATTCATTCATTTTATACACATCATACTCGATTTAAAACCTGATGACTGGATATCAATTTTATATAAATGCAATTTATGCATTTGTATTGTAAATAGAAGTTTGCATGTCCCAAGCACCACTCTCTCATCCATTTCTTCCCACTCCATTCAAAATTTAATGGGCTTGCAATGGACATGTGCTGTTATATATATCAAACATGCAACTGACGGGCACAAACACATGCCCTGCCCATGCAAGCACAGACAGGCATACATCCACAAACACCTCTACAGATGCATGAAAGGACATGCTAATACACACACACAGATGATGCAGATGCAGATGTCTCCATGCTCACAGATAAATGACATGACGTGCATTTGTATATGCATTTGATATACAACCCACAAGCACAAACACATGCTCATGCAAGCACAGACAGGCATATATGCACGAACAAATCTATAGACATATGCATCCAAGAACTTGCAAGCACACAATGCAGATGCAGATGTCCCTACGTTCACAGATAAATGACATGATGCGTGTTTGTATAAACATGTACAAGTGCACAAAAAAATGAGAATCCCAGTAAAAGGTCAGAGTCATATTTTGCAAATAAGGAAAAAAAAAGAGGAGAACTGTTGTTAATATATCCAAGCATATAGTACACAGCTTCAATGCTTCTTACCAGATTTAAGGGACTGATCTGAGAAATAGAATGGGGAGTCAAACAAACTTTTCAAATTATAAAAAACTTAAAAGAGGAGTTAACCACACCTTTCCAGCCTGCTATCATCTCCTGATTTGCTTATCTCACATGCTAATAGACTAACAATAAGGTTTGGCAAACCCAACTTCACTAAAGGTTGAAGGAGAATGGTTGCCACTTCTTGATTATCAATGATGGCCAACAAAAACTCAATGCTCTGTCAATCACAATGGTACATCAGGGATGTAGAATACTCAATACAAATTTATAATTCTGCAAGAAGGAAAACAACCAATACAAAATTCAGGGAATTTCCAATTTAATTAATTGAAATTCAGGGTAACTCTTACATAAAAAGCAAAGGATTGATTGATAAACTAGGATGATGACAAAAGCATTGCTCTCATCTTTAGTCCTTTTATTGACAAGTTGCAGGGCTTCCAATCCATCTTCTTTTGCAATTACCTCAGCAAGAATTGGATGGATACAGAAAAGGAATTCTGGCAACCCAAATTAGAGTGATAAGTCCTCTGATTTTTGTTGTGTTCAGTCCTTTCCTCAGACCCTCTCACATTCACTTGATAGTCAAGATCTAGGATAGACTATAATTAGAACTGAAAATTGAAGAGATAGATTTATCTTCATTTACGAGGAGGAACGTTGTTTTCAAGCCACATCATCGATTGATAATTATACTGGTAATTGAAGCAAAAGCTCTGCATTCTAACAAGTTCAAACATTCTTAGATCTAATAACTAAAGAAACATGAAAATCACTAAGATTGTCATTAAAGTATATAGGCACCTAACAATGCAATGCATATATTTAAAGTGTTGTTGAATGGGGACATATATGAACTAATCCACAAAACAAATCATACATAAACTGCCACAATACCTTTTCTAATAAAGTAGGGTTTAATGTGTTCCCAACTATCCATAGTATACGTAGAAGAATCTGATCTGGTAGTAAGGCTTCAGCCCAAGAAGTGGGCCCACCATGCTGGAGGCCAGCAGCTAACAACCTGTGTCAAACAGTAACTGTAATGAGCAGTTTAATGCCAGAAGTACCATTCAAATCTTAAAAATGTCTTCATGATAAAAAGTCTTAACAGTTTGCTTAGATATAACGAGAACATGGAGAGGGGAGCAGGGGATAGCAACAAAGACATACAAAATAAATTATAATAATCAAAAAGCAGTTAAGGTGATTGTGAAATTTCATAATCACGTACAAAGCAACCTCACATGTAGAGAAACAATAGATGCAGCAGTTGACGAAATCATGAAATCTATCACTGACTGCTACAGAGTGGGAATAGAGATTGATTTCAAACTTGCCTGGAGCCTATATGTTGTCTCAGGAAATTCAAAATCTGATCTCTCATGCAATAATAATCTTCTGGGGTTTAATCATTGAATGAAGCATAAATAGACTTTAGAACTATGACTAGAACCTAAGTGTCAAGGCTTGTTACATTTGAACTTTCTTTAGCTTAAAAATATGGATTGGGGTCTCAGGATTTCCCCTTGCACAAAAGAAAGGATATGTGATGGATAAATTGTTGGAAGATACATGGAAATTACTTCTATTTTGGAACAAGATATACCATTGATCTCGAACTTCTGATCAATGATTGGTGTCCAAGAAAAGAATAAGGAAATAAGTAGAGAAGCAGGTGGGCAAGCGAAAAGAAAAGCAGTGAAAGGCAAGATCAAATGAGCAAATTCTTTCTTTCTTCTCTATGATCAACCTTTCTTGCCTCCAAGGAAACTACAAAAAACTACTTGCAACGTATTCCAACAAATTCTCCATATATAAATTTGCTATTGCTGTTCTATTTTGACACAAAATGGTTCATATTTAAAGTTAAATTCAAATGCATATATGCAACAAAATATAAGAGGAAGGGACATCATATAATGTAAGCAAAAGCATAGAAGGATTTTTGTGCACAGGGCATGTGGAAGGACATTGTGATATCAATATGAATACTATTTGTTATCTCCAAGTCTGTTGACCATTTTGAGACAAAATTTCCATCAATCATTGCCAATGCTTTAGACAGAGGAATCCAACCGCCATATCAAAATGTGACATTTTAATAATGAAGGAAAGGTCAAAGCAGTTCACAGTACACAACACTAATAAGATGCTTGTAACCACTTAGATACTACATTACTATGACAGAAAAATATTTCATAATTACTACATTGCAATGACAGAAAAATGTTTCATACTAATTTGGATCGCCCATAATTTTTAATACATCAGTTGTTTACATCATGTATTTTTAACAAGTATAGGTTTTCAACATGGTGTCTGCAAAGATGTTCAGCTAATTCTGCTCAGTAAATGCATTTGATTAAATTAACAATTGGTACAGTCCCTATGCCTACCTCTTCCAAGTTAATAGTAGAACCGATAAAATTATTACCTAAATGTCTCAGAAAGGCAAGTGGAATCATCTAGGAACAACTGGTCAACTACAGTTTCAATCAAACCACTTGTAGAAACTATCGCATTGCTTAGAACTTCGTGGCACGCTAGGTTCCCAATAATTCCTAGGCAAATTTCCTGCAAAAAACTAAGTTAAAAAAAAAAATAAAAAGGTGCTCACATAAAACACTAGTGATTAATTAAATTCAGCAGATATGGCTTGCATCACAAAATTAAAATAATTAAATTGGTCGAATACAAAATGATTTTAGATCATAATATCATATGAACATTTTCTTCCTAAGAATAACTGATATGAAAACTGTCAGCATAAAATATTGCTTATTGTGAAGTTTAAAAAATTTGTCGCACTGATTTTGGACTGCAAGATTATGGAAAATTGATATAATTTCTCAGAGCAGATGTAACACAATCAAATGTCTTCAGGTAGCCAATGCATTCAAATGTACATAGTTCTGCTGAGATGACACAATGTTGGAATATCATGAACTGAGAGGTGTAAGAATCAAAGGCTATGTTGTAAAGATCATTGGATGCAACCTTAGGTGATAATATTTGCATGCTCCAAGGTTCTCATGTAAGAATGCAATGGAAATTTTATTTGAAGAAGGCAGTGTTTTTGGACAATTAACAGCACATTTCCATGGCTACAAGGATGTAAAACATCATGATAATCCGAAAAAATGGCAAATTAATGCAGGTTTCAAATATTTGCATTGTGAGATGTATTGATTGTACAAGATATAGTATACATGCATCCATTGATTTTTATTAGTATGCTTATGTCTATCGTATATATATGAAAATGTGGTCTACGTGAAGTGCTGATATTGAGCTATTGCCTCCTGTTACGGCCTTGCAGCATTGTAGAATCTACTGCATTCACGGCAACAGATCATCCTCAAACATTACAGTTATCAAACCAAAGGGTAGGTGTCCCAGGCCTTCACTGCCAAACTCAAAAACCTATTGCTACAGGCATCCATTTTTCACTCCTATTATTGGATCGAATCTATGTTGCTTCCTTTACATTCCTGTATCATTGCCAGATGTTGGATCATCACTATACTCTGGACCCTATCCCTGGCTATCTGCAGTAATATATACCAACACCAAACCATGTTTATGGACAGGTTAAATCTGTCCACTGATCATCCCTTTGTCACTGAATCTGGCTTATTTATGGCCACTTTCGCCTAAAACAGGTCTTCTTTCGTTTTTTTTTTTATCTCAGCCAATTCTTTCACTAAATATATTAAGATATGAGGTTGCTTCACTTCCCAAGGTTTTTATAGAGATGTGGCTCCAAACAATATGGTAGGTTTATGGTCTCTTCAGTTGGTGGACAATTTTTGGAGCTTTTCTTTTTTTCTTTTTTTTTAATTCCTTTTTCCTCCTCAAACTCATACAGCTACCTGTGATGGAGTTCATCATCTTCTCTTTATACCATTTGACTACTTATTTAGCAGTTTCTATAACCACTGCAAAGATCTTCCCAAGTTCAAACTTTCAATATGTATCCCTATCATTAGAATTTTCATTCAGAATATATAGTTTTACTTTGTTGTTTGATCCGTATTCTCAACTCATGGAAACACTGTTCAATCCTTTTGACTCCCTCCTTGGCGTTCTTCACTACAAGCGACTGCCATATTCCCCTTCAATTCCCAAATAAATGTTTGATACAACCTAATTCATCATCAAAACTCACTTAATACACGATTATCCCTACTTGGTTGGCCTTCCATACAAAAGACCTCTATTTTTCCTCTCCAGCACTTGCTTACTACCTCATGAAGCCCTGCTTCACCCAAGAAACCATGGATAAAAAGCTGGTAAGTGCAATCATGCATTGCAGTCCACTACATCATGCATGCACCTTGCAGGATGGGACATTTGGACCAAATCAACACATTAAACTGAAACCTACATCTCTCACCACCTGCAAAGTGAGAAAATGTGAAATCAAGTGTCTAAGAACATACCGTCCCAAATAAGAGGAAATTTCAAATTTAACCAACCATTTTTACAAAAGGGGATTGAAACTTGTGAATGCTCCCCACAAAATTGACAAAGCATGTACTCTTCAATCCTCTCTGGTCACAAATATATTGTTCCATTCTTAAATCTTAATTGAATTCTTTATTTGTGGTGTTGGAAGAATGATTGGGAAGATGAACCTAGCAACATTGTGAATGAAAGAGAATAAATAATTATAAAATGAGAGGGCATGTCCGTTGCTCAAATTATTGAATGGACAAAGAAAAGTCAATCACCAAATAACCATTCAATAGTATCAACTATCAACATTTTAATAAGAAAACATGCAAAAATTGCTTTGCTGGTCCGCATAACTTACTGTCACCCGGGAAGACTTGGAAACACGGATGTTAGCCAAAAGCACTTCAAGTATGAGATTATTCACCTGCAGGGTGTTAATTACAAGTCCACATCAACTTTTTAATGGTCAATTAAATGCAGAACTGACAAGATTATAAAATATATCTCCATGGGTTAAAAAAAGGAGAAAAAATGTAAGGAAGCACAATAATTAGATTTAACAGTGTATTTTGATCAATCGTTTTCTCAGGAAAAAAAAGGTAAGGGAAATGAAAGATCTAAATCAATCCAGTTAGTAATTTATCATGTAAGCATAAAAATAGGGCATCAAGCTTAAACAATGGTTCAGAAATATTTAAAGTCAAAAAGTATAAATTTCAAAAAGAAAAGACTTGTGGAAGAAAAAAAGACATAGATAATACCATGAATTCAGCTTGAGTCCTACTAGCAGAAAGATCCCACAGGGTGCAGCCACAATCTTCCCATGGGTCTTTTGTCTCCGGAACTCCAGATTGCTCATCATCAAAACCACCAGTTCTTTCTTCCTTTCCAAATTTGTGGTTCATCCCACTGCCCTTAGTAGAAGCAAGGGAATCTTCTGGGCTGATAGTATGGTGAATAAGCTTCTCCTCATGACCATCAGCCAAATTTTTATCCTCAAGATCCTCAAGCACTTGTGTAGCATTCATTTTATTCCTTAAGTTTTGCTCCAGATAATTCATTTCTGATCCTTTGATAGAAGAATCCTTATCATCTACCCCCTGACATTGTTTCTCCACACTTGAATTGCATGGCAAAAGATGCCGTATGAGAGAGATAATATAACTGGGATCAACTGTTGTTGATATGTCAAATAACTGCAGGAAAAAAAGGTGAAAACAATTTATTTCACAACAATACATTGTCTTAATATGTTCATAGATGACAACTAATTTAAAGAGAGAGAAGTCATGGTTATTAAAGAAATTGAACAGTGAAGAGTTTCAACACAGTGTCGAAAAACTAACAATCATTTTCCCAGATATTAAAAATAATTCAGATTTACAATGGCCAGGCACATAACATGCATCGTTGCAGACCCTATTTCATGATAAAGAAACTGCATATAAGTAATGCAACCGCAGATGGTATATTTAGAAACAAATTTAATATAAATTCAAAATTATCCCAACTTGAATCCTTACATGTACCGTCTGTTTCCAAACTTATAATAAGTAATTTGCAACCATATATCAGAAAGCCATAAAACCATGAATGATGTACCAATATTAACAGGGAAACTAATTTGTACTGTGGATAGGATATTTACTTGGAAAAAACGTATCTCTTTGAAATTCTCCGGGACTCATGACCAAGTTTTTTAAGATTGTGGACGGTGCTGCTGTAAAAGAGTAGCATAAATGCTCGAATGGGCTGAGCTTTACCAAATAAACAAATAAAAATACTAAAATATAAAGTGCATCGACACCGTAATATATTTTATTAGGGTTTCAAGAGTATGTGTCGTCATATTCATAGTTTTTACCTCCCAGCGTGACAACTGATAAATTTAAAGAAATTTTTTTTTTAAAAAAAAAGCTTATGATCATGTGTCATATGGTGCCCATCAAGTGCTTGAAATAATGACCGCAAGAGAGTGTTTCTTCTTTCCTTTCATAACATATTAAGGCTAGGGTTTTGCATCACAGACCAAAAACAGTGGGCTTGTTAGGGTTTACCTCAGAAGAAGGAGGGGCGAGGGGGAGGTGCGAAGGAGCTTCTTCCTCCTCCTCCTCCTCCTCCTCTTCTGCTTTCCTTTTTTCTTCTGCTAGGGCCTCCTCCTCCGCGTCTTCTTCTCTTGGTCTTCGTTCTATGCCTGTCGCCATTGGCGTTGTCGTAATGACTGGGAGTGGGAGTGGGAGTGGGAGTGACTCCGAGTGAGAAAGGACGGGCCGACTTCGAAGGCTTGGAAAGAAACGAGTCGGCTTATAAATTTTCGGGAGACGGAACCGGAAAGAAATACACCGGAGGCGTTGCCTAAAAGTTTTTTTTTTTTTTTTTTTTTTGACCGTCCTAGTTTTCCAAAAAAAAAATTCTGGTATTTCGTACAAGAAATTGCTACGAGCATTATGCCATACTAAAATCAACATTAACATACTTGTGATATTTTATTATTATTTAATATTATTTATTATAATATTTTCAATAAATAATAATACTATTTATTATAATGCATAAATTATAGATTGATAAAGAGGCATCACGATTTTAATTTTGTTTTGAATAAAATGGTCTAGTAATAAATCAACAAAATTCTAAGCCATGTTACCTTCCTCTCTTAAATTACTATGCACAGGGAATATGGTCTACATTAGACATATGCAATGTTTTTGGATTAAATTATATTATAAAAATATAAAAATAATATTATTATTTTATATTATATCATATTATTATTATATTATATTATTATAATATTATGTAATATTAATAATATATTATAAAATATTATAGTATAAAATATTTTGATTCTTAAACCTCGTCTCAAAATCACTACTTAGAAAGTGAGCTTGAATATCTAATCTACTGTTAATTTTAAAATTAGGGATGATCCCCTTGGTGTTTCCTACGTAAAGGAAAGCTTGCTTAGGTTTCTCCTTATTAATACTGTTTTATTTGAATGAATCAATGAAACACCAATCATCCCTAATCTCTTTCTAGGCGATGTGCAGATAAATAAGGTGTTGTACATAGAGAAGAGAACTAGATGTTTTATGTGAAGAACTCCTAAAACCTCTCGTTGTCATCCAGGTGAAATTGCTGACTCCAGTAATAATTTTGAGTGATTATCATATCTGAACATCTTGCAGGCCAACATATTGATCCCCTGCCCTTTTCCTTGGTATCGGTTGCCCGTATACTGTGCTTGCCTCAAGGTGTTTCGCAATTAATACAAGGGAGAAAGCGGGACACAGCCCATCTCATCTGGGAGCAATTTTAAATAGAGAAATAATAATAATAATAATAATAATAATAATAATAATAATAATAATAATAAGGTTATCAAAAGCTCAAAAAATGTGCCACTAAATACTGCACTGCATATGATGATGAAATGAACCATAAGCATTGAAAGTAATGGCAAAAAATGTGAACAATGCCGCCGACAAAATTTCATTTTGAGGTACATCGTGCATGTTCTGTACAACTCACAAGCTGGTCATATAATGGCATTAAAATCATATTTTATTATTTGCAGAAAGTTAGGAAGCTAAACAAGTAAGATCTTTGTGGTCGTGTAAATAGGTCTCCACGTGTAACAGCCAGAAGGGCTACAACATTCCTCCTGCTCTCAGACGCGAACACATTGTGAAAAATGCAGCGACTGCACCAACTACCATTCTTCCTGTAGTCAGCCCAAATGCAAACTGCACCAAATAAAAATTAACACCACTAACATGAAAGGCAAAAATATTAAAAAGTCTGGCAAGCCAAGCAAGTCAAAATATATATCGAAACATTGAAAATTTGATGCAGAAATAAAGGGAGAAAAAATCAGAATCATACCCAAGACTCCTCAAGAAATGACGCCAGGTTCATCCCAAATATTCTTGCAAAAGGCATGGTTATCGGTCTTCTTTATGTTAAAAAAAGAACACACTTGGGGACTATTGGATGGCCTCTCATTGTTATTCTCAAAGAAGAAAAAGGGGAAGGAAAATTTAGAAAATGATCTCTACTAGTTAGCATGAAAATTATTCCAATCATTTTATAGGAGTACAAACATCTCAAAGGATCTTGTGAAACAACATTATGTATATGGTTACAAGCAAGGCATATTATAACGCACAAAGCTTGGAGAGGATCATGAGAAAGAATGCCATTAATAATAAGACTCGCTCGCAATCTCAAAGAATGACCATCATATCAAATGAAGATTTTGGCTACAAGTATGAAAGAGGCCCAATAGATCGAGCCCTACATCACATTTCAGAATACTACTTTAAATCCAACACTATAAAGTCTGGTTATTGAATCCTCTGTTACAAAGAACTGAAAATACAATAGAGATGTCTAGAGTCGATTATAGTAAGAACAATTACTAAAAGAACCCCCTTAAAACATATGGATAAACAAACAAAAATCAAGCTTCAAAAATCTGTTAGAATATCTATACATGTAGCTAAAGAACCAGCAGCAACACAAAATGTTCCAACCTGGAGAAGCAGTTCCACTCTACTAACCTCAAGCTGATGGGAGCTAAAGAGGAACAAGCAACCAGATTTTATAAGTAAATTGAATCTGCTTGATTCATGGAGAGATACTTCCAGTTGGCATAGGGAAACAACAAGATTAACTTAAAGTCCCAAGCAAAGGAATATAAAAATAATACCGAGCAGAAATAAGCACTCAAAACATAAATATTGCAACTTCGTGAGCAAATGACTTAATGAGAAGAAAAATAAATATCTTAAATGTATATCGAACAAGCCTGACATTTTCTTTACATAATCAAATAATCTGCTTGAACATGGCACGATTCGCATCTAATAAAAGTAAAACAAATTAATGAGCGATATAAAAAATTGATATTGCTAAATGACTGAATCTATTAATAAGAAACATCATGCTTCTGATGATTTTGGATAGGCTTTATAAATCCTGTTATTCTAATTTAGGGCAACACTCGCAATCAACACAAGCTAGATTCACTGCAAAGTGTCAACTCTTTCATGCAGTATTTGTTTAAGATTGAAATTGGTATCAGTAACATTTCATGAGGAGAAAAAAAAGTAGTGATTTGAATAAAACCATAACATCTTGTACCAAGTGCATATCAAATACAAAAGGATCAAGCTTATGCTTGAGCATTTGGGCCCCTTGAGGTGGCATGACCAGGGTCAGAGCTTAATTTGCTTTGTGGCCGCAGAGTGAATTGATGACCAGAAGGAGTTGAGTCATGAATGCTTGGTTTGTTTATTTTTACATTGAATCCACCCTAATAAATCAAAATTAGAAATTTAGATCTGAAGAACTTTCTTCTTGCATCTAGTTAGAGTGTTAATTTTGATGCCAATCTACAACTTAGCATCTTCAAAGTGTAAAGAATAACTGTTAAAGTCTTGGTTGAAAATAGTATAAACCCTTCAGAATAAATTCAAACGCAAGACGGATAAATTTTTGTTTAAGCAACAAGCACGTTGACTTGATATGATATTAGAACTAAGTATTGAGTAAATGAACTTGGGAAAAGAATATGCATGCCTAAGTTTGCATATTCATGAATAATTATAGTCTAAAATTGTCAATTTACTTGCTATCCCTGCGATACCTTTGAAGATAATTCTCGAAAAGCATTCTGATCTTTGCCTCATCTTCTGCAAAGAAACATTTCAATTGAAAAAACGTGTTAACATCCATCCGCTAAAATATATCGAGCATCATATGGATCAACTAAAATTGAATCAGTCCCAATCACATACTAAGTGCACAAAGAGAGTCGCAACCAGCAAATAAAAGGAATCTTACAGAAAAATGGCCAGTTACTTTGCCAGTTCTATAAACAAATATCCTAGTGGGAGCAACTTAGGTTCTCAGAAGATTGATGCAACTCAAGAAACAAACTTTACAGCCCTAGCATCTTAAGGAAAATATGCTAGCAAGCAAAATCATATTAAAAATATTCATATAATTTATTTGCAGGAAGCATAGTGATGAAAACTATCAATGCTTGCCACAACCTGCTGACGAAGACTACGTATTGTTGAAATCTAAATAATTTGAGTTAATGATTCAAAATCATTCCGCAATACCTATGTATTTCATGCTGAATAGTAATAGTCATGAGCATCTAAAAGGATTTAGCATGAAAAAGAAATGAAATAGACTATGATGTTACCTTCATCAATCTGCTTTTCTAAAGGAATCCAAATCATTTTCCCCTCTCCGCACTGTACAGTTTCGTCCCATTGCACATATGCGATGAATCTCATGTGGATTGTCCAGAAGATCAAGCAGCATTTGTTTAAGATCTCTTGCTTAGGATCCTAATTCAAACTTCCAACCAAAAAATCAGATCAAATTACTCTACTAAATGAAAAAATAACTCAGAAATTTAAGAAAGTTGACATGAGTGCGGTGCCATACCAAAGTCTGTTTACCAAGATGAAGCTCCTCCAACACATTAGTTGTCAACCGATTGGGCAGAACTTCCAGTAATGCAAGCATCTAAAGCACAGAAGCTGAAAGTTAATTTATATTTTCACATACCGTAACACAATGGTTACACAAACAAGGCAGTGATATCCAATGCACATCTCTGTCTTAATTTTCCAAAGCTGTCACTAAGGCTTAATAAAAGATGCATGTTGATCAATACCCTGAAAAATAATTGGTATATGTAAAAAATTTGGCCTAGCAAGCACATATGTGCACTCCTTATGCAATACAATATAAGGATAGTTATGCATGTGCATAAACTAGAGTCCTCACTCGAGAATAAAATGCAATGTATCATGGAACCACAAATTTCATATAATAGTCAAGCCAGATGTAAGCCACAATTGCATTAATATAATTCTGCACTGCACTTAAAAATAATATTTCTCCATGTGAAGAACAAAAGGCACTCACTATGTTCCCATACGCTTGAGGTTCTTCATCCATTGACTTTTGCTCTAGATGTTGTATTCAAGAAAGCAATGCAGATTCAACAACCTACAAAACACATTGATACTAGATCAGAGATTAAGGCATTTCTTCTTAAACTCTTTAAGTATAAATGTATATTTGAGATTCACCAAATTTTTTGAACATCTGATATCATACAATATATAAAAGAAAGGTCCTGAAAATTATAACAAGGAATCTTTTGTTCTCCTTGATTTCATTGTACTCCGGATCCAAGCTCTATTATCAGTGAGATGGCTTCTTTTTTAAAAAAATAAAATAAAATCTCAGAGATAATAGATTTTATCAAAGAGAACAAGCTTATGCTTATATTCTGAAAAAAAAAAATATAATGGTCTTTAACTATTATATTTTCTATATCCATTGTATTTGGAAAAAAAATCAGAACTATACCCGAGACTCCTTAAAGAATGACATCATGTTCATCCCAAATATTCCTGCAAAAGGCATCGCATAGAGGTGATAAGACAAATGGAATGATTTATCGGTCTTCTTTATGTAAGAAAAAGAACACACTTGTATAACATCCAAGTGAACAACTAGCCAATGAAACTATTGGATGGCCTCGCATTGTTATTCTCAACAAAGGAGAAAGGGGGATGGGAAATCTAAAAAATGGTCTCTATCAGTAAGCATGAAAACTATTTCGGTCATTTTATGGGAGTGCAAATATCTCAAGGAATCTTGTGGAACAACATTACATGTGGTTAGAAGCAATGGCGCATTATAACGCACAAAGCTTGCAAGGAGAGGATCATGACAAAGAATGTCTTCAGTTATAAGACTCAATTGATGGTTAATATGACTTGATACCTTGTTCACACCAAATACAGTTTAGGCTATAGGTATAAAAGAGGCCCAATAGACCGAGCCCTGCATCGCATTTCAAAATAATACTTTAAATCCAACACTGTAAAGTTTGATTATTGAATCATTTATTGCAAACATAACCGTAAATACAGTAGAGACATCCAGAGTCGATTATAATGAGAACAATTACTAAAAGGACCCCTTTAGAATATATGGATAAACAAATATAAATAAAGCTTCAAAAATCTAATAGAATACCTACACCTACAGCTAGAGAACCAACAACAATACAAAATGTTCCAACTTGAAGTAGTTCCACTCTACTAACCTCAAACTGGCGAGAGCTGAAGAGGAATAAGCAACAAGATTTTATAAGTAAATTGATTTTGCTTGATTCAAGGAATACTTCCAGTTAGCATAAGGGAATAACAAGATGATTAACTTAAAGTGCCAAGCAAAGTAATATAAAAATAATATCAAGCAGAAATAAGCACTCAAAATATAAATATTGTAACTTCATGAGCAAATAACTTAACGAGAAGAAAAATAAACACCTTAAATGTATATCAAACAAGCCTTGCATTTTCTTCGTAAAATCAAGTAACCTTTCTGCTTAACCATGGCACGATTCGCATATGATAAAAGTAAAACAAATTAATAAGGGATATAAAACACTGATTTGCTAAATGACTTATTCTATTAATGACAACTGGATGTCAAACATGTAACATCATGCTTCTGGTGATTTTGGGTTGGCTTTATGAATCCTATTATTCTAACTAAGGGCAACACTTACAATCAACACAAGCCAATTCACTATAAAATGTCAACTCTTTCATGCTGTTTTTGTTTAAGATTGGGATTGGTATTGATAACATTTCATGAGGGGAAAAATAGAGTAGCAATTTAAATAAAATCACATTATTTTATACCAAGTGCATATCAAATACAAAAGGATAAAGCTTATGCTTCAATATTTGAGCCCTTTGAGGTGGCATGACTAGGATGAGAGCTTAATTTGTTTTTCTAGCTTTATTTGTGATTGCAGAGTGAATTGATGGCTAGGAGTTAAGTCGTGAATACTTGGTTTATCACGGCCAAACCCAATAGTGGATCCAAGAGGTGGCAACCCATCGCATACCGGGCATGCAAGGCGTGCAGTAACAGAACAATTATCAAATGGAAGGACAATAAACTACAATGCTATTAAAAATTCATAACATTCTTAGTACAAATCCATATAAAGCAAATGTCTGGGCTACATGCAAAACTAATAAACATAAATTTTTACCCATTATAAGGGAATGACAGAGGCTTCATTCTACCCATGGGACAGTGGTAGAGTCCCACCATAGCATAGAGTTACCCTTGCAGCACTAACGACTCGGTTTGGGATAAACATCGCATTATAAGGGAAAAGATTGTAATACCCAAAAAAATAGTCTCACATTGGATGGAAAAGAAATTTGTTATGTGTTATGTGCTTATAAATCAAGTTCATCTGCTACCAATTAACTTCTACTCGAGTTTTTGGGACATATGGTTTCGGTCCACTAACAAGTTAATTGGACCAGCAAGTGAGCTTGAGGCATTTCAAATGGTATTAGAGCCGATCCAAGTATGTGAAAATTGGTGGGCATGAGGAAAGGGCTACCCATGGGATGATGGTAGAGTTTCACTATAGCGTGGAGCCACCCTTGCAGCACCAACGACTTAGCTCGAGATAGACGTCGCATTATAAGGAGGGAGATTGTAATATCCAAAAAATAATCCCACATTCGATGGGAAAGAAATGTGTTATGTGCTTATAACTCAAGTTCATCTGCTACCAATTAACTTCTACTCAAGTTTTTGGGTCACGTGGTTTTGATCCGCTAACAAGTTAATTGAACCAGCAAGTAGGCTTGAAGTGTTACAAAATCCATCCTAATAAATCAAAATTAGAAATTTAAATCTAAAGAACTTTTTCTTTCCATCTAATTAAAGTGTTAATTTTGATGCCAATCGACACCTAAGCCTTACTTACAACATAAGAACCATAAAATTCTGGCAGCCCAATCAAAGACAAAGGCAATTCCCTGGGTTCTTGTAATATTCTTGTTCTTTCTTTCTTCTTTTTTTTTTCTTAACTAATCATGTGATTCTATCCTCAAGGAGATGATAAGAAATTTTGAGTAATTAAGTTTTAAAAATTCTGATGAGATAGTTTTTTAAGGTTTTCCCTTACTGAATTGTTTTTAGGTTTTACCTTGCTGAATTTATCCAGTTTTCATACCCTCTATTGCAGTCCGGTCTTTATTTTGTTAATTATGTATAAATATAGATAGTTCATCAGTGTGCTTATTGAGCAATCATGCTCATGAATTTATGCATGTTAGAGACATGCATACATAATACATCTTCCTTTACTACAAACTGAGAGACAGACAAAAGCATACATTGTGAGCGCACAGGTACGGCATTTGCCCCCCTAACAGAGGATTCTCGCCATTAGTTTGGTTTCGATCATAACATTCTCTACATCTAACAATGCACAGATGTCTGCGTGTGCAAGCGTCTCGTATGGTTGTTATCTACTCAATCAATTAAGAACTGCATTTATCTCTTTTTCTTTGAGTAAAACAGGGCAAGAGAACACTACAGAATTTATTAAAGAAGAGAAAAAGGGATTACAAGAGAGGAAAGATGAATCCCGACAATAAGATTATGGAGTCTCACACGCTTAACAGCAGACTCCCAACATGGCCTTGTAAAGCATCGAATTTCTCTTGCTGTCTAGAAGGGGTTCTGGGCAAAATGTAAAACTTGTCCTGAAATCGGCACTGCCGTTGCCGGCATGTATTTTAATGTTGAAATTATTAATGTTTTGAAAGGGGTTCTGCGCAAAAATGTTATACTTTATCTGAAGTCGGCAATTGATTGCTGATATGTATGGTTGTGGACATAATGGTAATGTTCTTGAAGGGGTTCTGCGCAAGAGTGGAAACTTTTTCGGAAGTCGGCAAGAGTTTAGCCGATTTAAATTTACAAAAAAAGCTGTTAAAATTATTGTATTAGGAAGAGAATTTTTACAAAGAACCCCATGTGAGACATAATAATTACTAGAAGAATTTTTAACCAACAGGCCGACAATAATGCTGGGCATTGGTACAACCTTCTAGCATATAGAGCCCCTTATGATAATTTAAATAACATACAAATCCTTAACTGCAAATAAAAACCTTCGCGAACGATGGAGTTTGGGTAGCCGGGGAGGGAAGTACCCGGTTTCGAAAATCCCTCCACCCGATTGGCTCCTCGGTCGCCATGGATTACAGCCTCGCGGCGCTGAAGCTCTTGTGCTGCCAGCTGAAAGAAGCTCGCCCGACAACCTCCTCTCCCTCCGCCATGACCCTCTACGGCATCCTCTTCCAGCGCGCCTGGCTCCAGGTCTCTCTCTCTCTCTCTCTCTCTCTCTCTCTCTCTCTCTCTCTCTCTCTCTCTCGCTTGTTTGCTGACCTATGGCGAAGGCAGGGTGTTTTGGTTTCAGGTTGGGAGGAGGGGCGTTTCGTGCTCGACGATGGGTCCGATGTCATCGAGCTCAGTATGTCCGCCGAGCCTCGGCCGCAGGAGTGGAAGATGGGTGAGTTTCTTTCTTTTATTTCTCATCTCCTCTTCTTGCTTTCCATAGTCCCAAGTACATAAATTTCCAACTCCTGATTCCATTTCAGGGATGTATGTTATGGTTGTGGGGCATTTTGTCGCTGCTTCTGCTCAATCTGAAGGTCTTCCTCTAATCAAGGTAGCCGTGCCTTTTTCCTGTTTGTTTAAAATACTGTACGAATCCATGTTAATATCATTCTGCTTTGAATGACCAAACTGTATCAGTAAGTCACTATTTTGTTTAGTAAGGAGTAAATGATTTGAAAGGAAGTCAGTTGAGTTCCTGGAAATCTGAATGGGCTGTATCTGCTTGGACGTTTTAAGTTAGCTAGAAATAAGTTGAGAATGAAAAACATTTGTCACAAGCAGCAAGAACTGGGCCATGGTTCTCTTGATCTTATGGGGTTTAAAGTGACTTAGACTATCATAGATTCAATGGTGGTTGAGAAATGAGGAACTTTATTAAGGAGGACTTGGATGTCTTGAATCCTAATGTCTTCTCTGACTTATTCGGAGATTGTGTAGCTGTTTGCTAGTTCTAGGATCTACATCCATCTCTGTCCTTGCATTTCTCTCCTTGGACAGTAGCATTCCTCCACTCAAGGATGCATTTAGCCTGTCTCCTTTTTTCTATTTACTTTGTTTCTCATTATTTATAATTTTGTTCACATTTAGAAGAAATTATGAGCATATCAAAATTTACTCCTGTCATGCCTCAGCCCAACAGCATAAAACAGACATGTGACATATGGCCCCACATCTTATAGGACTTAACTCCACAAAACATGAAAAGCTTGCCCGCAATTCTTGAATCTAACAACTAAAATTCTAAGACAGGTTTCTTTACAATCAGGTTCTTTGCAATCACGAAACAGATAGTGGTAAAAATTTCAGATCATCTATCAATCCCACACAAAATGGCTTTAACAACAAACAGTCAGTGTTAATTTCAGAAAGCATCAAAGCTCACGAACATCCATAACAATGTACTTCATAAAATGTTCTCTCTCAAGAGTACTAACAAACCAGAGCATGGATTTTATTCTAACAACTAAGATCTAATAAAGATAAACAGCGTCTCACCCAGTTTTGCAGCCCACATTCCAAAATTGGCAATTCTTGTTATTCCTCAACATTTGAAATATAATATGAAAATAAAATGATGAGCTAACAGCCTAGGAAGATGCCTCTAACACTCTAATTGGGTCAAGTATGTCAAATAAAATTTTTAAATAAATATCGATAGCTCCATGAGTTCATAAAGAAAACAATTTTGAAAAATAATATAAGAATTCCATGTTTAGCTTATGAATAATCAGATAATTTGAAACCCATGTTATTCTAAAATGGAAGTAAAATAGCTAGATTTTAATATTAAAAGAATTATTGAGGAAAAGATCAATTTTGTAACAATCCAATGATAAGATTATGAAATCTCTCTCTTAATTTTTCTGGCCATGATCACGATTAGCCCTGGGACAAGATCTGAAATCATATTTGGCTGTCTAATGTAGGCCTGAAATCATTTTAGCATCATGATGAAGACTCAAACGAAACTAATTCTTGAAAAATGATTTGCCAGTGATTAACTGCTAGCTGAATAATGGTCAGACTAGAGGGTAAAACAATGATTTTTTTTCCCATGTCAACTGCAAAACCAATGTTCAACTATACACAAATTATCAAGGCTCCAAATGCTCACGAGCTTTCAAACATATCTCCATCTTGATAAATAATTGTATGATTTCATTTACGATATTTTCAACTTGATAAACCTATCTAATATATTCTTTTAACATATGTACATCATGATAAATTCAGCTAGCATGCTCAACTAAAAATATTTCATGCATGACCCATATTTTAGGACTATTTTTTTTATACAAGATAAATTTAAGCAAATTTTAGTTTTAAATCATAACTACATAAAATTGATTTTCAAGAACCATCTTCGTTTATATCTACAAATTATATATGTGAAAACTAAGCACCGTAAAAATAGTGGTTTTAATAAGAGTCATGATACATGTTTCAATCATAAATTTTCTATAAAAAATATATAAAATATATATCTAAAACATTGGGATGAGGAATACCTACCTAATCAAAAGAATAATGAACAAGATGCCAAGGTTACACTATTAAAATCCTAGTTAATACAACATAATAATCAAGTAGGAGTCATAGACACTATAACTGAGGACTAAAATTTATTAAGTTAACCATGAAATGGTGGCATCGGGTGGGAAAAGCTATTTCCTATTAGTCTATTGTTGAAGTCTAAGCCTCCCCATATTCCTTATCAAATATACTAGAGCCCCTAATTGTTTATTTTGAAAGTTTATACAACTAAGATATGCATCAAGATGTACTTGCAATATATGTACAAAAAGACTGACTTTCACCTATCCATATAAATTTCTAACATACAACATTCTACCTCGGCATGTATACTTGGCTAATTCATTCGAGAGAAAACATCAAAAATCCTGTGAGCAATGGATTTAGGTTCTTACCTAGATGTGATTACCCAGTGCCTCAAGCCTTCAATCCTCCTTTCCTTTCTCACTAAGTGAGCCCGTTGCTTCTTCTCCCAAGGAGGAAAAGAGAAGAAAGGAGATAAGCTAGAGCATAGAAATAATGTTGGAGATGAGAAATGGTTGAATCAACAAAATTTTAGGGAGGAAAAGTAAGTGTAGAGGTAAGAGTCCAAACTAAACTTATCAAATGTGAGAACAGGGGAGAGAGAGAGAGACAGAAGACAGTACCAAAGAGGGGGGGGGGGAGAGTTTTTTGCCAAAGGATGAGTAAAGGGTTATAGGCATGGCATGAGAGAGAAAGAAAGCAAAAGAGACAAGAGAGAGGGGGGGGGGGATGAGCAAGTAAATCACATGAGGCCGAGTCAATTTGCTGGGTTTAGGGCTAAAGTTTAGGTCTTAGTCTGTTTAGATAATAATGGGGAGATAAACAAGAAGAAACAAATGAGAGAGTGAAAGAAAGAAAATAAGAGAGAGAAAGGAAGGAAATCAGGAGGGGGGGGGGGAGAGAGAGAGAGAGAGAGAGAGAGAGAGAGAGAGAGAGGAGTGCATTACATGGAGATTATGGGGTGCCAGGATTGCTGATAGAGGCACAATGACACCAATATTACGTGCCTAAGAAGGCATCTTCCCATGTTAGGAAACCTAACTAGATCTTAGTTCACAATCCTTGTGAACTGGGGTCTCTTCTTTCCTTAAAAAAAAGGGCATTAAAAATTGGTGCTTCATTTATTACCCATTTGTAATTTTACAGATATAATTCATTCCCTTTTGGTGAGACCAAGATGTTCAATTTGATGATTAGGGGTTAATGGGTAATTCCTTTTGATATCCCTCTTTAATTTCTGAGGAGTCAAAATCTGGGTTCTGAGTAAAACTGATGGTTATCTTATCATTGTCCTTATGGAATTCATTTGATATCAAAATTCAGTTATGCAGCTAGGGCTTTACCATCAAACAAGGCCCATTAATATGTGGAAGAAGCATATCAGATGTAGATGGTCTTGGTGGAAAGGGAGTATTTTTTGTAAAATGGGAAAGTAGACTATTTGGTTGTGAACTTTGCCAATGTGCTTATTGAAATTTTGATTGCAAAGAATCATCTTTGCAATGTGCTTTGATCTAATAATGATCATCATTTTGAGAGGAGTATGTTCAAACCTGAAATTAAGTTTCACATTTGAGAAACATGGGCTTTGAAGTCAATTTCTTGATCAATTATGAGAGATTCTTCAACCCCATGGAAGAAACTGTTAGAATAAGTGAGGAATAGATGAATCTTATTTTTCTTTGTAAGATATTTTAGTTATCCTAATAGTTGGTTTCATGTCAAAGCATTGACAGTTAATATACTAATGGACTTTCCTTTTTGTTAGACTAATTCTCTTTATCTTCATCTAGTGCTAAATTATAAGATTACATGGATTTAGTTCCTCAGAGGAAAGGGGGGGAAAATAGTGTATCATAGAATGTTTCAGATGGACCAAACTTTGTTTTCATGTGAGAATCTGAGCAACCTTCTTTTCTCATTAAAAGAAGATCTAGTTGATGTAATGAATAACTTGTATAGATTAAAGACAAGTTTGAATTGCATGTGCCAATTATATTTCCAATGTTTTCTATTTTTACTTTATTTTGGTAAAGTTTTAACATTGAAATATGCATAGATCGCTGAACTGAAGCCTGATATGGTCCACTCTAAAAGGTCTTTATCCCACCCAACACAGACATGTAATAGACATGCTCTAATTATTTATTTCTATGACTTTCAGGGAACTGAATATATAAAAGGAATGATTATATCATTGTTCTACCAAAATCAACTATATGATGTTCTGTTAACAATTTTCAAAATGCAGGTTCACAAGATGGTTGATCTCTCATCATACCCTGACAGGGAAGCAATGTGGCATTTGGAAGTCATCGAGGCTTATAAATTGTTCTATGTACCTTCAGTTGAATGACATTTCTGGTTTCTTCTTTCCACATCCTGCTGGGATAATGTGCCTTTCAACTTCTTATTATCTTCAAGAATTCATCTTTATATCCTTCTCGAATAATACCTCAAAGAGTTGCAATACAATCCAATATAACTAACACCTGCTTTGTTTAGGCTGTCCATAAGAGGTCTTTTTAAGAGGCGAGTAGAGCTTCATAATTTTAAGGTAATTGCTACAGGCATTGGTGAAGGGCCTGAGTTCTTGGTGTATCGTTTATCAAACTTGGCAGCCTATAAAGGAAGCTTAGAGTGAAGCAGCTGCCTACAGGATTTTTCAAGATTTTTCCTACCACATGCATTTCAAACAATGGCCAATTATTACAGTATTCTTTTTCAATTAAAAACCCTTAAACACTGGAACTGGCATTGAGAAATAAACATTTTAGCTCACTACCCAGGTTGAATTAGCCAGGATCCTGTTTCTTAATGACAGCAGATTGAAACGGTTGACCTCTAGTATTTTCTTTTACATGCTGACTGCAAGCGTTCTCATTAAAGAGACGTGGCACCTAGCAGGTGGTCCAGCATTGATCCCTGCACATCAACCTGTGATATGTTTCCTCTGAGGCAGGGAAAGGGCCTGATTTCAACAATCCATTCAAGCGTCGGGAGTAGTCCTGGCATGGGATCCATATCCACACAACTAGCATGTAGCCCAGACCTCCATTACAGACTAAACTTTTACCAAGCACATCAACCCAAAAAAAAGAATCAAAAAAAGAATGCACCCGGAAAGCCACCGGAAGAAGCTATCGTGGGTAAATGATACTCATCGGACATGAGAATTTTGATCGTTAGAACGTAATATACCAAACATGATAATGTTAGGATCAAATCATCTCAAGATCACTCCCTTGTCAAAACATCCTCTAATAGAATCAGCAAACAGCTACTCCTTCAAATTCCTGCAGTAATCGCCCACCATTCTGGGTGAAGAGAGCAATCATTGCTATTCAAACCGACGTTAGCAGATCTGGCGTAGTCTGCGAAACAGAAAGGCGTTTGACATGCTTTGATGCATTGAATCAACAACCCTGACGGCAGCTAAAAGAAGCCATGCAAGCCTTGCGAGAAACAAAATCTCAGAAAAGCTAGTAATCAGACATGTCAATACATGCAATGGAAATATTTAGGAGTGCAAGTCCTTGATATTTTATTTCCATAATTAACTCTGAAATCCTAACCGGTTTTCTACTTGCTCCAGTGCACTCTATCAGAACAACAAAAAGGATAGGAGGCTGTACAAAGCCTGCTTCCAAGAAATGGATAAATGAACATGGAACACTTTCCATTCATATGAAATGTGTACTCCAAAATGCACAGCTCAGGTAAAGAGAATCATCACATCCTGGATTCGCAAGAGATCTTCAGACATCTTATTGTCTTGGTTTATATGCAAATTTGCTGATTTCAATGGGTGCAACAGCCGTCCTTTTGACAAAAAAGAATGGTGTCATGTGTTGGATAGCTTTTAAACTATCTTGAGACTAACTGAGGGAAAAACACAAAGTTCGTACCTTACTGAGCATGTATTTTGCACATCTTTTAGAGGGGCACGGAGGCCACTTGCACGAGAACCAGATGAAGTGTATCTGAAGGAAGATATGAGGGCTGCAAATTTTTCCACTGATTTTTCTGCTATACCAGTATATTTGTTCAAATGGGAAATGTCACATCCAAAATTTCCTTGTGCTTTAGTATCTGCGTCTTGATGGTCTAAATTAGCAATGTGACTACCTGCAAGACACGAGCACATATGCCTGTAGCAATTTCTTTAATGAAATAGCAGCATTTTTTTTTTTTTTTTTTTTTTTTTTGAAAACTAGGACAGAAGAAAGCTGGCTGTAAAAGATAAAGGCTTCTAACATAAACATAACCAAAAGGATAGAAATATTGGAAATTACGTGCAAAAATGAATGCAAACCATTTTTGACAATGCGTTGCATCTGAACAGTTTATATTATGTAGGAACGATTAGATGGTAGTCATAAAGATTGAGACCCAATAGTCAAATCTGCAAGCAAGATGTATGGGGTCCTGCATAGTTTCGAGTCCCAATATATAAATTTGTATGCAAGACAAATGTAGTTTTTTTTAACTGCTCATTTGTTTAGTCTCTGGCAGCTGTTGAGAATTGGCCTTTGTTTATCTAGCAGACCTGTTTTTATCTATCATCGGTGTAAAAGGAAGCAAGTATTCACCAGAACTCAAAGTGTGTGGGATCAACTGACAATGGCTGTCTGTTGGAGTTTGTGAAGGAGCAAAATGCAAGGATCTTCCCAGGGAAGAATGTCTTTTTCTGGTGCCATTAGATCCATCCTACTGTTGTTCAAGGGGTGGGTTAACTTGGGTAATTCTAGCCAGCAAGAGAAATTCGATGCTTTACAAGGTTATGTTGGGAGTCTACTGTTAAGCGTGTGAGACTCCATAATCTTATTGTTGGCATTCATCTTTCCTCTCTTGTAATCCTTTTTTCTCTTCTTTAACAAATTCCATAGTGCTCTCTTGTCCTGTTCTACTCAAAGAAAAAGATAAATGCAGTTCTTAATTCATTGAGTAGAAAAAAACTATATGAGATGCTTGCACACACGGGCATCTGTGCCTTGACAGATGTAGAGAATGTTATGATCAAAACCAAACTAACCATGGGAATCCTCTGTTAGGGGGCAAATGCCATACTTGTGCACTCACAATGGACGCTTGCCTGTTGGTTTGTAGTAAAGGAAGATGCATTAGGTATACATGTCTCTAACATGCATAAATTCATAAGCATGATTACTCAACAAGCTAGTACAACATCAATGATCACCTCAAGAACATCCATGCATGTGTTTGTCAAGCTATCCTCTATTTTGCGCATTATGAAAAATGCTGACTCCTTGTGCTCCTACATCACTCTTTTTTGGTGAAACAAAGGTTAAGTTACTTGACAAGTTTGAGGTGGAACACCAAAGTATTGCAATGATATAGCTTTAGCTTCAAATAATTTAGGGATAAGAATCTATGAGCATAGTACGATCTAGGCATGTTGTTGACATCAGTCAAATATAAGTGCGTCAAAACAAATATTCAAGCCATCTAATTAGGAAACATATTTTTAGAAGACATCAAAAGTCAAATAGTAAAAGATAACGGTAGGATTACTTTGTGGTTTTACTAAAGCATATTATACCCAATGAAGACAGGTGCAAAATAAATTTGGTCAAGTATTAAAAAAATAACTTAGAAGAATCAAATAATAGAACAATTTGATTCATTTGTTATTAAAACCTTTACATACCATTACTAGCTTTCCATGCATGCTTCAATGATAGAGGTTCCTGAATGTTGCATTAAAGAGAGTGCATGAGCATTGTTGGGTGAGAAAACAAGAATCAGTAATCTCAACAAAATAAGAAATCTGAGAAACATACTCTGTGCACATCAGGGACATCAATTAACTTTCTTTTCTTGGCAGGCGAGGTCATTTTAGACACAGGACAAGCTTCAGGGATCTCGCAAGCATTTTCTTTATTTATGCAGGGCTCTTCATTTTGACTTTTGCAATCATTGGCATCCGATAACTTGTTCCTGAAGTACTTACTTCTTACTATGACTTTTCTGTTAACCGATTTAATATTTTTTTCAACATCATCCAGTGCAGAGTTACAGCTTTGTTCCTTGTGTGATGCTAAAAATGGTTTTAGTGTTCCAAGCTTTGGCTCTGTTAGTGAAGGATGTTCTGAACTGAAAAGATCACCTGGCACAGATGTCATTTAAACAAACAAAAGTAATTGCAAGTCAATACCTAGAATTAAAGCTAAATCAGAAATACTCAGACTTACCATTTAGAGGTAACCCCATAAGCTTCTCTCTTTTATTGGAAAAGTTGACTTCCATCTGATACCACAAAGAAAAATAACTCAATTCGGATCCTGAAAACAATTTAACCATGAACTATTCATAAAAGCATGTATACCGAATTGATAGCATTGCTGACAGAATCCTCTGAAGGAGGTTTAAAGTCAAAGTTCCCAGGATTAGGCAAAGAACTTTCTGTTAGGTTTATGAAATATGTAACATTCTCTTCGGCTGAAATAGGCAAATCAGACTCATGATTTTCAGAGCTTGAAGAAGATGAATCTGTTGTCAACAATTGCTTAGGCATTACTTTTGGGGCCCTGAATTTCCGCTTTGCTTCCAGTGATGCTAGACCTTTCAATGTTAAAGAATATCATTATGTGAAGAGAGCACATATAAGCACGGAGTCACAAACTGATGAGCCTATGCAACAAACAGTAACGTATCGAAAGAGCTGTTGTCAGAAGAAAATGGAAGGACAAGCTCAAGCAGTTTAGTAATGTTTCTCAGGTGTAGCAAGTTACTGTTATAGACATGATGAACAATTTTCATAACAACATTCTGAATTCAAATAATCATACATTTATAGTAAAGAAAAGGCAATAATAAAGAAACCAAATATGAAAAACAGTTGTTAACAGATCTTTGCAGATTGAGTAGCATGAAGTAGCAATATCATTTACTGTACAAAAACAATGTTACAGATGAACAACAGATCAACAGGTAGGAGCTCTTTATTTTCTTGAAGAACTGTAAAAATTGCTCTAGCTAAATATAATGAAACTGCATCAGCTAAACAAATCGATTGCTTATTTATCATATTTGTATTATTTATCATATTTGTACATCATGAATTACAGATGTCAAACTTCTGATTGTTGATCTGACATTATTAGATCCTGTACTGTTAAAAAAATCAAAATTATTAAGTATGGAAGAAAATTTAGTTGGGGAAATATCAATACTGCAATTTCTAGTTACAATATTATGATGTCACTTATGCATAGACTTAAGAATTTGGCCGCTGAAGTTCAGAAGAGTCGCCAAACAGATGACAAGCTGGTGAGCGGTCATATCACCAAGGAAAAAAATAAAGAAAGAAAAAGGAGAGAGAGATTTGTGACAACCATCAAAAATGAAAGATGGAATCTAGAAGTGTGACTGGTTATTTTCATGGCTACAGAAGAACTAGCAGCATGCTTATGCAGCTGGCACATCCGTACTATGAGCTTCAAAAATTGATCACAGAGGTTCAAATCCACTTGATTATGATCCACATGAATGAAGTTAAAAAGTAAAAGTTACTGAAGGGATACAGAAGTAATTAGTCAACACATTCTTCTGCACAGGCAAATCTAGCCTTTTCCTTCCATTTGCAGCAGATTCTTTCCTTGAGTATTTCCCATCAAGCATAAATTGAGTGCATGCTACCATCCCCTGCAAATGAAAGTGTATGTAGTAGAATCAGGGGATAAATGATCTAGAAAACAATCCCTAACGTTGATTGAATCATCAAGATACCTGTAACATAATTGTGCTTGGTAATCATGACAATATAGAAGAGCAATCTATGAGAGGAGCAAGAATAGAAAAAATTGCATATGAAACTGCATGAAGGAAACTGAAAATGAATGCATTGCAGCAGAACTTCTGGAGTAATAAGATAGATATGTATATTCAGAAAACACAGGCCAACAATCAAGGTTTTAAACCTCATATGATGGGGTCAGCTCGGTTTTTTTATGGAACGGGATGTGCTGGTGTCCTAAGACGTCCCAATTGGGCCGTTGGAATGATGGCAAGCTGATCTCATCCTGATACTTAGGACGGCAACCTATCTCAAAGACTCACATGTTGGAACCTAAAACTCCACCAACAATAACTCTTATTCAACAAAATAATTTTCTTTGAGACCATGGTTAGACTACTTACTAGAAGTTTTCGTTGTTGATCAATCATGTTGATATGCTATTAGCCTATTATTCTGTTAAGGAACCTTTAAATCCAGTATGTTTCATTATTGATATTGTGCAAGATTTAATCTCCTCGTCACAACCAAGTAAGTTCAAGTCCTGCAAGAGCTGAAGCCGTGAATAAATTGAAGTAACATTTGTAATGCTCGCTACTAGCTGCAAGTTACAATTTTATTGGTCAGAACAAATCAAAAGCCAATCAGCATTATCATCTTTGATGGTCCTCATGGACCATACTTGTGACTTTATGGACATCGTTGTATTGAATAGTTTGACCCTCATTAAGGAACTGGTGACCCAAAAAGATATTGGATGGCATGCTATCTATATTTATACATAATTAGCAAAACAAAGACTGGATCACAATGGAGAGTATGAAAACTGCATAAATTCAGCAAGGTAAAACCTACAAAACCATCTGATCAAAATTTTTAAAACTTGATTTTTCAAAGTTTCGTATTGCCTTCTTGAGGATAGAATCACAAGAATATCACAAGAATTCAGAGAACTGCCTTTGTCATTGAGTGGGCTGCCAGAATTTTATAGCACTTGTACTGCTAGTAAGGCTATGAAAGACATCTCAAAAACAAATTAAAAGTTGCTATTGCTTGCACAAACATGGATCTCATGTCCCTTATGCCTTGTCAGTTAACATATGACGTATCTGTATTTCAGAACCAGCTAGCCAAATCTTCAATTCCATCAAGATTGGTTTGCCTTATTAAGTTCACCATAACAAATTCTCCATCGAATAATTTTGAAAAGCTGGTTTTCCAAACTGCCTATAGTCTCATCTCTTCCTCCTAGGATGCAATGATATTATTAATATAATGACAACATTTCTCAGATAGTGCAACATATGGTCAGTGCAAAATCTTCTAAGGATACCCAAGATTCCATCCTTATATATCACCAAAGTATGAAACTTGACGCAAAATAAATGTGTAAAAGAGAAAAAGACAAAGCACACAATACCATAAACAACTAGCCTTGTCTATTTGAGTCAGGTTTGTTTATCCTCATAAGCTAGGAATTCCTATTTAGGGCTACCTTCAGTGCTTTCACAAGAGACAACCTAGACGACCCTTGCCGGCCTTCCACCACAATTAGGCTAGGATGCAGCATCATCTAAAATAAGGGAGTTCCCCAGAATTCGCAAATGTTGAATTTTGGATTTATTTCATTGTTTTTGACATATTTCTTATAACCAACTGTCAATCTAATGCCGACCTCCATTTTTTTGTGCAAGCTTGGACCATCGTTGATGGTGCTGGAGCACAAGATATCTCGGTTTAGGGAAAAAAAACAAAGCACAGCATAGAACAAGGGACTGCGACAACATAACACAATCACAAAGACTATCATGTAACCTAAATGGTTGGTTAAGTTATTGCTCCTAGTGAACTAGTTTATGATGATAGGTTATCAAAGGATGAAAAAAAAAAAATCAAAATTGCCAATATACCCAGCAAGCAATAATTATCCTCTCCAAATGGGACGTGATGAAATCTTGGTGAGCACCTAAGATTAGTTATTTACCCTTTCCACATCAGTTGTCTGCCCTTTTCACTTAACCCACAGCTCCTGCACAGTGCCAAATTCTTCCCACATTTAAGTATGAGTCAGTGCGAAGCAGTGAATTTCTTATGCAGACTGTTTGCATATGATAACTACTCAAATTAAACAGGCCACTTTGCTCATGTAGCTCAGTATGACAACCTGTCACCGAGCACAAGGAACAATATTAAAAAAAAAAAAACAAGTCTCAATCACCAATAAACTTCCACAAAGCAGATGTGGGATGCCTTATTGAGAAACTATGGCATAAGTGCAATAACTTACATTCCATAGCTATTTTTATTAAATAGCATGTTAAAAAAGAGTGGCAGTCCTATTGCAAAAGCTTTATAAGGAAGCAGGAAAAAATAATCCTATAAAAGAATGGTATTGATATATGAAAAAATAGGTCAAAGATGTTAAATTTAAAGAATGAGACCATCAAGTGCGTAATGCTTCCCTTGACAAGGGAAGGCGGTTGTCGGTTTGTTCACGTCTGTGCATGTGGATGCATGCAGACTAACATCATAAAATTAGATGATGACAACTATATTGCATGCCTGAACTGAGTGCTGGATTAAATATAAAAAACTTTATGTAGCAAAAGTTCACAATAAGCACTAAAATATATGTGTGATCCGTCATCGTAAATTTAAAAAAAAAAAATCCAATTGATTTACTATACCTGGAATGGCATCTTTGTTAATGGATCAAGATCTCCTTGAGCTATGCCTTTAGCTACATTTTGTGGTAACCATGTACGATCAGTTAAGGAAAGATATTATCACAATGAAAAAGGAGATATATGAAAGTGATACATCTATAAAGAATAAATTAAATATGATGTCGAGGATATGGGCCCAAAAAGTCCAAGTCTTCACCAAGGCCATGAGGAACATCTGATAGATGCACGATGTCTTCTTTTGCAGGATCATACACTCTCTGATGCTGAAAAGCCCAAATTGCTTTTTTGAAAGTTTCTTCATAAAGAGGTGGGACAGAGACACCGCTATACTTTAAGTGCTTAATTACCTGAAATAAATAATCTATCAAACTCATCACTCATCTGAACACACTGAAGGTCGAAATTAAAGATGTAGCTTCAATGGGAAGAGCTGTGACAACCAACAGGGATAAATGGCATATATTTGTCCTCAGTTATCCACTGCTGATCTAAGAATCTAGCTTATATTTAAAAAATTATAATGTGAATCGGACAATAATTTTTTCTATAGATTTATCTATCATTAAAACTTGAATAAGTTATGATGCAAAATAAAAGTTCTGAAACTGGAAACAAGAATTGTTGCAAGGTTTGTCAATAGTCTACAAGCTGCCCAACAAACTAACTAGATGGTCAACCATTTTAGTCTAAATACCACATTCAAGAAGTCCATAACCAGGTAGTGCAATACGTTAAGGGATCGTTTGGTTCATGATAATTTACCTTGATAATTTGAGATTACTATACAAATTACCATGTTTAGCAATTAGATATGGTAATCTAAGTAGTAATATTTGATTACAAGTAATCTAAGGTTACTATAAATTATGGTAATCAGATTTTCATCTGAAAGGTAGGTATCTGAGATTATCAAAGTTTGGTAACCTTAAATTACACTCTTGACTTTCATATAAATATTTAATAATATTTAATCTAATTATATATTTAATTTGTACTAGATAATCTTTAAATATTTAATATTATATTTATATTTAATATTAAATGTATAATATAATATTTTATATTAATATTAATATAATATTTAATACTTTAAATACTATTATATATTTATATAATAATATATAGGTATTAAATTTTAAATTACTAATATTTATGACCTTGCATATTAAATTATTATATAATATATTACTAAATATTTATATATTACATAATGGGATATTTAATAATATTATGATATATATTATATTGTATATAATATATATTAAACATTTATAATATTTAAATATATAATATTTCTAAAATCAATTTATAAAGAATTTTAATTTTTATCAAAATTTATAATAAAATTCAAATAAAGTTCAAAAACATGGTGAACTTATTATCGCATTTTGTTATTATAAACCAAATGCAATAATTTTTTATTTCTAAGAATCTTATTACCAAGTATAAGATTATCAGGACTATGAGCTTCCTAGTAATATTATATTACCGCGAACGAAATACCACCTAAGTTCAAAAGATGAGAGAGGCAAATAATATTTCAATTTTTTAGGTTAGAAGGCAAGTAACATCAGCCACCACCTTGAATCCAGATATTGTTTTGTTTATTTCTCTTTCAGAATATGTTAGTCCTTAAGATTGTAATGTTTAGTCAGCAGCACACCAATCAACAGCTGCACCAGCTCAACCATCTTTAGTGATCACATCCTACTTAGGCAGGGATGGAAATGAATAAAAGCATTAACATAATGATACAAGGATATTTGAGATGCAGAGTAAGGCTCTTGCATTGTCAGGGGGAAAAAAAAATTCACAAGTTACAATGTTATCAAATTATCATATAAAAATTCTTCCCAATTATTCTCACGTATCAACTTTTTCCATAGCACCACTTCCCTTCCCAAACAACTCCCAGTCCAAGCAACTTGGACTTGGCTTCCATCTTCAGTACATTGTCACTCTCTTTACTCTTGTTTTCCATACAATAGCCAACCAATTAGACACCTAAATTTATAATCTAGCACGTGAAAAACAGCCATGCAACTGGGAAAAAAAAACTAGCAATGACAATGGAAATCAGACAAACATTGTATTTTGGTTCCGAAACAGCTGAACTATTGGAAAAAACAAAAACAAATGATATAAAGCATGAAAACTATTACAGTTTGGTTCTTTCAAACTGAAGTAACACTATCATACGACGGTGAGTATTTATTATAAATGGGCAATGAAGATAAAATCATCAAATTCAACTAAGAGGGCAATTATGACAAAATGGGCAATGAAGATGAACAAAAACAAACGTGCATGCAAATCCACTCCCTCAAACACAAATGTACTCAAGATTTGCACATGGCGACACATACCAAACCCACTCCCAAGAGAACATGCATTTGAGTGCTAATACATCACAGCCTATACTAGGTTTATGTGAACAGTAAAAATTATATAACCGTCGTAACAAACTAGAGTTCATTCAATAATAAAGAATTCATCAGTAGAATATTTCACTCTTTTGAGTGCATCAACAATTCAATGCTGAGTTACTCTTTCAGATATATATGGTGTCATAAAAAATGAAAAAACCTGTGCATATAAATTTTTCCATTACCTTCTCATAGTCTTTTAGCTTCTGGACAAGTGCATGAGCCCGTTTGACACCCATACCAGGCAGTGATGGTAGGTAATCGCATCCACTAAAAATGCACATCTCAAGTAACATTTGTTTAGTGAATCCAGTAAGGTCCAACTCCTTATTCTGGCCTAATTTTGAACTCTGAAATTCAACTCCCTGCCCAAATTTGTCCATTTTGAAGATAATCTAGAAGAAGCATTTGAAGCATTAGCATCTCAGAAAACAAGGCAATGATAACAAAACATGCATATTCACACGGAAAAGGGGAGCACAGAAAGAGAAAAGGGGAAGAGGTGGAGAAGTGCCCAAAGTGCATCTTTATGAATTAGCAGACAACCAGGTCATCTAACAGATACTTACCCTGGAACAGCCGAATGGTATTAGGTCTGAATCCTCAGTAATGACTGCATCGACAAGCTTGTTCATAGACAAAAATGTCATTTGAGCATCAGCTTCATAAGGTGCAACGATGTAATCAACTTTTTCCCGCTTCAAGACCTGCAATAATGCATTTGTAAATTACTATAGATATTGCATGAAATTTTTTGTGAATGAAGGTACAGACAGAGTCAGTTACGAAAAGCACAAAATGGTTAGTTTTAGAGACACAAGAAATGTAATTTACAGAACAAAAGTGAACAATCTTGTTCTAATAGTTGTATCTCCAACATTCTAGAATAATATTTTATTGTACCTGTATTAATTCAAAGGCAATAGAAGGTGAAATATCAACAGCTTTTTGGTAGCATTCATAGGCAGCAGAAGAATTTCCAGTTGCCTCATGTTCCATTGCACGCTCAAGATTTTCTTTCCTTGCCCTGCATTATAATATGAGTGTATAGCATGAGTTAGGATTTCTTCCCCTGGCAACTGAAAATGCAAACATAATTTACTATCAGTTGTATCAGAGTTAATACACTGAAAACATTGTATAACTGAACACCTTTTTTTGGTACATAATGGACTGTTAAAATTTAGCAAAATTTTCAACAGCAAGATGGTAGTCTTTATTGTTGTGCTCCAATGCAAGCAACTAAAATGAAAGCATGGTGTTGCAACATCATCCTCCAAAGTTCCTTTTTCTGTTCTTATAAACCAAAGCAACATGACTAATTTTGATTAATACCTTGCTCGTTTCATCTCTTGGTCATTCTTCATTGGTAAAAGCCCTCCATCAAAGACAAGAATAGGTCTGACACCATGATGCTGTAACATATTTACTCTATGCATGCAATAAACGATATGCCTGGAAATTCAAGATCGAAGTTAAATTCATATTATATTTGTATAAATGGAATTTGAAAATAGTGCTTATATGTAAATATATAAATTTGTTTCCCAAATAATCGATATAGGTAGCCATATTCCAAAGCGTTGCTGCATTTCAACCTTCAAGGAAGCATGTATACTTCAGATTACTCCATTAATGACTAAGCATGAATAACAAAATTATACTTAAGCACCACTATGAAGAGAAGAAAGTATGAAAGACACATCCCTAACTATTGAAGCCTTTGCTACAGACTTGCTGGCTTACATATGGCTAATGTGAAAAGCAGAATCACTAAACGATGAGATCAAAGGTGGAAACTTGTGGTGGTGAAAGTAGAGAAAGAAAAATATCATAAACTTATAGGTGATCTTTGCCAGGAATATAAAAAGAAATCTAAGAAGAATTTTGAAAGGAAAGAAAAATAAAGCATTTATGCTACTATGAAGCAGAGATAATTTGATGGCTATTTATTTAAATAAATGTGATATCGTAATTGCAAAAATTGACAACTTAGGGTATTTCTAATTTCTAGCAGTTGAAACAGAGGCATCTAAGTGACTAGGTGATCATAAAACTAACAAGTTGAGTTAGAAACCTCTGTTCCATATTTTCAGGACTTCTTTATACTTTATCATCATGCATGATATCATTGGTCAGGAAAATGCAGTGTCAATGTACAAAAAGAGGTCAGAGAAGTGTAGCTTATCCATCATAACCTTGTAAATCCAGTCACACGAACAAGTTTGCACACATGAAATTGACATAATCAGAATATAAATTTCCATTCTGTATTCTAGAGGGATTCTTATACATTTTTAATCATTCATAAATCATGATAATTATCAAACAAGAAAATTTGCAGCATTTGAAAACAAAATAACATAAATAGTCCACATAAACATTAAGTTTATTCACATGAGCATGCTTCCATTCATGAGGCGAGCAGGTATGAAATAAGGTTCAATATCTAAAAACAAGTGGCAAGGAAGCAGTGTAAAATTAATTATCTTTGCACGATTACAAGTTCCCTCCTTATCTTATTCTTCTTCCTTTTGTGCAGGTTTGCCTTGGTATCAATATAAGCAGGCATAAGGGAAAAAAGAAAAAGTTTGAGTAATTAGACCAAAAAAAACGGATGCTTGTTGTATTAGCAGGTTTGCCTTGTATCAGCATAAGGGAAAAAAGAAAAAGTTTGAGTAGTTAGACCAAAAAAAACGGATGCTTGTTGTATTAGCTTTTGTGATTAAAGATGCATTTTCCTTCCTTTTTCATGTTATTTTATTAAAATGGATTCTTTTTTTATCATCAAAAGTACAACAATATGGGGAAAAACGAACTGAGAAGTTATACCCAAGAAAAGAAAAATAGAAGGAAAGGTAGAAGAAGAAGAAAAAGATAAAAAAGTGAAATCATTCTTTTTTTTTCATGACCACAAAGTTCTTCCTTTTCTTCTCTCTTTTTTTTCCCATACAGCTTTGTTTAAAAATAAAATAATAGAGAAAAAGAATAAATATCCAAAACGAATTTAACACAGCATTAATAAAGATAGGCAGGCCTGGGTCGATCTCTGTTTGGACGATCAAAAATCCCTTCTGGGTTTGTTAAAGCATAGCAAAAGGCGAAAAGATTAAAAACTCATACCAGAAATAAGGAAATAACACAGACCCAAGTTACAAATTCCACCTTTTTGTTATTTCTTTCCGTTTGAGATTTATTTAACAAGAACCTCAATGCATCAAAATTTCGAAAAATTAAAAACGAAAACTCACTACCAAATGAGGCAAAGATTGGAATAGATTGCAAAAGAACGCAAAAACCCTTCTTTATCTCGTATCAATCCATGGAATGTGAAAAAGAATCACGAAAATTTCTTTCGAGAATGAAACAAGAACCAGGAGAAAGGAATGGAAGCATTGGTACGAAACTTGGAGGTGGGAAGGCCCTTGCAGAGCTGGGCGCTGCAAGAGAGGGCGCCCTTGTGAAGCCAGGAATAGGTGTCAACCGCCACGGTCTGCCCTCGGAGCTCCTCCACGCTGATGGGCGCCATGATCGACTTCAACTGGGGGAGAAGCCCCTGGATCCCCATTCCCAACTCCTCCTCGATCAATCGTTCGATCGGTCTCTCTTCTCTCCGAACCCCGATCGATCGAATCCTTCGATCTTCCCCCGTTTCCCTTTCGCTCGCCTCGTTGCTTGCCCGAAGAAATCATAATAGGAGGGAGACAATAGGCGGGAAATGAAAGTGAGGAAAAGGTCACGTGCTCTTCACGTGCCCTAGGGTTTTGGCTGCTCGAGAATGGCAATTTCTTTCCATTTTAGGGAGACAAATTGGATAGAGATGAGTTAATTTTTTTTGCAATGAGAATAGAAATAGAAAAAATTTTATTCTCATAAATAGGGATGCAGCAAGAATGGGATGGTACTCCCCATCTCATGAAGTCCCCGATCTCCACCATACGAGATTCTCATATATTTTATATTTATTAAATATTATTATATTATTTTAATATTTTAAATATAGTCCTATATAATCCTAAAATACTTTAAAACTTTATGCGCTCATTTTTTTTATATTTATTAAAACTTATTATTGAATATATTTATTTCTTATAAAGTAACTCACGATTATAAACTTGTGTTAGTATACTCTTTGTGATTATGATTTAATATATTTCGTATAAATTAGCCCATGAAATTTAAAATTATGATAAATTTTATTTGAATCTATTTTATTTATTATATGAAACTTAATAGTTTATTTTTATTTTTAAAATATAATGAATAAAAATAAAAATATATATATTTTAATATCAAAAATGAGGTTCGTGAGGATGGGAATGTTTATGAAAATGGAAATAAGGACCTTATCAAAAATAAGGTAAGCAGAGATGGGGATCCCTATGAGGACTTTTCTGTCTCAGATTATGAGAATGGGGATAAGGATAAAAGGCTAAAATAGTGGTAGGGATAGGAAGAGGGAGTGACTCCCCTCCCTCATCCCACCTCATTCTTATTCCTAACAATAAAGTACACAACACCATATAGGGTATAAGTATGGGTAAGAATATAGTCGATTCAATTCAAAATTATACAAAATCGAATGGGCTAAATTTTTTGAAATATGAAATTGAATCAAACAAAATTTTCTTAAAAAATCAAACCGACCAAACCAAGGTGGGTTGATTCAATTTAGCTCAGTTTTTGGTTTAATTGAAATTGTATTCACCCCTCTCGTCATCAATCATTTTCACTAAAGAAAGCAATGAAGGGGGCTGGCAGATCCTTCTTTGGCTCAATGTTGATAATGTCGAAGGGGCCAACAGCGCTAGCACCGGCATCGAAGGTGAAGGACATAGTAGAGAAAGACTACACGGGGCTGTCAAATGAGAGCTCCTCACGCTATCGCATGAAAAAAGTGATGACAATAGAGACGAGGAGGAGGTGAAAGAGTAGCTGGAGTAAGGGCTGAGCCTGGAGGCCAGGAAGCCCAGTTGTGGCGGTGGGAGACATGGTGGGAATATTATGGGATTCTCGTAGCCGAGGACTTTTCGTTACTTGTATTGCATGCTTTGCCACTTATTTCCTTCTCCATATCCTCTCTGGGGATGTTGGTCGGTGGCAATACCATTAGCGTCGATGGATCTAGGAGGGTTGCGACCTCTGCTTCGCTACTTATTTCCTCCCCCGTCTCCTCTTTGGAAACACTGATTGATGGTAGGACGGTTAACAACATTGGATCTAGGAGGGTTATGATCACTTTGCCAAATGCCACAAGTCCACTAATCCACCACCCACCTAAGTAAGCGTTTAGGAGTTTTCCTCTTTTTTTTTTTCCATTTAATTTGTTTCCTTTTATGGTCCAACCAAGGTCCAATGGACCATTCGAAGGACCATTGGTTAAACCTAGTCATAAAAAAGAAAAAGAAAAAAGACCACAGGTTAATGACAGAAGGAAGCTAGAAAGGACTAGTTGTTCATCACCATCCAAATGCTATAATTTTCATCCTACCCTCCTTTTTAATTTAAAAAATACACTATATTTAACTAAAGCTAGTATATAAAAAATAAAACAATTTTTGGTTTGTTTGGTTTTAATCTTGAAAAAATTGAACCAAAACTAAATAACCAAAGTTTTTTTTTTAAAAAAAAAACTAAACCGAGTTATCAAAAAATCAAACTGAAATTATACTCACCCCTAAGTATAAGAAGGTCCACTCCCCCTTCTCTCTATTCCCTCCCCATGCACCATTTGGAAAAATGATCTAGAGTTATTTTCAAAAACAAGAAAGGGGTTTTATGCATGATATAGGGGGAATTTGGTACAAAATAACCCATTCAGAATATAAGTGATTTAAATAAAGGTGATAAAATCATTATATTTGGTCGCACCTCAATGATTCTACATGGTAGTAATTCTAAATTATCATCACTTCTAAAATCATTATCCAATCTAATGATCCTATAGCCACCCCTCAAGCAATGATCCTGATTTGAAATCAAAGGACTAAAATACCCTTCATTCATATAAAAAAATATTTTGATATCACTTTCACATTAATATAATGTAATTTAATATCATAAGATTACACTATGATAGTATGATATAATATTTATCATTGTATTGTAATTTTAATTATAATATTATATTATAATTTAATTTAGATGTTATAATAATAAATATTATGAAATAACAATAAATTTTCACGATAATTGAAAACATTTTAGGAATAGTTTTAGATATATATATATAGTCAATGATTTTGATTTTGAATTTGTATGGCATACCAAATAGTTTAATCATAAAAATTCAAGGATCTTTAATTATTGTAACATGATATGTCAATTGTGGCAATTTTATATCATCATGTACAAGATCACCCAAGGATAAAGATCATCGATGATCTAAAATCATCAAAATAATCCTTTTTAATTACCAATCGCTCCTAGAAAGCTTTCAAGAAGAGAGAGGGATTACCAATAGAATATCAAGTACCATAGCCCAACAACCTTACAAATTATACTAGTTGGTATATACTACATGATATAGAAGTTAAGGCAAACATTTTGCATCTAAATAAGGAAAAGAAGTTTTTGTGTAGGCTTTATTTGAACCCTAAAACCCTTATTATCTTGGGCTCCTAGCGGTAAAGCTTTCCACCAAAAGTTACAGTGATGATAGGTTGGATCATCTATACCATTCATTACATACATTACATTTACCCGTTCCATAAGCATAAGATTACAATAATATAAACCTTTAGCTTAACAGATTATAAATTGATCTCCGTTAGCTTATTTGCATTTCTTTTATTTATACTTTTTTTAGTTGGATATGCATGTATATGTATGCCAATGCATGTATATGTATGCCAATGCATGCAGGCATACATATATAACTTGCAGCTGTTTTCATCATAGCTGCATCATTACATGGTCATTCTAGTGCAATCTAGCTCTCCAGGCGGCAACGGGAGAAGCCAAGCTTCGATGGGAAACCAGATTCCGAATTCTTCTCAGACCTGTGAGGCTCTCCTCTTCCATTTAACCATCATCTCCCCTTCTTTGATCGCCTCAAACCGCCGACAAGCACTCGCCTTGAAATACTGTCGAGTTGGCCTCCTTCCATCGCCACCGGTAAGCTCTCTTCCTTCCTCTCCTTCTCTTCTCTTCTCTTTTCCTCCTCTTCTCCCCACCCTTGTGAGCGAGCATTGGCACACTACTGTTGGCTACCAAATCTTTTTCCAACCATGAGTCACGGTCGGAAACGAATCCACTGGGGATATCGTAGTCTTCCGATCGGCCGGCGAATGCGAGAGAGCCAAAAACGACCGGCGAATGGACGTCATCTTGGCCGATGACTCTCGCTCCCTGCGTCTCCTGTGTCGGTTGAGAATGGTGTGAAGCCAGTTCCACCGCTAGCCCACCGCCGCATCAATGGACCGGCCAAGCGTGGTCTTGACCGATTGAGTGGTTCTCTTCTTCTCCCTTTTGTCTTCCCTCTTCTCATGACGGTGTAAACGTCGGTTGGTCGTCAAGAGTTGCTAGCGGAAGGGGGTTGGCTGTGCTATGCTTGACCCTATTTTGGGCTTGATTTCCGGCCGGATTTGACCGTGTTTGGGTCGCCAGAGCAGTCTAGTGGCCTGACATGGGGACTGGCCTTAGCTGACGACCGCGACACGGTCCAGTCGAAGGGCTTTGGCCATCCTTTCAACCCCTGTTTCCTCTGTTATTGGCCTCTACCGATCATCCTTTGTTTCCTTATTATGGACCGGCTCCTCCCGATTTTGGAGAGCCGATGGCAACGCGATGCTCTGTTGTGGGGCGGCCCATGTCGGTCATTTGGTCAGGTGCCATCTTCGCCTAACTTAGGGTACTCCCCATTTTCTTTCCTCCTTATCTTTCTTGTCTTCGTCCTTCCATCTCCCATTTGATTTCCTTAATTTTATTTTATTCTTCTCTTTTATCTTATTTTATTCCTATTGGTTAGTATCCAATCTCAATTGGAGTATGATGAGATGTTGATCCCGATCATGAGTCTGAGTTTGCTGGACACAGAATTTGATCTTTGCACTATTCAATTTGAAAATTTTAATTTGATTTAATTAGTGTAGATGGACTATAAACTTAATTTTGACCAAGCCTAACTCATTGGCAAATAACTAATCCTATCCTAATTGAAGTATTTTAAATTTATGGCTTATAAGATTTTGATTTTTTTAAAAATATTTCATATGCATATTTATAGGAAAATTTGAATTAATTAAGTTTATTCAGATATTGTTATATTTAAAAATCTGTATATATAGACTTATTATTACGTTAAAAACTTTTTTATTTTATTATTTGAAGGTGCTTGACATTTAATTTGAATATATATATATGTATGCATGCATGCATGTATGTATATATATGTATATGTGTGTGAGAGAGAGAGAGAGATAATTGTTAAATATATTCGCTAAGATGTTTATGACATTTCCATCAAATAGGTATTTTGAGTTTATGTTACCCATGTGGCTTATTTGGGAGATTTATCTCTAAAATTCCTTGATATAATTATTAAATTATGTTATGATTAATTCTGAATTTATGACGTAGAGTAAGTTTGCAGGCTTTTTCGTATATGAAATAAGATATGTGCATATTATATATTGAGTTACGATCTCTATTATCTGTTATATGAAATCTACCTTTTAAAGCTTATACGAATGTTTGTGACATTAAGATCCAATTAGCATAGATATATGTTACATTTATTTTCTAGCCCACACCTCTGAGCCTACATGTGGTTTTATATTCTGGCCTTGTTACGAGGTTTATATGTAATCATGGTCTTAAAAACTAATGAGTTATTGTTAAAGGTTTTTGAAATTTGATTCAAAGTTTTTATTATAGCTAAGTGATTCCTTTTTTACTACAAAAGAATCTAAAGTGTTTTCTCTTAAACAAATAAAATATTAATTTATGAAAAATACTTGAATTATATGATAATTTTAATATGTGCTAAATATTTTGGAATTATTTGTAAATATTTCATTTGAAATATCATTACGTTTCATATGAATTTTCAAATGATATAAGAAAATATTTTAACTTATTTTTTATGCTCATTTGATCTCTCTAATCATGATTATAACTGCTTATGTAGTGCTAGCATATATATATATATATATATATATATATGATGGATTATTGCATCTCATAATCCAGCTTTAAATATGGGATGTGACACATTTGAAGAGCTTTTTTTTTTTTTTTTTTTTTTTTAAGCTTGAAAAATAAAGGAAGGATTTTTATCACATCCACTCTCAAAAAAAGAAAATTAACGAGTAATAATCTTATTTGCCTATCAAATGCTTTAATATTTTAAACAAGTCATTTGCATTGCAAAAGCAATAATATTGATTATGCTACCGATGTCACATCTATATAAAAAATTTCATAAGGCAATAAAGAGCCTAATAAATATAACATATAAACCTATTAGCAAAAAAGTAAAAATTGCTAAATGCAAAAATACTAATATTTTTATATGGCACATTTGATTTGACTTTAGAATTGGAATTAAAATTGAAAACCAATTTCATTATAATCAGAATCAAAATTACTCATCCCCTCCATTTACTTGGTTCATATAGAAATTCGAATCAACATTGGATTGATTTCTATTATTATTGTTTGATTCATCTAAACCTTAAAATTTAAATTAATTCAAATTTTTAATTTTTCTCTCAAGTTAAAAACTTTAAGATTTGATTATTTTTAAATTTTTAATATATCTACTTTTTTTTTAAAAATTCTATGAATAAATAAATCTAAAATTTAATAGGCAAAGAAAGGCTACATTAAACCATACATCTTTGAATTCTAAAAAGTTGTTGAGTGAGTGATCCATCCAAGTTTTCTAGGACTCCAAAAGAGAATAGCTCTGAAATGTCTTCTACCATTCATCCTTCATCCTTTATTATTCATTACTCATTTGTAGAGAAAGAGAAAGAGAAAGAGAAAGAGAAGTGATTGCAAATAGGAGAAGAAATCGGTAATAAAAATGGTTACACATCAGAAGAATAAGAATAACATTTGAATGGAAATTATAATTTTAAGTAAGAGTGTGAATTTTTATTCATCATAAAAAATGATTCTGATTTCAGTTTCTAGTGATCGTGATTTAAAGCTCCATTTCCGTAAATCAAACGGTCCCATATTTTTAAATTTAAAATAAATGTCGTTGAAGTACCACGATAACATGTGAGAAATAAGACCATTCAAGCGACGTCGACGGCCACATTTCCAAAACCTTACCTAATAATTCTACAGGATTGGGAGTAGACATTCCAAGAGACGTCGACTACCACAATCTAAAACCTTCTTTGAATAATTCTACAGGATTGGGAGTGGACATTCCGCATCGATTCGTATCAAGCAGAGTCTAGTCCGCAACAATGGACCTCCCTTAACTCAGTCTTGCCGGAGATGAAAAAGACCTCTGCATCTCTCTCTCTCTCTCTCTCTCTATTGCAGTGGTTGAGTCTATCATCCCATCAAGCCACACCAACTCTCTCTCTCTCTCTCTCTCTCTCTCTCTCTCTCTCTCTCTCTCCCTCCTCCCCTTTCCACTCCTTTTCCCCTCGCTCTCTTCCTAATCCAATATTCCCAATCAAACTAATGCAGTGAGATATCACAGAATCATTAAAACTATCAAAAACGAACACTTCCTCGATGGGTATAAGCAATGCATCTTTTCTTTTTTGAAGAGAGGGTACAAGTGATGCATTAAGTCTAGGATAAAAGCAAATGGTGATGGTTAGAAGCCCTCAAGGAGAACAATCTATAAATGCGGTCATTGTTTTTCTAGTGTGAAACAGGCTTTTTATCTTTCTCTTGGATATCAACAAAGGATCTTTCTTATAATCCACTCACTAGTGGATGTCTCATTCGCATCCTCTTGTATTAACCAGTTCAACTAACGCATCCCACAAGTCAGTCGAGTCAATTCTCTTGTTTAATCACCGTCTCCTCTTCGCTCAAAGGATAGCACCTCTGCAGTCCAAAAACAAATAAAAAAAAAAAAAAAAGAAGCAAAATTCCACGCCTTTGGATGGAACGGCCGCGTTGGTCCTCCCAATGGCCGTGCCACTCATCTGCCTACATAAAAATATCCCCTCATACCTCTCCTTTTCCCACCATGGAATCCCTAAGAGGCTAATGGTATCTTTTCTTAGCTATTGTCCGGCATTGTCCGCCATCATTATTCTCGTGGCCCCAACAACACGGTGCTGCTGACCAGGGTCGGCCCGCAACGTCTTCATCAACCGGACGGCAATAGGAGTAAATAAATCCGCCTCCGCCCGTCCTTAAATTCCACTTCCGTCCCGCCCCGCCCCCATTTTGTTCTTCGTCTGATAAGATAATTTGTACATAAATTTTTAATAAACATTATGAAATTTATAATACAACTGATAAAATATTTTTACGAAATATATTAATAAATTTATATTTATTTCTTAAGTAAGAAAAATTATTAATATATATATATATAATAATAATAATAATTTTGTATATATGAAAAATATGAAAGCATTGTTGTGGTACCAGACAAAAATAACGCTGCCTCACAATTGTACTGGAGACGAGGGATGGGTTTGGTTGGAATTGCCATCTCGAAGAATCCGCGCCGCGGACCTCTCCGGGTCAAAATATCTAAGCGGACCGGGTCTAGTCCAAAAGCCGGTCCTCGAAGCCGTGAATCCCGACCCTCTGTGTGGACTCTTCTGTGACTTTTCGTAATTGGCTGTTTCCGCGGGGCTCACCGCTCGATTGAACGTCTCATTGGCGGCATACAGATCAGCTTTCTCCGTCCCACCATCCCACAACCACCTCTTTCTTTATTGTGTTTTATTTTATTTTTTTCCATTTCTGAGGCTATTTTCTTGGTCCTGGTTGCTGCTACTGCTTGGAAGTTTCTCATTGCAAGCTCAAGAGAGAGAGAGAGAGAGAGAGGGGCTGCGCGCGTTATCAGTCTCTTCTTCGGCTTCCCCGCGGGCCGCACTTCGACGATGTTTCTCAACGTGAAGGCCACGTCCAAGAGGCGGAAGCGAAGGAACCCCCGATTAAAATAATAATAAACTAATATAAGCTAAACCAACGCCTTTAGACCTCGAAGCCCCAGGCTATATAACTCGGAATCGTGGGCGGAGGCAGGGAGGTATGGTGGGGTGAATGGCTGGAAGGATGAGCGCGAGGCGGAGGTGGGAGCAGTGCATCCGCTTGACTACTTTCGGCTTCTTGTTCTCCGCCGCTGTTCTTCTCGGATCGGTCGCCGTCTTGTTCGCCTGGCTCACCTTCTCCCCCTTTCCCAAACGCATCGCCGCCTCCTCCTCCACAGCCGCTCCCGGCTGCCTCCCCGACGGCGAGGGGTCCTGGTCCATCGGCATCTTCTATGGCGACTCTCCCTTCTCCCTCAAACCCATCGAATCCGTGAGAATCTTCTCCCTCTTTTCTTATCTGTTTTCGAAAGTTTTTAGCTTGGCATGGATCTTGACCGGGATTCGGGTGGTGGGGCAGTGCAACATGTGGAGGAATGAAAGCGCGGCGTGGCCGGTGGCGAATCCCGTGTTCACTTGCGCTTCGGCTTCGGATGCTGGATTTCCGAGCAATTTTGTCGCTGATCCCTTCCTCCATATCCAGGTGCGTGATAAGCTTTCACTCTGGAATTATCGAGCTTCTTGTGTTTGTTTGATTGTTTTCCGGAAGACAGGAGATCTTGGTTCTTAAGCACATAGCAGTTAGTTTGATTTGTTATTTATTTGTGGTGGAATCTTGATTTGGTATGTAGGGGTGATGACGGTTTAATAGCCGAGAAGCCGCGATTCATCATTTTCTGCTTGAACTTGTGCGTGTTCTGGATTTGGTGAAAATAGCGAGGCCAAGATTGCTCTTTTTTTAAGGAATTATTCAAAATTTCTTTATTAGGACTTTGGGCAAGTCTCGTAAAACTTGAGTTTTTTAATTATTTATTTAGAGCTTGGGTTTGCCCTGTAGTATATGATTCAACTATAAATGCATTATTTGATCTTAGATTCTTGCTGCGGCAGTAATTAAAGCGTATTCCGTAGCGTTCCTGGTTGGAGGATATCGGATTTATTGGACCGTTGAGTTCTGGTTTTGGGGAGTAGAACTCATTTTTCCGGTGCTTACAATATTAATGACAGCAGGAAGCCCTTTTAATTTAAGGGTATGACATGTTTGTTCTGTTGTCTAAATGAGCTTAGGATCATTTAGGTCTTCTGTCATGAAATGTCATAGGAACAGGCGTAAAGAATTTCATATCTCTTAGTAATAGCTGACACGGTTAAAGCTGGTGTAATGTGATCATAAGGTGCTGGCGTTATTATCTCCAGATCTCGTGGACTCGTCCCTCTTCATCCTGGTTATGGAGTTCTGATTTTTGTGAGTGTTTGGTTTTAGGGGAAGAAACTGTGTTCTATCCTCTTCTGCTTCTGATCTGTCCTAGCTCTCCTTGTTTATATTGCCCAAGGATTGATTCAGGAAAAAAAGAGCGCTGGAGGAGATAACTGTGAAGCATCTCTCTCTCTCTCTCTCTCTCTCTCTCTCAAAGCAGAAAAGGAATGATAACAAATTTATTGGTGATAAAGTGAGGGCGAGCCTTAGTCATGCTTAATCCATCCCCAAAAACAAATAATCCCTCTCCCATGTTCGTAGAATGTTTTAAGTTTTTGACTGTAAATACATGGTGTTGCTCTGAATCTCTTTTATTGTATTTCTTCATGCTTCGTTTCTCAGTTCGCATTTTCTTTTGGACGATTATGTTCACATTATTCTCCAAGATTGTATGCTATCTCCATCCAGGGGACTTCCTGAAGTCGCAATAAAGTTATCCGAATTCAACAAGATATTGTGGCTGCTCTAAGCAGTGCGTATCTAGGATATGTGGGCATAAAATAATTGGTTGTGTAGATGGATGCTTTCTGTCCTGATCCTTTAAGTTGCGTTGCACAAAAATTCAAGAATCTACAGCATTTTTTTCTTCCTCAAAATTGCTTTGTTGCATGACCCAATAGTAATGTAACTTACCATGCATATTCTTTTAGGTGACCTGGAGAGAGAGAGTGTTATTATTTCATATTTATGTGAGCATGCATCATCATCGTCTCCTCAAAACTTTCATCATATTTAGTTGGAGCCTACCTATTACCTTCATTGTAGGGGGCTCTGATCATACTGCAATGGACCCACATGAACTATGATAAGCCTGTATCATAGAATATCGGCTCATTGCATTGGATATGATGTGCCCAACTTGGGACATGATGCTAGGCATTTTTGAATTCTAATTGGTTTGATAAGTTGCTCTGGTAACCTGTCTTTTTGAGTGTCCAGGTCAATGCCATGTTTTGGTATGGGGGGACATAAGTAGGGGTGCTTGATTTTATGGAGCTGCTTCATGAATTACTTTATTCTCAAGAAATAAAATTCTCCATTCCTTACATAAAACTAGTGTGTACTTAGACCAGTTCTGTTATTTTCTAGTTGCTTTTCTGATAGTCTCTGATAGCTGCATTTGTTCAGGAAGATGCATTTTATTTGTTTTTTGAGACCAAGAACTCTATCACATTGCAAGGAGACATTGGTGTTGCTATGAGCAAGGACAAGGGTGCTACGTGGCAGCACCTGGGTATTGCGTTGGATGAGAAATGGCATCTTTCTTATCCATATGTTTTCAGTTACCAGGATCAAGTAAGATCAAATTTCTTCTTTATTGTATGTGAAATTGTCATTGCTCGTATTCTTGATTGTTGAAGCCAGCTAGTTCCTTTAGCTTTCAATTTTTGATAACTTTATGTTTCTTCTTTTCCATCTTTTGAGTCTCAGATTTACATGATGCCTGAAGGCAGTAAGAAAGGAGATCTCCGGCTCTATCGAGCATTGAATTTTCCCTTGAAGTGGGAAATGGAAAAAGTTATTCTGAAGAAGCCCCTCGTTGATTCATTCATTATAGAGTATAATGGTTACCACTGGCTGTTTGGATCAGATTTCAGTGCTTTTGGTGCCAAAAAGAATGGAGAGCTTGAAATCTATTATAGCAGCTCTCCTCTTGGTCCTTGGAAACCCCACAAGAAGAACCCAGTTCATAACATTGATAAGAGCTTGGGTGCTAGAAATGCTGGGAGGCCATTCATTTACAATGGCAAGCTCCATCGGACGGGGCAAGATTGTGGTACCACATATGGGCGGCAGGTACGTGCTTTCAGAGTTGAGGTTCTCACCACAGAGGAATTTGAGGAAGTTGAAGTCCCACTTGGCATTGATGAGTCCCAAAAAGGCCGCAATGCTTGGAATGGGGCTCGTTATCATCATCTAGATGTGCAAAAGCTTCAATCTGGTGAATGGGTTGGCGTCATGGATGGTGATCGAGTACCTTCAGGTGACTCTGTTCGCCGGCTTATTAAGGGCTACACAGCATTTGCGGCAGCTATTGCTGTGGTAGTATTATCAGGGATGTTGTTGGGTGTAATCAAGTGCGTTTTGCCCCTCAGCCGCTGCCTTCCAATCTCAGGAAAGCGCAGTGATTCCTTTCAGGCAGCAGAGAAGCGCCGTTATATCTATTATAAGCTTAGATGGTTGTTTGCTCATGTGAACAAGCTCGGTTCTCCAATCCAAGGAAGAATCAAGCCTAATACTTGCACAGGCCGGTCAGTTCTAGCTGTTATATTTTTGTTCATTGTTGCGTTAACCTGTATTGGCACCCATTACGTGTATGGAGGCAATGGTGCAGAAGAGGCCTACCCAGTTATGGGGCACTACTCTCAGTTCACGCTGCTCACCATGACATATGATGCTCGCCTGTGGAATTTGAAGATGTTCGTGAAGCATTACTCAAGATGCTCTTCAGTAAGGGAGATTGTGGTGGTGTGGAACAAAGGCCAGACTCCAAATGCAAGCGACTTCGATTCCACTGTGCCGATTAGGATCAGAGTAGAAAAAATTAATTCTTTGAACAACAGGTTCAATTTAGACCCACTGATAAAGACACCAGCAGTGCTTGAACTTGATGATGATATCATGATGACATGCGATGATGTGGAGCGTGGATTCAAGATCTGGCGTGATCACCCTGATAGAATTGTGGGATTTTACCCACGACTTGCAGAAGGGAGCCCACTGGAGTATCGAGGTGAGAAGTATGCTCGGCGACGAGGAGGGTATAACATGATATTAACAGGAGCTGCATTCATAGATCATAATATAGCATTTAAAAGATATTGGAGCAATGAGGCTGAGGAGGGAAGGAAGTTTGTGGATAAGAAATTTAACTGCGAGGATGTGCTTCTGAACTTCTTATATGTGAATGCAAGTGAGTCAAAGAAGACAGTAGAGTATGTGAAGCCTTCCTGGGCTATAGACACATCAAAATTCTCTGGAGTAGCCATTAGTCGGAACACACAGGTTCATAATCAAGTAAGAAGTGAGTGCCTTGTTAAGTTTGCAGGGTTATATGGGAATTTGGCTGCCAACAGATGGGGTTTTGATAGCCGGAAAGATGGGTGGGATGTATAGTAGCATGACTTCTGGCGTAGCTCGGGCTACAATTTTGCTCATTCCATCGTGTGTTACCGTAGTTGCCTTCCACAATTGTATTTTATTTTCTGTTATTTTGTATTTTGGGGAGTATAGACAGCTGGGACTATTTAACATGTACAACTATTTTTCATATTTAATGTTCTATGGTTCCCCGTTATTGTCATTGTATCAAGATGTGTTTGTCCAGACACTCAATTATACCCATTCTAGCTAAATTTCTAGCTACCAACAAAATACCAACTGGAACATTCTAAGGTTGGTGAAAAAGCTATGCGAGCAAGCAAATTTGAGGCCGAAGTAACTGATAAGAATCAGTATGAAACATCCTACAAGTACATCCAATTTCTCCACAAGTATGTTGGTGTTTCTGCCCATGTAAGAAGCTTATTTATTTCGACATACTGTCAATTTTGTCCTTTAATCATCTTCCTTTCTTCCACTGGTAATGAAGAAAGAAGATTACATAGACGATTAAAAATCTTAATACAAGTGTTTTACAATGAACAGATGTTGTTGAAGGCAAGCTGTGAATTTAAAATCCGGATTATAGCAGTCAAAATTTTAAAGACAAGCCGGCTAGCGTAGTAGACCAAATGAAGCCCTCCAACCTGTAAGGTGACTTGAAACTGATGAAAGGAAAATAGTGGAACCATGCTCCTCTAGTCAAAATTTACAGCTGTTCTTCAGAAAAATGACAATCTCTTGCTGCAATCACCAGAAGATGGAACGCTTTATTTAGCCCATTTTTATATTGAGAAGGTCAAGTGCAGAACTGGTACTTACTATCAAGCATAGAAGCACACAACCAGTTGCCCCAGGAAACAAGGCATACCAAAGATGCAACTGATGGAACTTTGCACCATCAATGAACAAGATCGGCAAGCTAGCAGCTACGATTTCCCAAACACAGAATGGTAAACCACAATCAGGCATCCAATGAAGAAGTGCACATATATAAAGCAAGAGAAAAATGTTAGGCCAAGGCAGCCAATAGATTTAAGACTCAGAAATTTACATTAGTTTTTCAGGCATGTAAAGCTTAGGAAGTCAATCAACTCCATGGCAATCCATAACTTTATATGAACGGTTTGTTCAGGATCAAGCTAATCCTACTCTGATGGTTATGTCTTTTTTATAGCAAAGAAAATATAACACTAAATATTGAGTGGTTTCATATACCGAATTACCTCGATCCTTAAAAGATTAGACATGCGATTATGCAAAGAATTTAGCTATTATTCATTAATTTTTGATGCAAGAAGCATTTGAGTTGGTCAATTAATCATTTATGATTATGAAAGCAGCTATTTAGATTCACAGAAGCACTTGACCTGTTTTCCTTACTTTTGTTGCAACTGGTTTGGTTTCTCCTTGATCAGTTGATGTTTGTGGTAATTTCATGCACCCTACTGAATTACAATAATGCCAAGATTCAAATGAGGATTGGTTAGACTAAGAAAAAAAGTGATTATTTTTAACTTTGAATTTTGGATGCGCTTGAACTTCTAACTTTTGATCCTTTGCTCTGGACAATTTTAAGTTTCTAGGGCCTGGTCTACAAGTACACAAATGTTACCATATAAAAACCGTCCTAATCAAATTGCTACATGAATACCATTTGTACTCTCATTCATACTTTTCCACTAAACACATGATGTGTAATTTTGTTTGGTGTGTTTTTTGGTCTCTATGAAGGAATACTCTTTCATCTAACTTCATGCATGAGATGCTATATGCCCTCTCAATTCCGGAACATCATAAGATATTAAGAATCTTTAAAATTCTGAGGCCATGAAAGGGTGGAATCTTCGTAATACAGGTAGCTGTTCTGCAGGTCACAAGTTCTCCAGACTAAAATAAGGTATCCCCATAATGTGTCCATGGCCCTTCATTGGCCATTGGGCCAGATAGTATAATATTTAATACGATATCATATTGTGGGACAACTCACAAATCTTATCCTGTTATATCACATCTGATTTGCCTGAAACAGTAGTAGCAGCTAAATATTATTTGTAAAACAAACTGTTTCTTTCTTGCTGCACTATAATTACCTGTGGTTGCTACTTGGTAAGCAGAGGGATGTAAAACAAATTATTTCTTAACTTTTAAAAGGTTGGGTCAAATGAATAAATGGTTATGATTTGAAAACTATTTGAATTTTGATATGTTCCACCAAGCACTAAAAGTCTTCAGTTTCCTTAGTTCATTGAAAATAAGATTAACCAAGTAGTACGTGGCCTTCCACATATATATTATTTTTTATTAACATCTGTTTCTAATAGATGTATTGTTCCTCCAGTAAAATTAATTCAGACCATAAGAACCAAGTCTGAAATGCCTTGTATCATAAATTCTGCAAGTATTTGCCTCCATGGCCATGTTATATAAGATATTATGTTGACGAACCAAAAGATACTAAAATATGTTTAAGATCCACAATGGTTTGTCCTGAAACATATCAAGCTCATTTATTTTATTTAACCTGAATCCAGAAATTTGATTCATCCTGATTAAGTTCGGAGACCAATTAGGCCTAGATAATTCCAGATTCAAGTCATATCTGGTCTGATATGATTTAACCCAATAAAAAAACTCCCCATAGGACACATTAAGGTTAGTTTGGACATGCCTTCAATTAATAGATCAACTCAGGCTCAAGTACTGTCTGTGTGGGTTGAAACAACCCTCAATAATCTCAAACCATACTTGTGGGCGTAACCTTTAAGTATTATAATCACACATACTCAAATATTGTGAGAAGCATACCTGGAGGATGGGTTGCCCCTGTGATGATCATGAATGCTATGGATGCAGCAAGAGCAGCTCCTCTTGCCAACCAACCTGGCCCAAATATTGACAATGCTAATACCCCAAATGCTGCACAACCAATCTGGGCCACAAACATATTGTATTTCTGCACCACAATCCAACTCCAAGTTATCATCATATAATAAAACAATTAGCAGTACCATTGGCTAGCTAATTTAGTTTAACAATACATTTAGCTACTAAACTAGATCCCTTTGTGCTGCTGCATGCTAACATATTAGTCTTCATGTGTGGAAAGTAGTTTAATCAGTTTCAGATCATACCTTAGCCATCATCATCAGAGATGTGCGAACAAATTATGGATGACCAAATTGATGCCTTGCATTAGATGTGCACATGGACTTTAATTTTGTGTATAGGTAATGTATGACTTTTGATAATGCCCACTTGTTAACATAAAGAGATATAATGCCCACTTGTTACCGAAGGGTACAACCAACAGCATGGCATGGAATTTGATGAGAATTCAGATCTTGTCAACATATTTTCCACCTTTTTTATTGTTCATTCTAGTGAGTAAACTAACAGATAGATATAATTTACAGTAATCTATTCAAACGCTTTTGCAAGCCTCAATGGGTATGGTTGCACAATGATGAACCTTACAGGAAGGGAGGGAAGGGGGGAGAAGAAGTAACTAGTATTTGACTATGACTATTCCGTTTTTCATTTCTTCCTTGCAAGTATGGCTTATCTCCTATAATTTTAGGTGAGGTTACTTAAAAATTCCCAACTGAATCTTGCCTCTTTGACTATGATCGGTCTAATTCAGAATCTCTTTAATACAAGAACACCCTAAAAGTTTACTTATATAATTCACATTCTTTAAGCTGATTTTAAGATAAAATTTTGAGCTTTCATGATGACTAAGAAAGTCAGCATGCAAAACTAGTTAATTTTAGGTTTGTATTTGCTCATCCTATCTTCTCTAAGAGCTAAGGAACTTGTGATTTTTTTGGCCTTTCAACTTCACAGTAAACACAATGAAATCAACTGCAAAACTTCACTCAATTCCTTTAAGCAATATTGGTCAAAAAAAGGGATGAGCAGGCACTGAGAGTAGCCCCATCACCCATGGACCACGTTGGATGAGCAAAAGTTTGCTAGTTTTTAATGATGATTGCCCTTACCTGGGCAGCAGGGGAATTTGGGGTGGCAAACAACACAGCACATACAGCCCCCAAAGGTGCAATGGTGAAGGACAAGCCCCTCGGAGCCATCATCTGGTCAATCCTCCCCAACAACGCCATCGCCGCGAAAGCCCCTGCCCCATCCAATCCAAAACCCATATACCATCATCATTATAAAGAACAATGTCAACCCTTTTTTTTAATAGCAAGCATAATTATATCCAATTCAGAAGACAAATCATATTCTGGAGTAGGAGAGCTCACCAGCTGAAGGCCAGACAACGTCGCTGAGGCTGACTCTCGAGGCTGGCAGTCCTTTCTCGGGCGGCTTCCACCAACTGAGGCTGCCGCTGCCAGTGTCGCCACTGGACCTAATGACAAACTTTTTGCTGCTGTTTAATCTAACAGTGACCAGATCATTTTTATTTCCATTCTTCTTCCTCCACCGTAGGACTGGAATAATAGATGGTGATCCTAACGATGAGTTGAAGCAGTAGACAGAGGTGGAGGTCTTCTTCGGACCATGTAGGCTATGGTAGTAGCCTGGCTGGCGTTGGACAGCCATCCCTCTGTTCTTTCTTCTGTTGTTTGAAGGAAGAGCTTGGGAAAGGGAAGGAGGGAGGTGGGGATTATAGCATATAGTCCATGGGAAACAGAGACAGAGACAGAGCCAGAGCCAGAGTGGCTCTTGGTGAAAGAGAGAAGGCAGGGCAGGAGGGTGGGGGAGGAAGCTTTTCTGTGGCTCCTGGAGGCAGTGAAAGGGTGTGGGTAAAGTTGTCAGATGCCAGGCCAGCCATTTTCTGTTGAGGACCCGAGGTTGTGCTCCGTCTCATTATCTTGATGACCCATCTATGTTTATTGGCGTCGCACTATATAAATCTGTCATCTTCCCAGCCTCGCACTCTAATTCCACGTACGGAAATGGCTTTGAACTCAGAAAACTGGCGCACAAAAACTACATAGCTGACGTGAGGCTCTAGTTGTGCTCCGAATAAGCTTGGTGGCCTTTTCTTTTTCTCCCTTATTTTTGTGAGATAGAAGAAAAAGCTGGGCCCCGACAAGAAGTCAGACCAGCTCATTCGCCATGGGTCCCTGTTTTAAAAAAAGACCGGGCAAGTCTCCGCCTCTTAACAGTAAGAAGAAAGACGAGGTTGGATCTGCCACCTAAAGTTGACTTCAAGAGTATGCTATCTGACAAGGTTGGATCTGCCGCCTAAAATTGACTTCTAAGGCTATATCGGTAGAAGTTTATTATTGATGTTCAAGGATAAACATGCTAGTAGAAAAGGTTTTAAATCTAATTAGACGAAAACATCTGGCTTTTTTTTTTTTTTTTTTTTTGACGGAATGCGATACTTCACGTTTTATTTCGTTTTAATTGAGTGTCATAGTAATCATTTGAAACATATTTTTTATTTATTTTAAAATATTTTCAAAGTTAAAAAGTAAAATATTTAAGATAAATTAATATTTAAATTAGTTAATAATGCACATGAAATATTTTGATTGTATCTTCTTATATATATTTTTTTGATTATATTAGTTTGCTCATGTATTTACTTAAAACTAATCTTACAATTTCTGATGGCTTTTTAGGTTGTAGGAGATCCTTTTTACACTATTAAGAAGCCATCTCTTGTACCGTAACAGTTCTTTATAAAAAAAAAGGTAATGTAGTTTGATGAAAAAGTGGTAGTTTTTATTATACAAGACTTGGTTGCATGCCACTTTTATCTTTAATGCCTTTGCATTGTAATTTATCAAACCTTTTTTTTCTTAGTTTAAAAATATTATTTTAGAGATGGATAAATTAAATAAGAGATATTATTAAATTTTTGTAACTACTATAAATCAATGATGACCAATATTTTTTATACCATATCTTCTTTTGGCTAGGTTGGAAGCCCTTGAATATTATTATGAAGCCGAGCTTGAGTCAGTTGGTCTTAGTTCAAGGTCGGGCTCGGCTCGGCTCGGCCTGATGTTTTCTATTTTTGGTTTGATCTGATTCACACTTACTTCTACTATCATTCCATCCTTATTAAATGAGTATTTTGGTTGGAATAAAGGTGGGATGGACGAAACAGTCCACATATATGGATTTTGATGCCTTGTACCCATCTCAATTCAAAACAGGATTTTGATGTCTTGAGCTAAACTTTCGGTTTTTGGTTTGATCCAATCCACACTTACCTCTATTATCATCCCATCCTTATTAATGAGTATCTTAGTTGGAATAAAGGTGGGATGAATGAAACAATTTACATATATGAATTTTGATGTCTTGTACTCATCTCAATTCAAAACAGGATTTTGCTGTCTCGAGCTAGACTTTCAGTTTTTGGTTTGATCCGATCTACACTTACCTCTGCTATCATCCCATCCTTATTAAATAAGTATCTTTGTTGGAATAAGATGGGACGGACGAAACAATCTACATATATGGATTTTGATGTCTTATACTTATCTTTATTCAAAATCGGATTTTGATGTCTTGAGCTAAACTTTTTGATTTTGGTCTGATCAGATCCACACTTACCTCTACTATCATCCCATCATTACTAAATGAGTAGCTTGGTTGGAATAAAGGTGGGACGGATGAAACAGTCTGCAGATATAGATTTTAATGTCTTTGCACTAGATTTCCAACTTGCTCATAAAGAATCGTCATTAATATAAAATTGCACCAGCTTGAAATAGCATTTGTAGAATACTTCAGACCAGGACCATTGCTAGCCTAATATTAATCATTTGGAAACATGCATAACAAAAAAAAGGATGAATTATATATGCGAAATTCAAACGCATTCTAGGCTAGGTTGCAAGTTGCGAACCGCAAATGTTCATGTTGACGGTCATGCTTACTTGTGGAAGTTGTCTACCATATGATATCATCTATGAGGTGAAGTTCTTCAGGGCGCAATTCTGTCACACATTGTCTGCGTGCATCTTCCTACAGGGATAGGGTCTGGGAAAAACGCCTTGGGTCTAATTCTTCCAGGCACGTAGGAACCCAATCGCTCAGTCGAAGTCTGAAACTATAGAAGGTAATTAATATCAACCCATCTTCTGGTGACGATATGATCGTGATGCAAACCGCCTCCACCGGGTCTTTACCCAAGAATCTAATATAAATTATATGGACCAATGTTTATCATTGTTATTGTTCTGTGGTGGCTCTGGTACCTTCACAGTATATTTTCGATTAAATTATGTATGCAGTAATTCTGACATCCAGGAATTACCATGCAATTCGGCTGTCTGAACTGAAACAGAAGTAAAGTCTGAGCAGCTGACGTGTCAAGCAGCTATTCGCAAGTTTTAATGGACCGGTGCGGAATATCATGATGTCCTGACACGTCGGCACAAAAGAGCTGTTTGCTGTTTAATCACAACCTTACGAGGCCCTAAAAATATGGTATCGGGCAAGCTCTTGCGCCGAGCGCCGAAGACGGCATTGGCCTTTGGCGTGGCGTCTGTCGATTTCGTTCTTCCCAAAGATGTTACGCTTCTCACTCCACCGAGGTAACGATCTCGCCTCCTCCCTGAAATCCTAACCCTAACCATAACCCTAATTCTTCTCACTGACTTGATCTTTCTTTCTCTCTACTGTGGTAGCCACCGGCTCCCGGCCATGGAGATCTCCGGCTGTCGCCCTTGGAATACACCGTCTCTCGACCTGGGCCGCAGCGTCTCCGAGTCACGGGGCCCCTCCTGTGAGTGTTTGATTCGGTTTTCCAGTGGATTTCTAGTGATTTCTTCCAATCTTTATGCGCCAAAAGCTTCCCTTTTTCGGGAAAAAGATATAATTTGATATCGAATGGCAGACAAGAGTGCGGAATCTGATCGGAGGGAAATTCTTGGAATCCGAATCGGAAGCTTCGATCGATGTCGTAAACCCAGTATGATCCGAAATCCTTCCATGCTTCGGCTGATAAACTGTTCGGTTGTTCCATTTATTGTAGTGATCGATTGATTTCCGTTCACGATTGTAGGCTACACAAGAGGTGGTCTCTAGGGTTCCGCTAACCACCAACGAGGAATTCAAAGCTGCAGTAAGTGCAGCGAAGAGTGCTTTCCCTAAATGGAGGAACACACCCGTAACCGCGAGGCAGCGGATCATGTTCAAGCTCCAAGAACTCATCCGGAGGGACATGGTGAGGGTGTCGTAGATTTATATAACTGAGGCTTTAGTTGCGTTTTTATTGATTTCTAATGCTGTGTATTCGGGTGCAATGATTCTCAGGATAAGCTTGCCTTGAATATTACTACTGAACAGGGGAAGACGCTCAAGGATGCCCAGGGCGATGTCTTCCGTGGCTTAGGTCAGTTTAGAATTAATCTTCCTTCTTGATTTAATGTTGAAGTTGATCTGACGCTTGAGCGGTTATATGCGGTTAATCTAGATATCCATCGTTCTGAAATTGTGGACTTCAGCGTAGATTTTAGTCATGAAAGTCGTGGTTGGGGTTTGTTCATAGTATTAATTAGGATGGATTTGTCTATAACTGTTGCTTTTTTGCTCTTGTAGAGGTGGTGGAGCATGCTTGTGGAATGGCTACGCTTCAGATGGGTGAATTCGTTTCCAATGTTTCAAATGGTATTGATACATTTAGCATCAGGGAGCCTCTTGGCGTGTGTGCAGGAATATGCCCATTCAATTTTCCTGCAATGATTCCATTATGGGTATGCATGCATGGACCCTTTTCAAATACCTTTTTCTTTCCTTTTTCCTTTTTTTCTTATGATGGGTTCCATGCATTGATATATGTTTTAATGATCAATCTGCAGCTGTGAGGTTTCTTTAACAAGATACACCTTGATTGTTTATTACATATCTTGTTTAAGAAAGCTTTTTTCTTTAAAAAAAAAAAAAATTTGATATGCTTTATGAAAATAATTATTTGTTTTTTATTGTATGCAGATGTTCCCTGTTGCAGTTACGTGTGGCAACACCTTCATTCTAAAGCCATCAGAGAAAGATCCAGGTGACTCATTGTATTCTGTTATTAATAGTCCCCTTGTGTATTAATGGAGCTAGAGTGTTATGTATTACTGAAATTGAAGATAAATATAACACATTCTTATGTAGCTTTGCATATAGACCTCTTACTAGTATCACATATGACCACTATAGAAACAACAACCAGAAAAATACATGTTATCTAAACTTAGACTTCACTTCCAAGTTCCAACTTTAGAGGCCTAGGGGTTCACTTAGAGGTGGAAAGGGTGGAAGGGCAGGGGGGCATGTGACTCCCATAGCTAGTTCAGACATATGTGCTAGGTGCCCTTCCAAATTGGTTCCTTTATCAAGCCCTAGGACCCCCTTGTCTGGCTTCCAGGTTCAAACAAAGTGCCCCTCCTGCATTGGGAAGAGTGAATCATAACTACATTAGGTTTTATTACAGCTGAAATATGTAAAGACTTTTATGATGCAATAAATTGGTAGTTTGGTACTGCCATAAGATAAAGCCAAGCGCTTGCTGACTCATCTGAGAAACAATGTTCAAAGAATTAATATTTCATAGACAAATAACTTCCGTTGCATGGTGAATGTCTTTTAGAGTATAGACTCTTGCTGTGCAAGCCCCTCTAGAAGGGTTTATTGTGAAATCTACAATGTTGCATAAAAAAAAGTATTTTAGGAGAAATTAATTTCTCAACATTAGTTATTGATGAATTTGTCTTATTTCACATGCATGAGCTAAAAGCTTAAGAACCATTAAAAAAGATCTTGAAAATCATATTCTCTTTTTTTTTTTTTTTATCAACAAGCCTAATTATAGGTCGCATACACAAGCACCGCAAGATAGTATGTTATATTATAATTAAATTATAATATTATAGTATTATAATAATTATTATATTAGATTATAATACCATGTTATATTATAATATTATAATTATAATTATGTTATATTTTATAGTATTATAATATTATATTATATAACATTATATTATAATAATATAACATTATAATTATTATAATATGGTAATTATATTACTATAAGAGGTAGACTTAGTTATATTCAAATATAGCCAAGTGTAGGATTTGGTCATTTTTCTCACTCTTGAATTCGCACGGATTCTGAAGCTACTCCATTTTTTTCACTTATTCCATCTTTGGGATCCGTGAATTGTGTGGATCCAAGGATGGAGGAAGTGATCGGATCTCGTCTTGGCTACATTTGAATGTAGCCAAGTCTACCTCTTACCTAATATAATAATATTATATGTATTATTATAATATAATTTTATAATATTAAACTATATTGAATTAATATGAAAATAACATCAAGTATTTTTTTTATGCGGATGAGGGGCATTTTGGTCCTTAAATCTTAAATTAAGATTATTATTTGGGAGTGATCTCAGATATCCAACTGCATGGATGAATATGGGATCACTGGGTTTGGTGTTGATTCTAAATGTGGGAGTGATTTAGGATTACCGCCATGTAGGAATAGGATTATTGAGGTGCAATGAAACATAATGATCCTATCACCTCCATTCGGTTCACTAATGATCTTGGATGGATCACTCTATACGAAATGTCCCCTTAGAATGCGTGTGACATGCTGTTACGGTGAAATCTGAAAAATCAAACTGCTGACTTTTGCTGGAGTATCTTTTGATGCTTATTTTTATCATGAATATTCATTTTCTTCACCAATGATATGAAGATAATCTTAATCTGGTACCCTCTGCTTTACATTTTTAATGGAAAGCAGACAGTAGGCTTTTTATTTGGAAGTTGTCATTGCTGATTTTTTAATTTAATTTGTTGACCTATGCTGCATATATCCTTAAAATATACCCCCATCCATTCCTTGAGCTGATTGGTTGCAGCAGGTGTCAAACATGTCCTATTGAATACTGAAAGTTCCAGTGGCTCCTACCAAAAAAGAAAAGTTTCCAGTTGCTATGACATAAGCTACTCATAATAAGATATCTCATGTTCAAAGTCAATGGGAAGTGAGATGTTAATTTAAGTTGGGCTTCTTGTTCATACTTAATATCCATTGGCTGAAAATAGGTGGAACTAAATCTAGAATTTGTGAATTTAATAGTAGTTCACACTTCACAGTTTAAAGTTCATCTTCTATAGTTTTTACGTCTTAACTTTAAAACTAATATCATGGACGTTGTAAGTTTTGTTGTTGTTATTGACATGTCAAAGCAAAATGAAGTTGAATATGTTATCTTGATTTGGAAGTCATAAGGGGTTATCTATGCATCTTTGTAATTGTCATAATGGTTGGTAACTATTTGCATAAAATGTATGTGAAGAATAGATTTTTTTAAAAATAAAGAATGAAAACTGAGCTGATATACACAAAACAAAAGAGCACAGAAACTGATGAACAAGGTTAATAATTGTGTTATTTTTCTTTCAGGGGCTGCTATGATGCTTTCAGAGCTAGCAATGGAGGCTGGTTTACCTGATGGAGTCTTAAACATTGTTCATGGTACCAATGTAAGGATTGCTTTTTGCAGCTTCCATATTTTGCGCTGGAATAGAGTTTTTAGGCTTTAAAATATGTAACTCAAATGTTGCCATTCTATTATGGCATTCGTCTACTTTCAAAAATGTAATGTGCTCATCAGGCCCTGGAGAGCAGAGAAGCACCATTTCTGCAGGGTTGCATGTGAATTCCCTTATCTTAGAGTCATGCTAACATTCATTATGTCCCCTTTTCATGTTAAACACATACAATTAATTGACAGGGAATATGATGTTTATCCGTTGTTCAGCATGTACTTTGAATGGTATATTTTTCAACCCTTGTATATCAACTAAACCTTATGCAGCTGATACAATTACTGTTGAGATTTTGATAGGCATTCCTTTCTTAAGACATTTATATATTTACTGCAGATTTAATTTGTTATTTATCCATCTTTAGTTAATTGTTTAACTTCTGACATGTCTTAAATCTGAACAGGATGTAGTTAATAATATCTGCGATGATGAAGACATTAAGGCTGTATCATTTGTTGGTTCAAACACAGTAAGTTAGCCATTCTAGACATTTTATTTAATGATAGGAGACATCTTAGGGTGTAAATGTTTTTTATGTGATCTAATGTAGAAATTTGTTGACAAAAGTTTATTATTGTTTAGATGGTCATTATAGATGTAATTGTAAGTGGATTAAAGGGCATGATGTTTGACCTCCCAGGTTTGTAATCCTTATCATACTTACTTTTGACTTTATTTCCAGGCCGGGATGCACATATATTCTAGAGCTGCTGCTAAGGGAAAACGTGTTCAGGTAAACTGGTTTCTGTATCTGAAAAAAAATGTGATCATTTTTCTTTTTTTTTTTTTTTTGTTGAACATTTTTGGATGGTTTTTTCCCTCTTCCTTGGATGAGTTCTTGTCACATATATTACATATCAGATTTATGTGCTATTGACTAGTTGCCTTTCTTCAGTCAAACATGGGTGCCAAAAACCATGCGATCATCATGCCTGATGCAAATGCAGATGCTACTTTAGATTGCTTGGTTGCTGCTGGTTTTGGTGCTGCAGGGCAAAGGTGCATGGCACTCAGCACTGCTGTTTTTGTTGGAGGTTCAAAATCATGGTAAAATCTATTTAATTAAAAGTTTTTTGTCATGATTATGCTGCATCCTTCTGTATTTAGCTATTGAACATTGTAATAAAAGTCTATATACGTCCTAAGTTCTAAGGCTTATAGAGTTTGATTGATTGCTTGTAGATGTCACTTCTTACTGGCTTTAATATTTCCAGGGAGGATGAACTTCTTAAACGTGCCCAAGCACTGAAAGTAAATGCAGGAATTGAGCCTGGGACAGACCTTGGTCCAGTGATCAGTAGACAGGTGTGGTTTCTCAGACTATTGACCTTGTTATGCATGTATAGGTAATTATTCACAAGTTGCCATGTAGTTAGTCTGTTTATCAATTGACACTTTGTGATCAAGCAACTGACAGTAAGCCATCTCATTTTGTATTGAGTCATACGTGTCTTTATGCATGGGCTAGACAAAAGAATCGCATAATATTTTCTATGGATTGGTGAAATTGTACAACTCTTTTCATTTGCCTCAGTCTTGGAATAATTTCAATCACAGATTGCAAGTTGAAGCCAAACCTTCTGCTTCAACAAATTTGATGGTTATGCTAGGATGTTTGTATTATGTCTTGAGAAAAATTCCATGTTATCAGCATTGCATTATATAAATGCTAATTTCTGCATAAAAATATTTGCTAAAGCCATTGACCTATTTACAGATTCATGCTGATTGTATCATTGACTGCAAAATGTTTGGTTAGAGATATCTTACTGCAACAATGAGGTAGATCACTTGCCCAGTAGGATATGGAAATGTGTTCCATATTGTGACGGAGATACATGCTACAACTCAGAATTGTAAACAGTAATGAACTGCCTCTTCGGTTTGGAATTTTTGTGTTGTTTAAATTAAACGTTTGCTGTTGCAAGTCTAAATCGCTAATTACTGAAGATGAGAGCCATCATTTGCGTGTTTGTTTGATTGGAAATTGTATGACTGTCAGGTGGGTGGAGTGGAATATGCTTTTGGCTCATTGTAATTGCGACATTCTCTTGAGAGCAAAAAAAACAAAAAAACAAAAAAGAAGGGCTATAATATCAATTAAGGCTGATAATATGGATGTGTTATAAAACTGACAATGAAGGCGAACATGTTAAACAGGCACCATGAAGATAAATGATAGGAGTATGATGCGCTGTGCTCTCAAAGAACAGATAAGCAGGAACTGAAGAAGGGTGGCTTGGCTTTGTGTTTAGAGACTTGGAAAGAGAAGAAGAGCTAAGATAATTGAAATGGAATTCCAAGAAGGCTCTAGAGAGATTGGGATATTGTTGTGATAAGGCTTGTTATTATGGTTATGCTTTTATTAATGTTATACTCAAATCATATTCTTCTAGCCATCAATTTTTTTGCTGATTTTTTGGTCTGTAACTTGGATGATGTGTTCCATTTTGCACAAGCAGACTATTATTATGGACTTTGTTTCTTTGGATTGTTCTGTGAGCGATTCTTTGATTAGCTAGTAGTGTGCTAGATTTTACCTTTATCTTCTTATGGACCTTGTGTTTCTTTTGACAATTTTGTTCTTGTTTCCTTTGACTTGCTTCTGTTCAACAGGCAAAGGATCGCATTTGCAGATTGATCCAAAGTGGCATTGATAATGGGGCTAGAGTTGTGCTCGATGGGAGGGATGTTGTGGTAGCTATATTGACCAAACATGCTGATCTTTTCAACATTTAATTTTGTTGTCGGTTTCTATTCAACTTATTACATTGTTTTATGTGATTAATTGATGCATGCATTTTTATTGATGCTGTGACTGTTGAAGGTTTAAGGATAGAAATTTAGGAATCACATTGGCATCGAGATATTGAATTATTACGTCACAAAAAATGTCACAGGAAATATCAGTTAACTGTTGGGTGATATTTTTAACCTTAAGAAGGATCATGAGGTAATTCTAGGATTTGCTTAGAGGTTAGCTCTTTTCAATATCTTGTAGAACTATCAATAAACTGAATGTAATAAAAAAGAGGACTTGTTTTCCTCTTGGAGGTAAATCATATAGGACTTTGCTCTTTAAAAAAGCGAGCCAGCAAGGAATACTTGGATTTATAATGTGTAACTAGATCTGCTGTTGCTATATAATTTCAAAAATTAAGTATTTTTCCTTTCTTGCATTTTGCAATACAATCAGTGCATTATGCTTAAACCAAGCAGCTTGTATTTTTGCTATTCTTTGATAAATGATTAACTAGTGATTGCTGCTGTTGTGGTAGCCTTGCATCTACATATTTGTGGAACTAAAAATGGAGTCAGCAATTTGCTTCCATATATACAATATCAATATTAGTCATTTTGGTGTATAGGTTCCTGGTTACGAGGATGGGAACTTTGTTGGTCCTACCATCCTGGCTGATGTTGCAAGTCATCTGGAGTGTTATGAGGTATATGGTTTTCACCTTCATCATTCTCTAGTTTTCTGATAATGAATATGCAGCAGACTCTGCGTTCAGAAGATTGTGTTGGCATTCAAGTAGTTGGCCCCCATATTATTCCAATTACAATTTGTCATCATTGCATTGCTAATAATCACTGAGTAATATTTGATAGTGTTGTTTCTGGAAATTAACAGGAGGAAATTTTTGGTCCAGTTCTTCTTTTGATGCAGGTATGCCTAACATTGTGAGATTTCAACTTTTTTCCATGCTTGTCATTACTAATTTTTATCCATCAACAGGCTGACAGTCTACAAGAGGCTATCCAGATAGTTAATAGTAACAAGTAATATCTTCCCCTCACTGATGTTTTGACTCGTGATTTATGTTGGTTTTTATTAACAAATCCATGCAACCTTGCTAATTCAGGTATGGAAATGGAGCATCGATATTTACCACGTCAGGTGTAGCTGCAAGAAAATTTCAGAATGAGATTGAGGCTGGCCAGGTAAGCTGTGCTGGGCAAACATTTGACTGCCATTGTGGAGTACAGCTAAAGCAAACCTCAAGTCAGAAACTGATAACATATGCTAAATATTCACGTAATAGTTACAGGCATGGAAAATATAGAGTGTTGCATAATTAGGCTGAAAGAAACCCTTTTTTTAAACCCACCCACCCACCCACCCACCCAAAAGTCCAAAAAAAAAAAAAAAGGAAAAATAAAAAAGAAGCAAAACTACATGCGGATTGCATTAACGTTGTGAAACCTGTTATTGTACACGTCCCTAAAGTATGTTGCAAGTGCTTGTCTTTGTTTGTTACCATGAAAGAAGCTAAGTTTAGTGTTTGCAAATTCTTACACGAGGAATTGTGTATGTGAAGGTTGGCATTAACGTGCCGATTCCAGTGCCGCTGCCATTCTTCTCCTTTACGGGATCCAAGGCTTCATTTGCTGGAGATCTAAATTTTTATGGTACGACCATTTTCTCATACACATAATTTAGGATGTTATTTGCGGTTTTTCAGAAGTAGATTGACACATCAAACATCTCTGACAAGTTCATACTTGCATCTATGATCCATCCAATCGACAGGCAAGGCAGGCGTGCAGTTCTACACTCAGATCAAAACGCTGACTCAGCACTGGAAGGATTCACCAAGCCAGGGTGTGTCACTGGCAATGCCCACTTCACACGGAGAAATAAAAGCATAGGTCCTATCTTATGAACCGTCACTGCAACGCAGCATGCAACCTTAATCGACGTGCAGGATATATATATATATATATATATATATATATATTCCTGGTGTAGTTTTCTTTCTTGGATTACTGACACTATCACACTCCCGAACCGGTATTCAGCGCGAACGAAAGATGGCCGCATACTCTCAAGGTTGAACCCAAGAGCATGGAAGATCTACCACACCATCGTTACGATATAAAAACAAAAATACATTGAGATTTACATTTATATATAAAATCTCAACACGCAATAAAAGCTCTCCACAAAAGACGGCATCAGCTATATGCTAAAATACTTATGAATAATCACAGCCAACAATCTTCATTAACAAAGTCCAATGGTTAATTGGCAAAATAAAAGTATCATAAATGAAAATATTACTGCTCCATCTCTCTCACCTAATCTGTTTCTTCATAGTATAATCTTCATTCTTTCGAAAAATTGCAGTTTGAATGAGCATATAATCCGATAGAAATTGTAGGAGTTTTTACAATAAAGATAGAGATATGCATGCAATATATAAACTTGAAAGCAAAAGTAATATAGAAAGGATGATATATAAAAATATTAAATTATGCTGCATCATATATTATAAATTTATTCTAAATCAAATGGTAATATTTTAAATCTTGTTTTATTTTATTTTGATGCCACAGTAAACTATATTACTAGATGCAAACATCGTGGAAGCATGTCAATAATATCAGGCATACAGTCATACTGGTAACAACAATATCAGGCATATATCCATCATCAATATGCTTCGTAGCATATACTGGCCTAGCATCAGTTTTATAAAATATATACTACCAGTATCTCGTGTATATAAATATCATTGGGCAGCTTTTACGGCAACATGTTGGCGAGGGACTGCGCCTCACCCCACGACGCGGTCAGCTAGCCGACCGCCACACCCCAACTCCGCCGCTTTGTGCGGCGACGAACCCCAAGGAGGGCCTTCCCCCCAAGCCAACAACAGAATTTCTTTCCAAAGTTCAACTCACGCCTACCATTCATGTGCATTCTGTGGTGACATTTAAAAAAGTAAAAGTTCTACACAATAAAACAAATCCGGTCCGACTAAAAAGTTTAGTCTTATGGAAAACGAAAAATAATCTGTTCTTGAGCTGCGGGAAATTGCAGATTTGCTTTATGGTTAAATTTATCCATCTCGAGTTCCAACAGCTTAATATAGCAGAGAAACTGAACGATCTCAAACCCAGTTAGAGGTTATTAAGAGCTGTTCACATCAGAAAAAGGGAAAAAAAAAAATAAAAATGTTAAGAGCTTTGGTTCGATTATAATTGGACTAAATCAGCTTCTGGGTTGGGGTATTACAAAAACCCTTTGAAAGAAAAAGAAGGGTCAAAATCAGCTTCCACCTGGTTCCATTCTCCCAATGATCTTATGGCAAGTTGGAAGCAACGCTTGCGCACTCACTTCCAAACTCTTTTAAAAGGACTCAAAATTAGAGCTGGCCAAATTTTGGGCCAAACTACGTACTAGAAGCTACGCTCAGTGTTTATACCCAACCTTGGCTTTACCTACCCGTCAGGTCAAATTTTTTTTTTTTTTTAATCAAGTTTAGCCTAATCTAAACAAATCAAACGCAGGCGCGCCACTGGGTCCATCTTGCCCTCATCAATTTTCAAATAAATTCATTGTTATAATAAATAATTGAAATTAAAAATATAGATAATTTCGGGTGGGTCGGACAGGCCCGATTTTTTTTTTTTTTTAATTACTTTTCCCAAACTTTGTCTGATTTTTTGTTTGGGTCTAACTTTTTGTTCAGATCCATCGTACAAGCTTATTTTTAGCGTCCAAATCCATAAAATTTCAGGCCGGATGGGCTGGACTGCCCATGATCAGTTCTACTTGTAACCTATCCAGTATTTTCTACATCTCCTTCCCTTTTTTTTTTTTTTTTTTTTCTCAGAGAGGAATCTCCATTGCTTGCTTATTTTTAAAGCCACTAATTATCATTCTTATCTCTTTTACATGTCAATAAACGTATATATGTATAATGATAAATACAAATAGTGAATGGTCATATGAAGCAGCTAAAATCAGTCTATGCTCTAGATTGTTAAATATATTGAGTCTTATGGTGAGAACAATTGGTAAGAGACAGGATTGCTATCAGTCCTCAAACCTCTGGATCAACCGTCTTATTTACTTTTGGTAGAATACTTTAATTGTTGGTTGGAACTCCTACGATTTCCCAACATCTCTCCGCCTGAATGCAGTAGATTAGCTGTAATTCTGAGACTTCATCAATTAAATATCATAGCCATGGGATCCAGGATTCTGAGAAATGGCCAATTTGGGACTCCATGATTCAAGGCAAGCTTCCAAGGTGATAAAATGGTACTGAGTACAGCTCATCGTATAGATTTTTTTTTTTTTTAATAAAAAAATTAATGTTTGGGATGAAGGTTGGTGGAGATCAACTTGGTCCTAACTAGCTGCCATCATTTCAAAGTCCTTGGTTCTGTGGGTTAGGAGTTTTTATTTTTTTTCGGCTTGTCTTTGTCGCCCTGTGGATATTATCCCCGTAAATGTGGTGTCATGTTTCTCATTTTTTAACTTATTAAGTCGCTAATTTCTGTACATTTGAAGGGATGGAGATGCCAATATATTTTTTTAATACACGGATGAGTTGAATTTTTTTTTTTTTTAATAACGGAAATTTGCAGTAAGGGGACTCCCAATTTTATTAATGAAAGATATTTATAAGGTCAAGAGAATGTACATAATTAGAAGATTAAAAAGGATGGAAAAAGAAGATTTAAAGTGTTATGGGCAAAGAATGCTCTCCCATTAGTAATACATTTGCATGATTCAAAAGAAGATAGATTTTATTTCAAGATTGCTGTGGCTGAAGAAAACTTATCTAAGCTTGAATTTTTTTCTTTTCAAATATGCCACCAGAAGGATAGAGCAAGCTGATTCGAAGCTAATTCCCAGATTTTAGAAATATAATTTTTTTTTCAAAAAGTCCATGTATGATGGAAGTTTTAGGATTTGGTGTCAATGTTGATACTTTAGAGGAGAAATAACCATACGAAAGCTATGGAAGGGCAAGTAGAAGGAGATGAGATATCATCTCGTGCATCCTGTGCAGTGCATCATGCAGCGGATAACTTAAATTGATCGTTCAGCCTCTTTTACTTTTTTTTTTTTCTTTTCTATCTACAACTTATCTTGTGGGCTAATTTAGCAAAGATTTTAATTTTATCATGAACAATTGCCTTAATACAATAGTGTGGCCATAATACATTACTTTTGTTAAAAAATTTATAAAAAGAGTTAACATAATAGGAATTCAATATAAAAGGTTTCCAAATCGAAAGGCCAATTCCATTTGAAAGTTGAATAGTGCACGGGATTTCCTCAAGGTCACCTGGTTGAGAGTGTTTAAATCTTTTTGCTCCAAATGGGGTGTTAGTTTTTGTGCAGCAGCTATAAAAATTTGAAAACAGGGTGTAGAAGGGGACGTTATTGATTTTATAGTGCTGGTATGAAGTGTAGCTCCAAAAGCCATTAAACTTTTAATTTATTCCTTTCTAGCATGAAGAAAATAGAGGTGATAGCTTTCTAGTTTTGATACCATATCTCCTCTTTAGAGTAGTATGTCTGGTTTGTTAGATTTTTAGACCTATTTTGCCAAGAGAGTTTTATTGAAGGATGTCAAATCTTTTATGCTTTAGCCCTCTTCCTTCTTCTCTTTGCAAACCACCTCCTAATTAATTAGACAATTAAAGCCGCTGATAAAAACTTTTCCATCCCAAAGAAAGATTCTTCTGGACTTGTCAATTTTTGAAAGGATATATTTAAAAATTTGAAAATAGATACAAAGTAGGAGAGCAGGATAAGAGAAATACATTGATGAGGACAAACCTTCTACCAATGGATAGATTTTTTTTTTTTTCGGTATACCAAGGCGGGAGTGAATTATTTCTTGTAACAGCAGCCAACAGTATTTGGAATGAGTTGGTGTTCTTTCCTTTGTAATTCTGTTACTAACGGAAGACAAATGCAACTGATCGTAGAGGTAGACAGCTGACTGTGAATCTGATGGCTTGTCGAGGGTTCCTTTATTTTTTTGCCCATGGAGTCAGAGGGTTCAACCTAGAAGAAAAGTGGAGGATTTACTTCAGCAGCAGCAGCAGAAAGTTTCACCACATGAGAAACTTAAAGAAGGGAAAATCACTAATGGAGACATCCGACATGCAACCCGGACATAGATTCAAGTACAAAATTCTAACCAGAGCTGTTTGGAATACTGGGCCATTGGTGGGCGTACGTGTCAGCTTACACGGGCAACAAGACAGTGCTCCCACGTAAGACTGTACTGGTGGCTGATCCACCATTGATCTAGAGCTTTCCAGGCAACCCACTAGCAGGGGTGATGGAAACTTTAAATTTATTGCAGCCAGGAAGATAGCTGGGGTTGCTTAAAACGTGCACTCTTAATGTGGTTGGTGGAAGAGCTAAGGGTGCGTTGACTTATGTGCTGTTTGATTGCATAACATGGAGAAGTCAACGTAAAATTAATAAGAGGAAGTGGGACGGACCACAAGGACGGCACTTTGAGGACCAGAAAAAACCAATCCGAGGCACATCATGGCTTCTGTTCTCAAATCCTAAGTCGTCAACCATAAGCAAATAGCTTGCTTTGCATGGAGTTTTTCTCCATTGGACCATCTTTTCCATGTCACACCCACCGTTCCACTTCTTCGGCGGGCTCCACCACCATCTTGGGTTGTTTTAGGCTATAATATTTTTTTTAAAAAAAACTTATAATTTAAGTCATACTGATTAATTTTTATTTAAATTTTTAAAATTATATAATTTTAATTTATTAACGAATTAATTGAATCAATAAATGAGTTTGAACCGTTACAAAAAATGTCAGAACACATTTGAATATATAGAAATTGATGAGTAAAAAAAAAAAATTGTTTATGAAACTATTCTTATAGCACTAATGATCTAATTCAAAATATGCGGATATCGATAAAAAAAAAAAAAGTTATTCATAGAACGATGATAAAGTTTCGACATGATTAAAATCATTCTTATAGCATCAACGATCTGATTCAAAATAAATTATATTATCAAAAAAAATTAAATAAAAAAATTTAAATATTTATAATTTAAATTTATCTGCTTTTAATTAAGTTTTACCTAAATTTTTAGAATTATATAATTTTAATTTACTAACAAGTCAATTAATTTGCTTAAAATTTTGAAACGTTAAATAGACTAACAATATATTGGGTTGTTTTCGAGAAACTTAGGGATCTCCCTCGACCCAAAACTTCAAGCATTGCTTTAGAGAAGAAAGAACTTTCTGACACGGCTGTCATGTCTCGAATCACACTCACGCTTTCATGACCTTCAGGAGCACTCACATGAGCACGCGCAGACGCACGTGCGTGCATTTGTGCGTGCACGTGATATTAAGACGAAAACAATGGAGCGAGGAGAGATTCCTCCCTTGATGCACTGCATGCAACCTATCCTAATCCTCGATCGCCTAAAATAAAATAAATAATCTGAGATCCAAAGAGAAATTAGAATTACAATGCCGTGAAGGGCTATAATACAAGTGGACACAGTCATAATCACATACAATTGGCAATAATATAGCTAGCATCATTCGATGGGAATTTTGGTGACTTCTTCCGCGCTGGCCAAGTCATAAAGCAGCGGGCAGTCGGCACACCAGCTCTCTATTTAGTTTTAAAATTGCTGATAAAGAAATCTGAAGGGTTTGAGCGGAGGGTGGCCAGATTTATGCGTTGTTGTTTGAAGGCAATACAAAAGTCTCGTAAAAAGACGTATGGCCTACAGCATGTCGATCCAACAGCATGCTGATGTAAAAAGCACGCTGTGCCCACCATCGGTTTGCGTAAACTAGTGCAATTGTAAAGTAATAGGGTGATTTGTTTATGGAGTGTCAGAATGAGAACGAATCATCCTCGTTGGTTTCAACAAGAGTTTTCAAGTTGAATTTGTTTGCCAACATCATATCGATGCTGACAAGCCTTCCACGTGCCTGCAATTTCAGGCAAGCTGACATGAGACAATTTCCAGCGTCTTTAGCACATAGACTCAGACAACTAATTGGATTTCAACTGCCTTTTCGAGACGAGATCTTGTGAAAAAAGTGAAACCTTTGTGATCAGAATCAGAATGAAGCTGATATATACCTCTGAACTCAAAATCTATTCTGAAATTATATCAAATTTAAATATAAATTATATTTTTATTTTAGTGGAACAATATGGGCAATAGGTATACATTTTTTTATCTAATCAAAAAAAAATTAGGAGTAAGATAAGGTTAAAATTTCTGGTTTCTTGTAAGGTCGAGAGATATAGACTAAATTTATTGCTTTGGTGGGACACAAGGCTGAGATGGGTTGAGATATGGGTTGCCGGGCTGGAATTGTGGTTTCTTATCCTATATTATTATATGTTTCTAGACTCAGCATCTTAGGTAGACATCTCATAATTCAGTCAGCCACTACTCTTCTTCCTCCCCGCAACAATTATAACTTTTAAATGAATCATTTCCTACGATATCTCTATTATTATAATGCCAACAACGAACCTTGGCCTAATGTTTTGAACTTCTAATAAATAAGTTGCTTTTTGATTGGTAAAGTTTTGAGTAGGACAAAGGTGTTCGACAAAGGTGTTCGCAAGCATCTCATCAGACAACAGGCCCAATTGGAATGCTGTGGCAAGCGAGCCCCCCCCCACCGTGACACGTTATACAGCACTCTAGAGTACACTTCTCATCATCAACTCAAATAAAATAAAGCTATCATAGGCGTGCTTGGGCAGGAAAGGCAACTGGTAGACGGCAAGGGAAACTAAGTTGGAAGCTAAGTTATCAGCCAATACGGTAGTTGGGTTCCTGCGTGGAGATGTCAGAATGTTTGTCCTTCAGGTGAACACAAACACATTCTTCTACGTTCGGACTTCATGTTGCTCTGAAGCATCCTCTTTTATCTACGGTGAAGGATGTGATGCAAAAGGATCATGTTTTTTGATGTAAATCTGGAGGAATCAAAGTTCCCCCAAGTCTATTAATTAAGAAGCAAAGTCTATTCCAGGAGAGTAGGATAGATAGAATTTATGAGATATAGAGTGGAAGAGAGAAAATGGAAAAGAGAGACATTTAAGAAAGATCACAGCTGGATAACTGTAGAATAGAATATGACAGAACAAGGTAACTAAAGAACTGAAAAACCAATCGCTAACACTCAGGTATGTTCAAATAGTTGAGGCATCGTAACACTTCATACTATGATTAAATAAGAATAAAAGAAATATTTTTTATTTTTAAAGATCTTTGAATATCACTTCATTCAAATCTCTCTACAAATAGTATTCACTAATTGGTCCCATCCTTCTCAAACTCTGAGATATTTCTTTTTCCCTAAGCTTTTCAAAAATTCATTGACCTCGACAGGCCATCTTTCAATGTTTAGTCAAAAGTTGATGGATGACCAAACTTTCGCTCCAAAAAAAAAAAAAGCATTACAAAAAGATATAATTGGGTGAGGATCTACTAAGAGTACACCTATAATTTTTCGATCATTTCTTCTTTACTAAAATCTTTTATGTAAACTTTATTTTTAAGAGCCGGTCAAAAAAAACACTTTAATTTTTTAAAAATTTTACAGTTTTTCACGCTTCCCTGTGGAATGGTCAGGTGAGGCCCATAATTTCAAAATTTCTAGAAGAAGTTTACCCTTTCATTCTGAGTGAGTTTCCATGCGGAAGAATCGGTCATGATTCCTGGTGGCATGGCTTGAATGTTCCTTTAAAAGAGCGTGGTTACCACTCCAGCTGTTTGGTGGCCTTCCAAACGAGCACCTTCCAAAAAGCCGAGTTATTTTATCTGGGACAGGTGCTGGATGGGGACACCACGCATGACGCCCTATTTATTCAATAAAAGTTTTGAGCAGGAACCCTCAACGTTCGTGACAAACTATCGTAGATAGATGGCTGCCACGCTTCCGACGTGTCCTCACCTAAAGAAAAGGAAGAGCGGCGACACCAATCGAATCCTCGTCGGTTTCTTTCCATGTGCTTAAGGGTCCTCTGTAATTAAGCTGCGTTTAGATGCTAAATAATTAATCATGGTTTGGTTAATTTTGACCATTGAAACTCATCTCTTGCAAGCAGTCAAATTGGAACGGGCAATATCTTGGACTAAAGATTTTTCCTTAGATGCGAAGTAGATTCTTGAAGTTGATGTGTGGGAGGCAGCCTTCTTTAAAGACCAACTTGTTAAGGAATAAAAACACCTCTTAACTATCTTTCTAGTGACTGTTTCATGGTATTCACTACCCATCATTAATATCATCTTGTAATCAAAAAAAATAAAAAATAAAAAAAATGAAGAGATGATTAAAAAAAGTTTTAAAAAAAATCAAGGACAAAAGCAGTCATAAAATTATAAATATCTTTGGATGATTAACTAAGATAATTTTATATTGTTCACTCAATTGGCATCGAATGAAGTCTGGCATACCATTTGGAAACGGGAGCTCCCAAGTTTTCAGCACTGAATCGGGGTCGGTGCCGTTTGACGCACCCTACACCACCTGCGACTGTGGTTAAGAGAGGGGCATGTGAGCTGGCTCCCCTTTTGACGGAGGAAAACCCCCCACGGCATCGGCATGTCTCTTTCCGTGCGTTTTTCCACCATCCGAGCTCATGTCCACGCCTGCACGGCTGATTTCTCTGCACCGTTTACCAGCTCTGCGTCCCATCCATCGCCACCACCTTTATGCGCCAAACCTGAGCTCTATATATATATATATATATATATATAAACAAGAACAAGCACTCACGGGTTATTTTATAATTCCACACCCAAACGCTAACCTAAATAATTATAAAGATAGGAAAGTACTCATTTAAAAACAGAAGGTTTTGTAGTTGTACTTTAATTGAATGATGTACGAACGAATCCCATTCTCACTGGACCTTGAGATCCTGCGATGCCCCTTAGCTGCCAATTTTTTCTATTAAAAAATATAATAAATTTTTTTTGATCTTTTCTATGGATAATTTTAGATCCCTTTCTCCACCATAATCTAAACTATAATCGCAAAAGCTTTGGGATTTTTTTGGTTCGGTATTCCGTGATAACTATTTTTTTTTTAATTTAAAATTTAAATGATTTTGTCTAAAATATGTTTAGTATAACTAAATTTTTCGTTACCATTAACTCAGCGATCATTTTTTTTTTCCCCTCAATAAAAGAGCTTTTACGTCGTGAAAGAGCTAAGCTGTGACTTTATATAACTAAGAATATTTTGAGTTTGTCACTTTTTTTTTTTTTTTTTTTTTTTGGGGACAAAAGGCACGCGGCTACAAGAATGATATACTCGTTTTGATCTCCTAATGCAAGCGAGTGGATTTAATTTTTGTATTTTCCTCCTTTAATCAGGATGAAACTTTTAAAGAGGTTTAAAGAAGCGATTAATGTTCTAATTTTGTTCAACAATAAGAGCTTACCCCTCTTAATGAAATCTTTTTAAGAACATATTAAAAATAAAAAAAAAACACATTTTTAATAATAATATATACATGTATGAAAAAGGTAAAGTGAGGAATGTGATTGGTTTGATTTTTTTTTTTTATAAAGAAAAATTCTTATTTGATTGCTAAATTCTTGTCATATTTTTTTTTGTGTTAGCCAATTATTATCTTGTGAATTTATTTTTAATAACTTTCTAAATGTATAAATATATATTCTAAAAAAATCAAGTCTATATTCTTAGTCATGTTTTTTATTCTATCTTTACCATATAGTTTTCATTTTTAGATAATGATCCTCACATACATGTTTTCATAGAAAATATAAATCCCTTAACTTTTAATATGTTCTTAAAAGAGTTTTGTTAAGAAAGAAAGAAAAAAAAAATTATTGCACCACAAAATTGAAGTATTAAATGCTCTTATAAATATTTTTAAAAGTTTCATTTACTATTTTTTATCTTCCATGAAAGGTTGGATGAATAAGATTATAAAATGCCCCCTTGCACACAATAAAAAGGATAAGAATGAAACAAGTTCCAACATAATTTATAGCATTCATGGGCATTTTTTGCCCATGCTTTGGTGCATAAAAAGGCAAATAAAGATACAAATTTGCAATGCTTTTAAAATTACATAGTAGAAATTTTGGTTATATCTTGATTTATATCATAGCCTCCTTTTTCCTGAGCATCAATAATAGTATGAAAATTTACATTTCTAGAATCAACACCAAGAATAACACTCATATTTATGCTGATACTTTGAAATAATAAGGAACCTCTATTCGTAAGAAAATTCATAGCTTGGCTTTTTCCCCTAAAATCATAAGTCATAAAGATTTTATAAGGAAGCCATCATCGTTTTGATAGAATGAATAAAATATTTATTGCTAATAAAATTTTATAAATACTATATTTATAATTTTTAATAATATTTACTTATCTTCGCTCACTCTTTTTTTTTTCCCCCCTTATCTCTTCATTTCCTCTCTTTCTTTCTCTATCCTTTCTCTTTGTATCAAAGGGCTTTCTAACTTAAATAAGATCATTAAAAATAATAAATTATTTAAATGTTTATATAACTCTTTTTATAAATATAATGGGATCTTTTACGCCCATCATTTCTTCTAAATTAGAGTAATGACTAGTAGTCATCGAATTTAGAACAATAATTATATATATTGATGTTACTAAAAATAGACTTAAAAATAATATATTTTTATTTTATGTGTGTGTATATATATATATAAATTATAAGAGCTTCAAGAGTTTGTAAGCTTAAATAAAGATGATGGCTATAATTTAAAGTGAAAGAGCATATGGAGTTGTTGATCACTATTTTAAAAGAAAATTTTGCCTTAGTCTTACGTAGAAGAGACATCAATGCTATTGCATTTACCATTATAAATGAAAATAATGACTATAATTTATAGCTAAAGTAAAGATAGAGTTGCTGATCACCATTTTAAGAGAAGTTTGTCTTAAACTTACGTTGAAAGAGACATCAATGCTATTGTATTTGCCATGGGTGATGGAGGTCGTGCCACCATCACCATACTGGCTGCCATGAACAAGGAAAAAGTTGAAGAAAAGGTATAATTCATGACACTCTAACTAAAATAAAATCATAAAGAAAAATTAGTTGTATTTAAAAAATATTTTTTATTTTATGATAATAAGTTATGAGCTTTAGCTTGTCTAATTTAGGAGCTTTATATATCCTTATTCTCATTAAATTTGGTAATATAATTTAAAATTAGTTGTTAAGTTAAATAGAAGGATGTGATTTATTTATTTTTTTATTAAGTAAATATCCAGAACTTTGATTACAGTCTAAATTTTATTTTTGCTTTTGAGATGAAAACTAAAACTTTACTCAATATCGATAAATCTTAAACATATAATTAATTGCCATTATTCTCCTTTTATGACTAATTATCCAATATAAATGATAGTTTGAAATATTCTTTGTTTTTTTTTTTTTTTTAAGGTGACCAAAAGCTTTACTACAAATTAATTAGTGCTTTTTCTAATGTCCTTTTAAAACTTGCTTTTAAGTTAAAGATTTTCCAAGTAAGACAGGCATGGTGGAAGAGAAAATTACTTTTGCTTTTTTTATTTAGTAAGAGACGTGGTAGAGGTCTAATAAGAGTAAAAGGAATGAGAGATAGATTGGAAATCTACTTTCATTTTCTTTTATATGAGAGAGATTTAATAAGAGAAAGATTTAATAGAAGAAAAAAAAAAGGGTAAAGAGAGTGCGCAAGGGAAGTGGGATCATGGGATTTAAAGCGACTTATGTAGCACAAATATTCTAATTTTTAATGAATAATTTTAAGAAAAGATTAATTGTGTTGACTCCAAAAATTTTTATTCACAATGAAGTTTCTTCTTATTAGGCATCTAAAATTTAAAAAGTTTGATTGAAATAAAATTTTTAAAAAAATTAATTTATGTATTGATTTAATGAAAGTGGCATATTTGAGGCATATATATAATATAACTTAGAAATTTTCATCTTGTATATATATATATATATATGCATATAAAATTTAAAAATAATTGTATATAGAAAAGAGAGACCTTACTTGGCTAATTTGTCATCAAATTTTTTGCTTGTAAGACGCATGCATTCTCCTGGTTAAGCAAAGAGGTGCTTCAAACATGGGCTTACGACAAGACATAAACAATGCTATCGTCTTCCGTCAACAAGATGTAATTTGGGGTCACCATTAAAAAGGAGTACACACATTATGCATCAATCAACCTTGAATAATTAATCAATCAAACAATATGTGTAGAACCTTGATCCCTTAGAGACTTTTTTATACAAAACATGCATTTTTTTTAAAAAAAAAAATCTAAAGACGGATCATATTTTATGCAGACATATCTGATCCTGAATACGTTACATCGATGACATTTACATTTGAGTGAATAAAAGAACGAATACATAAACATAACGCATACTTTCATAATTTAGCACCTTCTGCTTACATTGACAAAGTGTTGTCTTTTTTATAATAAAAAAATAAAATTTGAGCAGATTAAGATTAAATATGAGATAATTCAGCCTTGCTTCCGGTTCCTCGATGCCGCCGGAGTCACCGATACGCGCAGCGGTGGCAAGCCAATTCAGGCAACTGGAATTAGGCCGAAAAATCTGTTCTAAGACAGCGTGCCAAACAGCTAAAGCCCTCGTCCTCCTTTTTATTGACACCTCAGACGCTTGCCCGTCCCTTGCTTTTAAGACTTTAATCCGATCGCCGCCATATAAAATAAACTGGCAGCGCTTGGCGTACTTTTGACCTGAAAAAAGGTTCATTCTTTTCTCTCCCAATGAATAAACGCCAGCACATTGAGGACGAACACGACCAATCATCTAACGCCACATCACCCACGAAATCTAACGCTGGCAGGATTCACCAAAGTCTAATGCTATAATATCCCAGGAAACCGCACTCATCTTCCCATAAAATTATCTCCCTGCCCAAATTTTAAACTAGCCACCGTCTGCTACGTGCCAAAGAGCCCCCCCTTTGGCTTTGGCTTTGGCTTTTGGTTCTGTCCCTCCTACTAGCGCCCCCAGTACGGCGGTTGCACCGATGCGCCCTGGCACGCGGAAAAAAGCAGGCACGGCCAAAGGGGGGGCGTTCGCAGCGAAGCAAACCCAAATTATATAATGGGTGCAAACCCGTGGGTGAGCCATGCGGAAATCGAGCCGTGAAACGGGGCCACAGCCACGCCCCCTTTTCCTCTTTAAAACGGCAGGCGCCCCACCCCCCCCTCTTTCATCCCTCCATCCCTCCCCATCTCTATTTGTCTCCGTTACTCCATCCCTTCTCCGCCGGCGCTTTCTTTCCTTCTTTCTTCCGGCGGAAAGAAGGAAAGGAAAGCACCTCTCCTTCTCTTTCTTCCTCCCTGCGAACTTTTATATTATTTTTTTTTCCGAAGTTCGAAGAATTAGAGAGGGAGGCGGAGAAAAATGGGAGGAGGAGGAGGAGAGATGGAGGGGAGGAAGAGGTTTGCGGTGCTGCTGTGCGCCGAGGACTCGGAGTATGTGAAGAAAGTTTACGGGGGATACTTCAACGTGTTTGTGGAGTTGTTGGAGGACGAGGAGGAGAGATGGGACCTCTACAGGGCGACGATCGGCGCTCTCCCCGCCGAGGAGGATCTCGACGCCTACGACGGGTTTGTCATCACCGGCAGCTGCAGCGACGCCCATGGTGACGATGTATGGATCCAACAACTCATCAAACTCATCAAAATCATCGATTCCAAGCGCAAGAAAATCCTTGGCTTCTGTTTCGGCCACCAGGTAATCTATTGTCTCTATTTTTTTTTTTAATTAAAAATTCCCATACTTTATTATCATATTAATGCATCTCATTTTGCGTATAAATGATAAATTAGGGATTTTATTGGGCATAATTTAATGCATTATGTGATCAAAATGGAGGGGAAAGGAAGGCCCGTTCGCATGCTTTGAATGAGGGGTTGGGGGATGCTGGGGGCATTTTGGTCTTTTTGACAATCTCGCTCCGGCGAGGTCCGGGATCTGCCGCCGGGCAACTTTGGTTGGATGCAGGCGATTGACGCCGTTCTGCTCTATTTTTGAAAACATTTAATAAACGTCAAAATTGCCTCTAAATTCCGAGAGGTCGGGTTGGGTACATATTATTTGTATATATGATTTTTTTAATACAAAGCAAGGCCTGGGACGCAGAAGAACTTATTTTTCTAAAATAAAGCATTTTAGCTTGCACGTGGCATTGCGCCAGCTGAACGGTGATGCGTGTGGGGACAAATCTGAGGACAGATCCGGGGCCCACCGTTTGCACCCTGCATGACCTGGCCACGTTCTTTTTATGTATGGCGGCCACGATCTTGGGGAGGGAACACGGGGAGACCACCGTTCAAGTGGGCTAATATTTAATTGTTGGGGGTCAGTATTCTTTTGTTTGGATCGTTGACGGGCTTAGAATTCGCCACCGCCAACCAACCCGAAGCTTTGTGCTACCACTTGAATCTTGCTTGACTTTTGTATCTTTGACACACACACACACCAAAAAAAAAAAAAAAAAAAAAAAACTCTTAACATGGTTCTGACTGATAGGGCCTGGTCACTATGGATGCTTAGACTCTATTTTAGTCACATTTTGGTCGCATTTTGGCTGCTGACATGACGACTTTTTATTAGGTCCAGTGTCTAAGGAGCCTAACTTTCTATCGTCTATTGGGTTTGGTAGAATTTGAATATGTTTCCAAGTAGCCAATGGGCAATGCTTCCCGAGTTAAGCTATGAGTTTTAGTCGCATCTTGGCTGCCGACACATCTTCTCCCAAGCGATCGCGACTCTAATATAGAAATCGTACGCAAAGAGAGGTGTGTTTGCTTCTTAAAAACCAATCACATGGCTGATGGTGTAATTCGTGGTCCCTAGTTGATAAGGTCTGCTTTTCTGTTTCCTAGCCAATAGTTGATGTTCTTTTTCTTAGCTAAGGGTCGAGAACTAAATGCAATGACTGCCATCTTCTTCTTCTTCTTCTTTGTTTTTTTGGGGGAAAGTTTGTCGGAATGTTTCTAATGTTATGATTTGGCTTAAGGCTATTGGCTGATGACAGTAAAAATTTGCACAGATTTTGAGCCGAGCTCTTGGGGGGAAGACCGGGCGAGCCAAAGGATGGGATATAGGAGTCACCTGCGTCCACCCCTCACTCTCTGCTCTTGAGCAGCTCTCTTCTCTCCAAATCCCCTCTCATCTTCCGGTGATCGAGTGTCATCGGGATGAGGTAAGTGAAAGACATCCATGAATTTATTCATCATTCGACGGAAGATGCGAAGAATTCTTTCAACCGCACCGCAGGTCCGGGAACTGCCTCCCCATGCAGAGGTGATGGCTTGGTCCGAGAAGACTGGCGTCGAGATGTTCAGGTATGGAGACCACATCATGGGCATCCAAGGCCACCCAGAATACAACAAGGACATTCTCATGCACCTTATCGATCGCCTCCTCCAACGTAACCTCATTCAGGTAAGAAACGATCTAATGAAATATGTAGGCTTCCATCTCCCTTCCATTTTCTTCATGAAAGCGCTTGAGCTCTGGTTTAATCTTCTTTCAGAAGGAAAAAAAGGTGAAACAGAAGAGGAAACACTTAGGCTTTATGTAATATCTTCTTCTGCTCTCTTGGTTTTATGGATAACCAATGTGGGAACCAACAAATAGATGGAAATGGAAGATAAACAAAGGGATAATGTTGGTGATCAGAACATCCATTTTCTTCGAAATCAAAGGAGAAAATGCAAGGGAAACCAATCTCACACTGGTGGTAAACCACCGTAAGATTTTTTGGGAGTATATTCGCTTTCAAAGTCATTTTCCATGTGATTCCAAAAATAAGTGGCATATAAAGTTCTATGGTTGTTTTTCCTCGTTGCTACGGTTTGAATCAGAACCTCAGAAAGGATGTCCTGATATCCTTGTCAAAAAACCAGCTAGGGTCTCAGAGCCATCAATAATGGAATAATAACAAAGCATGAAACCTCTTTATTATTGCTACTATCAACAGATGTTTCGATAAATGTCAAAATCATTTGTGATTTATGTTCATGTATTTGCTTTTTCTTGTTGCTGTTGTTATTAGCTCTCCCACACCTGCACTTGTTTCTATATACACCTGAATATAGATATATTAATTTATCTTATAAAAATGAAAATTTTATGTAATTTTAAAAAATTCAAGCAATTATTTGTAGCATTTTTTTTTTTTTTGTATTTTTCAAATTTTAGCTTTTGTGTTTAGGCTTTAATTTATCTTTGTCTACGCTGCTTTGCATCAGAGCAAACCTAATTCACCTTGAGTAAAATTTTGTGAACTAATTTCTCAATGTTGCTTTAGCCTGTCCACATGTATCTAGAACATTTTTGTCATGAAAGAATGAAGGCAAGTTTTCAAGCCCCAGTTTGATTAATTTCAACTGTCTTGGGGGCCATTTTTGGATCACACTAAAACCTCTCTTTTAGTACATCATAGGTGTGACTTTGTGTATCAGATGTTTGTTCTTTTATTCTCATTTTCTCTTCAAGCAAGATCATTTTATTCTTGTGCTTCATGATTGTTTTGTATTTTCAAACTTTTTATGCTGAAGCATGGCATGCATTGTTGTCATGTGGGAACTAAACTGAAAAGAGGTTTGTCTCAGACCCTTCATGCTGAAGCAGCAAAGGCAAGCTTAGCTGCTCGGGAACCAGACCGAGAGGCATGGAAAAGGTTGTGCAAAAGCTTTCTCAAGGGGAAACTCATTGCAGCCAGAACTCATTGCCGGACTGAAAACTAGATTATGTTTCCAATGGGAACCTCAACATTTGTACAGAATCATGTTAGTCAAAATGTCAAGCAAGGCTAGTTGGATTAATAACATTTATAACCCAGTGGTTTTCAGGAAATTTATGGATGGAAGTTTAGAAAGGAGGGGTTTTTCTGTTCTGCTGTACCTTATGTAACTCTTTTACTTTGTTGAATGATTTAATCAAGGAACTTACTTCATGCAAATTGCATATCAGAGGCTGTTATCTGTTAAGTATTTGCTTTCAGTTAACACTAAAAATAAAGAACCAAGGCAAGGATACAGCCCCAGAGAACAAGTTTCTTAGCAATCTGACACCATCAGCGTGCAGCAGAAATCGAGTCCTATTGATGTCAGAATAAAAGCCATGTCAGTAATGTTAAGTATATGTCAAAGCATCATGTTCGATATTGCCAACATCTGGTCCAAAGATGGGTGATGCTTATACTATGAATACAACTTCCTAGGAAACAGGAATTTTCTTTTAAGAATTTTTTGTTATGCTGAAGTGATAAATGTATTCCAGCAGTGGGATGTGGAATTTGATATTTTGAATCCTTTCTAACTTGAATGTTGAACTAAATGCAGAATGCTCTGGAACCAGAATTCCATGTGGACCTTTCTTTGTCTAAACCTAACCGACGAAGTCTGATTCCATTCTTTGTCTAAACTTGGTCAAGAGTCTAATGCGGAAATAGAATCAGGGACTATGGCACGACTCTTCAAAGTTACAGGCTGTCATGCTTGGTTCTTAAACTATTAAAAAAAAAAACCCAAAATAAGTTGGCGTCAAATCCTGTGTCCACAATTTGGGACAAGAGAGACCAACACAGTCAAAACTATTTTTTGGAGAGTAGGTCAGCAATCAATGGCGAAGCCACGGGATGCCCTTCTCTTGGGGAACAACGAATCCAACTGAATTCAGCTGGCCTAAGCGGTGCAGTTCACCGACAGTCGGCAAGAGAAGACATCAACTGAGAAGTCTGGCACAAGGTATCGAGAATTTAGGCATAGAGATCACATCATGAGCATAAAAAGGCCACGTTAAGCACCCCCTTGAATTCAAAATGACCAAGTGAGTGAAAATTGAAATGGAGACAGCAGAAGGAAATCACCAAGCGGATGAAAGTTTGAAATGAGCACTGAAAAATTTTAATATTGGTGTCACATATTTAACAAGGAGATGAATACAGCTGAAGTAAATGGAAATTTTCAAATGATCATTGCCTGGTTATGAAAGGTCGGAAGCCAAGCTACTTAGATTATTCTAGGATGTAATCAGGTGTTTAACTGATGAAGAAAGGATAGGCTTCAAAGTGGACCCAGACGTCAGTCCTCAAGTTTTCATGCCTCATCAATAAATTTGAGTCTGAAATTGTAAAGATACTGCCATGCTGACAAAAAGCATTCAAAATAGATTTTTTCTTAGCAAAAATTTTCTATTTGAAAGCATTCATCACTCAATTTGAAGAAGATTTTCATACGAGTTTGCTACCATGAAGATATTGCCATGCTGATAGAAAAGCATTCCGAATGGATGGCCCCATGAAAAAAAGGTTTCTAGTTGTAGATGTGAATCAGAGGATAGCATCCATCTCTATCATCGAGCTTCAGAATTTTCTACCATTAAACATCCCAACAAAAGGACATTATAAAGCATTGCTGACAAAAGTCATTACTTTGACAACAAGGTTATAGCAATCATTTAACCAAAGACATACTGTAAGACCTTCCCAAGACATGACAAATTTTAATTCTATCACAAGGTTCGCAGTGATCCTTTACTCAAAGTAATCTTTGGCATGAAAGCTTTCACCAATCAATGAAAATAATGCCTGCAAGTATATACATGAAGGAACACTCGTTAACACACTCACAATCTTTAAAGTTTCTTTTTCCCAGAAAAATCTAAACACTTACAATCCTTAGAACTATGATTCAAACGCCATGATGCAAAAAACTACAACAGTTAAAAAAAAGAAGTAAGCTTCTCAGAATGGATCTATCAATCAGATATCCCAAAAACATAAGAACTGGTCTGACAACAGGCTAAATCACCTTGCACTTCCAATGTGCATAATTACTTGCATAGAGGAAGGATCCCAATCTCATCGATCCTTGTGAATTTTTAGATGAGGATCTCCACCAATATAAGGAGTACACAATGGAAGGAAGCAAATTTTCTACACAACCATATGATAGCTTGGGGTAAAATCCGTAAGTCAGGCTTATAGCTTGCAAAAACAACAATAAAGTGAAATGCTAAACAAAACTACACTAACATCATCCAGACAGTGTGTAGAAAAAAATTGCTTCATAATCATACCACAACATTTCAGATTGTAAACTTGCACAAATCTCTCATAAAGAATCTCTAAAGCTCATCATTCAAACAAAAACTCAAGGATATCTGCTTTTTTTTTTTATTTAAATAAGTTTAAAGAGAATAACTAATTCAAAAAGAGATTCCTCTGTACTCTTGTCATTCAACGTATATACCCTCAAAGATGGGGGCAGTGCCCTAACCATCAAAAAGTTCTGCTTCAGACTTTGAAGATGAGCTATAGTTACAAAACTTTTGGATTTTCATCACTTAATTATGCATCGATAACAACATCACTGCCAAGGCATTCATCCAACCTGTCCATATAGAACTAGCACCTGCTGATGCCACCATTAGAGTTGTTACTGCACTGCACCACGTAAAACAAGTATTGAAGAATTGTCTTTAATAGTTGAAAACAATTTTCTACTGTCATTGTTCAAAAAAGTAGCTCAAGAACATTGATTCACATATGCAACGGCTGGTCTCCAGCTCCACTCAAGAATCAGAAAATCAGGACCAAAAATTAACCGTTGGGAACAGTAACTTGCATTTTGTCTAGCCTTGTACTGTGTCTTGCATGCACCATATCTTACAGAGCTACTCATAGTGTCTCCAGTAGTTTCAAGGGCTTTATGTTGGGGAGAAACTGAAAGTTTGAATTCAACAAAGAGAAGATCTCGATAAATAAATTACAATTCAATTCAACTTAAAAGCTTAAACTGTTAAGCTTTAGGCCCAAGCATTTATATCAATCTATCTTTCTCTCATTAATTATTCTATGTGAGACTAAGTGCCACATTTCACCACAATTTTACCATACTTGGCCTATCCAAGAACCATGTCTTCGCTCTTACTCCATCAAGTTTGCTTGTTGCATCAAGCTCCGGCCACCATGGCTTGGCTCAACTACCTTGCATGCCTTTGTTTTTCATAAGAACTATCAATTAGAGCATCGTTACAGCTTTGAAAGTTTGTCTTTTTGATGCCACTTGTTGGGGAGAATCAGGAAGTTCGAGTTTTATCAAAAAAAAAAAAAAAAAAAAAAATCTTGATACATAAGTCAAAATCCTATCCAACTTAAAATCTAAGTTGTTATATTTTGAATCCAACCAACGATATCAATTCATCTATTTGCATCCAATCATCGATGTCAATCCATTTATCTTCAAATAATTATCAAATGTTGGACTAAACCTTACAAATGATGCCCAACATTTTATAGTCAATAATTTTCTCTCTATCTCAAAAAAAAAAAAAAAAAGGAAATTAAATTTTTTGCTCAGACCAAAGCTCATCAAAAAGGAGAATTCCTAATTTGTGAAGGTCTTGTTTTATTAATGAAACCACTTTTTCCTCGATAGGAAAAAGGAGCAGAGTCTTGCTAGCTTCTTTACATTAGGCTATTGTCAACCCAACTTAAATGGTTATTTTTTACCTACTTTTATGATAAATAAAAAGCGATTTTTCTACTAATGTATAGAAAAAGGACTTCCAGCGAATATTTTGTGCTCATACCGAGTAGCAAAATACCATCATTCTTTTTTACTAGAATGCTCCTTAAGATTGAAGAAATACCTAAAAAGAGAAATAGAAAAAGAAACTCCTACAGAGAAAAGTCTATAAAGAAAACCTATAATTAGTCTCTAGGAATTGGGTAGAAGTTAAGGAGGAGCAATATTAAAATAGTTTAAAAGTTGACCTATATGAGGATATATGAGTAATCTAGGGCCAGCTTTTAGAGCATCCTTATATAGAGCAAGACGCTCCTCAGAAGAATATGATGCTTGGTTAAATTCTTCTGGAGCTGACAAAGTAAACTGCTTGGTATAAAGTAACTTCGTCGGATACAAATCATATATTCGAAAGTTAAAATTAGAGAATCACTATCTTTAAGTATAGTTGCACCTGAAGTTGAGGGAGACCGAAGGACTATGCAAGATAGTTCCTCTGCTGACATAATTGAAAGTTACATAAAGATTATGAAAACTGAAGAGGCAAAAGATTGAGAAGTGAAAAAAAGGAAGCAAATCCGAGAAAGTAGAACCAAGGAGAACTTGGGAGATTAAAAACCTTAAAGGGACACTAGAACAAATGACCAATCAGAGTGAAAATGGTCAATCCCTTTCGTTTCATATATAGCGAAGGAAAAAGAAAATGAGTGACGCCTTTAAGGTGATAGTTGGAAACAAAGCGTGTGCGCTATAAATGTTTTCAAAGCCCGAAAAAATTTTATCACAAGTTAATGTTTTATTGAATGATAAGTTTCAAAATCAAGGGATAAAGGTCAGATATGACCCTCAACCACCTTATGATGAGTTGGCTGAATTACGGATACCTTAGAAAGATAATGATGAGCCGATTAAATTAAGACATAGTCTGAAAAACGAGGAGATCCATAATAAATAAAAGATTTCTTCTTAAATATGATGTAAGTAATAAGATTTAAATTATTTTCCTAAAAATTATTTTCAAGGCTTAAAGGAAAAGATACATCTAACTCTTGAAAGTGGGAAACATGTGATTGTATGAAATTTTGATAAGATAATATGATGAAACCATATGTACAAAATTATAACAAAAATACGTGTATATAAATAAATATCTTATTAAAAGGATCATAGCTAAATTCAGTTAAGCAAGATCAATAGGATCTATTCAAAATTCACAAGAGAATCATAAGCCATTTGATTTCAAAAAAGTCTTACCTCAAGTTAACATTATAAATTCATTACAAACACATATACATACATACATATATATACATGACCAAAAACCTCAAAAAGGGGCTAACGAGAGTAAGACTCTTTGACTTGATCATTAAAAAGACCCTTGAGGAAAAACCTTAGGATCTCTAACGAATTTTGAAGGCGATTGTAGGTTGATTTCTAATGCTCATGACGAATCTTAAAGGTGATTGCAAGCTGATTCCTTGTGCTTTTAAGTGAAGAATTTCATCAGCAAAGAATCCTTTGAAGCAAAGGTTGAGTTTAGATTTTCTTTACAAATAAATTTTGTCCATAGATCTAGCGAACCAAAAATCAACATCAATAAATTATACCCTTTTTTTTGCTATTTTATTAATTTTATTTAATTATACCCTTCTCTCACTATTAGGTTTTTAAAATTGCAAAAGACTTCTAAAAAGGTTGGAGATCTGAGGCTTTTTTAAATAATCTATACATAATTGCGAGGGGATGCGCTAATCTCTTTAGTATAGTTTTTTTATGGTTTACAAAGTTATAATTAGCAAAATGTTTTGATCGGAGCTAATTATGAGACCAACCTTAGTTGGAACAAATTATAAGAATAGCCCTATGAAAAACATCAATGTTTTCTTTTCTTGAGTGATCATCTTATGGATTGGACATGCATGACCCAACATCAATGCAAAAAGTTTGAATGCTCTATTACAAGATATAATGTTGGATCCATAATTTCAAATTTCACTTCCCATGGACATTTTTTAATTAATTTATGAAACATTATTTTCTTGCTACCAGAAACCTGAAATATTAGTTTTATAAAATTAAACTCTTATTTTTTTAAACTATATATTTGCTGATAACAAATATATTATAATTCTTGAATAAAATTAGAAGAACTTGTTAAGTTAATCTTCATTTTAACGATCATAATCATAACAAATGACACCTTGTCCATAAGGTTCAACTAAATTGCATCTAACCTATTTCAAATAAACAATTAATTTCTTTTACAACTCAATAAAATCACCGTAAACTAAAATGTTTTTTATTTAATCCTTCGATACTTTTCTTACTTTTTTTTCCATTAAAACAATGAGATCCAATCAAAATAAATCTGACAGCCCGGATCTGAAACTTAAAGATCAAATCAAAATGGAACAAATATATCAACATAGATAGACATTTCTTTTACCTACTACATAAATAATAAAATACTGAGTTAGATAATTTAATTTTTTCAGGAATGCTAATCTCTTTTTAAATAAATTCTTAGAATCACAATTGTCAGTCGATTAATAAATACATTCCAATTACAATTTTATATCATTTTTTCAAAAAAATTATTTATTCTTTTATTACATAAATTAATGTTTATAATTACATTATCTCGCCGGCCATAGCCCGAGAATCATACTTGTAAACATTAAAATCAAAGACAATAAGCTGACACCAGCAAATAAAGTAGAGGTGCTACATCCCCACTTAGAAATAAAAATTATTATGATATAAACTTTTGATCCCTTTATAGCATTAATTAAAGTTGTTCAACAGTGCCTCAACGACAACCAAACGATGATTGTTCAAGCTTCAAAGGGAGATCAGAAGTTGCAAAGAAAAACTTTGCAACTTAAATTAGGCGCTGAGTGTGGCGCCAGAACCTCTGCGGCACTCGTTCAGCATGTCCAAATAAAACTGGCACTTGCTAATTTCGCTGCCATTGCTGTTGATGCACTGCACCCAAAGAAGACAGGACATAAAAAAAAGCTTTAGTTTTGACAACTCAATCACTACAGCTTTATGAATCTAATAAAAAATTAATCCAAAAAAAATCCCGGTGCAAAAATACGCCACTTAAATGTGAGATGTGATCTTTCCACAAGACCAAACAAGGTGAGAATGATGATAATAGCATAAGCTTTCATAAAAAGTCTCTAGCAGGATTTTATTCAGCACAAATCCACTGCAAGAAGCGAACCAATATCCTACTCTAGCTCATTAGCACGAGGACAGTCTACTTCCATTCAATGATGCATTCAGCAAGTAGGCAATGGAGAAAAAAGGAAAGAAAAAAAGACATTGAAGGGACTAACATCTTGGAAGGCCTTTGAGTGAACGCTGCATGCGTCAGTTCCAACAGCACTGCTCATTGGGGCAGGGGCGGCAGCAGCAGCAGGGGCTTCAGTGGCCACAGTTTCATGTTTAATGGTACGGGGACCCAAAACAGCATCAACAGCCCTATGAGCAATACCACTGCCCACACCAAAAGCCATACCTGCGACAGGGCATTAAGATTAACAGATGCACCAAAAGATTCAAACTGCAAGTTGAAATACATAGGTAATGATGCTAAAGCTAACCTTCAGCCATGGTGGATCCAATTCCTCCAAGAAGAGATCCACCTCCTCCCTGAACAGGAGCAGGAGGTGGAGCCTGATGTGCTGAAGCAACAAAATTAAGAAATCAGTGACTTCCATCAGGAACTAAGACATGCCCCAAATACATGAGAAGAATGCAGATAACAACGAAATCCCAGAAACGTCCACCTATCTCCAGAGATCATAGGTTAAATGACAAGGAAAAAAAAAAAAAAAAAGATATTTCATTTTCTATCTTTTTTTTTAATTTTTTTTTTAAACTCAGAACATCAAATAAATATCGAGAAGTTTGAAATAATAAAGAAATAGTCCATCCTCTAATTCCTTCTATAAAAAAATGAACCATTTTACACCTATATTTCCAAGAGCCTCTTTGTCGGCACCTTTATGAATGCAGACACAAGGAATGGGCTGAGGTTGATGTGAAAACTTGAAGGCACAGAGGCAACGACTTTAATCACCATACAATAAGGAGAAATTAAAAAAAAAAGATAGAGAGATAAGTTGCTTAACCTCAGTTAAATGAGAGCATGACAAACCAAAGTTATTATAATTGGATAATGCGAGAAGATGATTCATTATGTAAGCAGGCACGAACCGACATTCCAGACTACAAAGTAGCATCTTAATGGTCAGTTAGACAACTGAAACATCATACATGAAAGATTCAAAGAAAAATGTGCATTAGTTGCTTTATCCAGTCCAATTTAACAATGAATAAAATCAAATGATGAATAATATGTTGGAGAAAAAATGTAAAATCTTTGGTTTAAATATATGACACCAAGATTTACATCAAGATGTATAATAAAGACAACGAAAGCTAATCAGTTAACTTTTTGGGGCAGTTTTATAAATTATAGCAAAAGGAAAGCCAAGTAGTACCTTGTTGAGGCGGGTTGCTCACTCGAGTGAGGCGGGTTGCTCACTCGAGTACGGCGTGGAGCAGCACGAAGGGCTGGTCGTCCTGCAAGGTCAATTTAAACTCAATAATATGCATAGTCATGACCAATGGAACAGAGTAAACAAACAGTTTGGGCTTAAAACAAGACCAATGTATGTGAAACAAAAAAGAATTATTTAATAAAATCTCAAGAAGATTGATCATATTTTCTTAGTCAAATAATTGATATAATTTTTTTGAAATACGAGAAGAAATGCCTAAATGTATGTGCTCTGTTGTGCATCTGCAAGGAGTGATGCATGTGCCAGGTGTGTGTTCTAGCTAGAAATATGAGAAGCACTGAAGATAGACAACCTAATGGATTCCAACAAACAAATGCATTAATAAGCAATATAGTGACAGTATGGAATGCATATGGAAGCTGAGCAAGAATGTTTCATATCTTTCCACGATAAGTGCTTGGGATGCTTGCCCTTTACGTATTCCTTTTACGTCACTACCAGATTACAGTTATTTATTTACTTATTTTGGGAACTAGGACAGGAGAATGTCCTGAGGAAATCAGTTAAGTGCTGGATTCAAACCCTCGCCACCCAGTGACTTTACTAATTGAGCCTACCCTCTAATGCAGTAAACTTGTAAATTAAATACCTGGCAGTGTCACTCATGATGCAACAAAAATCTATACATATGGCATACACGATTATTCTGTCACAAGAAAAGATAGGTACAAACAGCTTGGATGAAGTCCATGATCCAAAGAAAACTTCCACATGGAAACCAATATGTTTAGAAGCAATTAAAAAGGTAAAAACAAAAGAAAACTATTTAAAACAACAACAATATCATGGCTAGCCAAACAACCATTCTAATGGAAAAAGGAGCCTTGGTGTTAGTAGCTCCCTTAAAAAACTATGACAATGATCATTACACTGCGTTTTAAGTTATAGATCTTCAAATATATCCTCCACTATGGGCCTTAAAGAATGACATTTATTTGTTATCCTCCTACGGCCATACATTATTTATTACAATCCTTGCACCCTCTTACACAAGCATCATGTGATTAACATTGTAACGCCGCGATGTGTAATGCCGCAATCATCGCGGCGTTACCAAACCGAATCAGAGAAGATTCGGTCGCCTCCTTCGCTTACTATTCACGCGATCCTCGGAAGGATAAAGAGGATTAAAAACCCTACCTTCTCTCTCCTCACCCCACACCTGGTTCGTCTTTATTCTTCTCGTCATCTCCTCTCCACAAGCCTGATCCACCCGCAGGTAATCTCTCTCCCTTTGCCTTTATTTTATGTTTCAGTCTAATATTTGATCCGAAGGGTGAAGAGAGAGATCTGCGTTGCTGCGAGAGAGGGAGATGGATCCGAAATCGGAGAACCAAAAAAAAAAAAGAAAGAGGAAGATGGATCTGGGATTGAGAACAAAAAAAAAGAAGATGGATCTGGGATTTGAGAACAAAAAAAAAGAGGAAGATGGATCTGGGATCTGAGAACAAAAAAAAAAAAAGAGGAAAATGGATCTGGGATCTGAGAATAAAAAAAAAAAGAGGAAGATGGATTTGGGATCTGAGGAAAAAAAAAAAGAAAGATGGATCTAGGATCTGAGAAAGAAAAAAAAAAAAAAAAAAAAGATGAAGCCGTGAGTTGAGCGTGAGAGAGGAAGAGGACCAGGAGAGATGGAGTGCGTTTTCTTTTTGAAAAGAGGAAGAAGATAATAAATAAATTTAAAAAAAAAGAAACAGAGAGCGGAAGGAAAAGAGCCGAACGTCTTTATTTGAGTTTAGGTTTCAGAAAACAAGAAAAAAAAAATGATGGGTTGGCTCTTGGCTATTCATTTGAGCCTTAAGTTCAACCCATTTGAGCCCAGTTGGGTCCAACTTTTGGAATCCAAATTAGTCCTAACTCAACCATTCTAGAATTAGGATTAAATCTCGGATAGCTCTAGTTTATGAGAAAAATTTTGTTACACTGTTTGGATTGATACAAGTTAAAATAATCAAGCCCCAAGTGGGATCCAAAACTAGACTCGGTAGAATGATAGGAATTATGTTGGCATTATGATTTTTAGAAATTAAAAATTCAAATATCATGTTGTAGGTGTCAGAAGCCGTTGATTTGGACTTGTGAATTAGCGATAAAAGATAAGTAAGCCATTTATCATGAGTAATTTAGTAAATTATTAAATTATGTAATTTTTGAATAAAATATTTGTATATGTTTAGATATTGCTTTTTATCTGCTATTATCATGCAAATAAATTCTGATGCGTTATTTCATTCATTTGAAAACTTAATAATATTATTTTTAGATTTTAGATAAATTCTGCATAACTCATAAAATAAATGAATAAATAAATAAAAATGATAAATAAATAAATAATAATAACAATAGTAATAATGATAGTAGTACATGTGATAATAATAAAAATAATAAATTAACATTGCTTATACAAAATAAATAGTTATGATATATATATTCAGACCATAAATTAGTAAAAAAAAAAATTTGATATTAATATTATTAACATAGCTAATATGATATGAATGTGTGTCTATGCTAAGTTAACCTAAAGAATTTTATGGATAATATTTGAATAAGAAATGAAAATAAGTTCTGAATAAAAAAAAAATATGTCACCCGCGGTTCACTATGATGTGACTTTGTGATATGATTTCTGATATCGGAACCCACCTTCACAGGAGATATATGTGAAGGATACACCTTCATCCACAGGGTTAAATGTGGTGTTCTGTTCTAGCCCTCATCCACAGGGATTATATATAGTGTTATGTTTTGATCCTGTTACAGGGATATATGTGGCCATAGTTTATGACCGTGGCATATTTGTAATAAGATGAAGTATAATGATAGTGAATTATGAATGTGATAACTTCAAAACTTGAAATTGAAATTTTGAGACATAATATGCATTGTGATTTCAATATATTTCAAGAATATAAGTAACATCAGATAATAAAGTGACATGAAAGTTTAGACATATGAAAGTAAGTAAATTCTAATATGTAATATTCTTGAAATGATATAATATATTTTATATTAAGCTTACTTATTGAGTGTGAACTCATTAAACTCTCATTGATATTTTTCAGAACCAAAGAAATGAAGAGGGATATGGGTAGACTGAAGCTGCTATCAATCTAGTTTAGATAGAATTTATGTTTATCAGTTTTGCATGTAACCCAAACATTTTCTTTATTTGGAATTGTAATAAGAATGTTGTGACTTTTTAATGGCATATTAGTTGATCGACTTTTGATTTGATAATTGCTTCTGTTACTGAATGCCTTGCATGCCTAGCATGCAGTGGATTGCCACCTCCTGGATCCACCTAGGGTCTGGGGCGTGACAACTATAGTGGTATCAGAGCCATGGTTTCAGACATTTAGAGAGTGTGGCTAGATGAAACTTTAATTGGAAATGCAATCTAAGATAGGCAAATATATGAAATATAGTGCAATATTTGGAAGTTGCAATTGATGACAAATATGACTAAGATAGCATCGACATATCCATATTTTGATATATTATAATTGAGTAGACGTTGAATTTTGAGTTATTAAATATGAATTTGAGTGTGGATGCATAAATATATATATAGTGGATTTTATTAGTGGAACTTGCATTATTGAAATTGCATGTTCAAAACTAATAGTTAATCTGCTGATTATAGAGATGATTGATATTGATGTTATTTTTGGTAATGAAGTGGTTGACTACATGTTATGTTATGTCATGATGGATTATTTAGGAAGAATTTAAGATTTTAAATTCGAAGATAATTAGTGTTCATGTCTTTGAAAGGGGTAGACCCTATTAATCTTGTTAATCTCTGGGATACAATTAATGTTCATATTTTTGAGAGAGGTGGACCTTGTTAATCTTTGGGATTGATTTTGACTATAGATACCCAAAAGCTTAGAGGGTAGAATGTAGAAGATTCTTGGCAGTGATAAGAATAATTAATGGGATGAATTCCATTGATAAAGACTTTTATAAAGATTTTTCATTGGAAACTGTTAGGATAGCCCCAGATCAGGAGATAGATCTCTTTGTTAATAGATTCCTATATCAAGAACCCTTTCAAAGGCTTGTTGTAAGATAACCTCTGTTGAAGAATCAAGGGCAGTAGTTGTTCACTAGATTAATTGTGTCTCTTTGTCATACCTTTCCATGGTTTCCAATTAGGTATCTTTCTTCAGGATGGATAAATTGTCAATCAGTTATAAGTAGCTCGAATTTTTTTTCAAGGAAAAAGGAGGGAGATGATTTTATTTTGATTATCACCAATTGCAGATTATGGCTAAGAATACACCTAATATTGCTTCCAAATCAAAGAGTGATTATCATGATTTTCTAGATATTCCTTTTAGGGTAGTAAGTGTATCTTCAATCTCTATGGACCTTATAAGTCAAGTATCACATCTTATCCGAATCAGTTAAGGACATTCTGAGATATTCAAGAGGTTTAAATTAATTTGTCATGCTATGGCATGAGACATTGTATGATCTAATTAAAAGAAATTGAATTAGTTAATTATGATAATTATGGAAGATGTCCTAAATTATTGCTATGATGTTCATTAACGTTAGCTTAAAGTATTCAAGAGTGGAACCAAATATGTTATGATGATTTACTCAAAAGATTGAAAATAGGTGTTATGATGATTAATGATACATTGAACTATTTACGAGTTGAGAGAGCACTTAAAGAGTGCAGTCTTAGATCTGATGCAAAAGAATTTGGAATGAGTGCAGTCTTAGATCTGATGCAAAAGAATTTGAAATTGTCTTGTTGAGAAGTTTAAAAGTAATTGATATGTTATTAATCTTAAGATTGAAAGACAATAATACATATGACAGACTTTAGAATATTTATAATGATTGTAAGAATCTTAAGATATATATTTTTTTTTTTAAAAAAAAAGCATCAGATGGTTGTGGTAGTTATTGGTGATAAAATGATCGATTCAAGGACTTTGAATCAATTAAGCTGTAATATTTATTGAGGATATCCTGATATATTCAAGAGAAATTGATTAGTTGCAGTGGTAATTATTGATAATATATGAAGGAGATAAATTAATTATGTTGGTAGTTATTAATGATGTCTTGATTGGAACAAAAAAAAAAAAAAAGGGTTAGGCCATGGTAAAAGGAAATGACGTGAAATTATTAAAAGATTATGAGTTAGCTAATAACTATCACCTAAGAAAGATGTGGAATGGTAGAACTCAAGATGTGGTAAAGATCAATTTGAAGATTAGACATGGTAACAGGCGAGGTGTCTTGGAGAGAGTAGCAAAGATGTATGTCAACAAAAATTGTAATACTTTTTAAGGAATTCAATTTCCATTTGGTAAAAAGATCAAATTGATTCTTGAAGTTGGATATGTTAATTGGGTACTTAGGGATGAAATGAAGGTTGGCTATTGAGTATCTATAATTGTGCAAAAACGCCTATGTGTTTAATTTCGAGGATGAAATTTTTAGCAGAGTAAAATTGTAATATTTGTTGTTATTTCAGTAGCAAACTGAGTAAATTGAGTTTGAATCCATTTGACCTTCTTTCTCCTAATTTGGAGGAGTCTTCATAAGGCTCTATGGATTATGCTGAATTTTAGCACAGCCTTCCACCCTCAAACAGATGAACAGGCTGAGAGAACCATCCAGATTATAGAGGATATGTCGCGAGCCTGTGTGGTGGACTTAGGAGGTGCTTGAGACAACCATTTACCCTTAGTGGAATCGCTTATAATAATAGTTACCAACCTAGTATCCAGATGGCCCCATTTAAGGCTCTGTATGGTAGAAAGTGCAAATCCCCCTTGTGTTGGGATGATGTGAGAGGAAGAAAATTTTTGGATCCTGAGCTGGTTTAGCTGACTGAAAAAAAAAAAGTGCAATTAATTAAGGAGTGACTCCGCATAGCTCAGAGCTGACAGAAGAGTTATGCTGATGTTAGAAGAAGGGAGTTAGAATTTCAAATTGGGAACCATGTCTTCTTGAAAGTATCACTAACTAAAGATGTGATGAGATTTGGGATTAGAGGTAAATTGAGTCCATGATACATTGGGCCATTTAAGATTTTGAGTAGAGTGGGGGAGGTGGCTTATAGCTTAGCTTTACCATTGGCACTCTCTAAGGTACATAATATGTTTCATATCGCTATGTTAAGAAAGTATATTTCAGACCCTAGCCACGTGGTGGAGCTTGAACCCATTCAGTTAAAGAAGGATCTGACTTATGAAGAGTATCCTGTACGCATTGTGGATCGCAAGGATCAAGTTCTGAGGCGGCGTAGCATCCCCTATGTCAAAGTGCAGTGGAGTAATCATACTGAGCGGGAAGCTACTTGGGAGCTTGAGGAAGAGATGAAAAAGAAATACCCCCATATGTTTGTAACTTGAGTATGTGAATGTAAGATAAATTAATGATTATCTTTTTTTTAAAGAATATTGGAGCTTATTTTTGTACTCTAGATGTTAGTCATGTGATATAATTAATAAGCAACAATTTCGGGAACAAAATTATTTTAAGAGAGGAGGAATGTAACGCCGCGATGTGTAACGCCGCAATCATCGCAGCGTTACCAAACCGATCAGAGAAGATTCGACCGCCTCCTTCGTTTACTATTCATGCGATCCTCGGAAGGATAAAGAGGATTAAAAAACCTACCTTCTCTCCCCTCATCCTACACCTGATTCGTCTCTATTCTTCTTGTCATCTCCTCTCCACAAGCCCGATCCACCGGCAGGTAATCTCTCTCTCTTTTCCTTTATTTTATGTTTCAGTCTAATATTTGATCCGAAGGATGGAGAGATGAGAGCAAAAGGTAGAGAGAGATATCTGCATTGCTGCGAGAGAGGGAGATGGATCAGGAATCGAAAAACCAAAAAAAAAAAAAGGAAGATGGATCTGGGATTGAGAACAAAAAAAAAGAGGAAGATGGATCTGGGATCTGAGAACAAAAAAAAAAAAGGAAGATGGATCTGGGATCTGAGAACAAAAAAAAAAAAGGAAAATGGATCTGGGATCTGAGAACAAAAAAAAAAGAGGAAGATGGATCTGGGATCTGAGAACAAAAAAAAAAAAAAAGAAGAGGAAGATAGATCTGGGATCTGAGAACAAAAAAAAAAGAAAAAAAAAAAAAGAGATGAAGCCGTGAGTTGAGCGTGAGAGAGGAAGAGGAATAGGAGAGATAGAGTGCGTTTTTTTTTTTTGAAAAGAGGAAGAAGATAATAAATAAATTAAAAAAAAAAAGAAACAGAGAGCGAAAGGAAAAGAGCCGAACGTCTCTGCTTGAGTTTAGGTTTCAGAAAACAAGAAAAAAAAAAAAATGATGGGTTGGCTCTTGGCTATTCATTTGAGCCTTAAGTTCAATCCATTTGAGCCCAGTTGGGTCCAACTTTTGAAATCCAAATTAATCCTAACCCAACCATTCTATAATCAGGATTAAATCTGGGATAACTCTAGTTTATGAAAAAAATTGTGTTACACTGTTTGGATTGATACAAGTTAAAATAATCAAGCCCCAAGTTGGATCCAAAACTAGTCTCAGTAGAATGATAGGAATTATGTTAGCATTATGATTTTTAGAAATTAAAAATTCAAATATCATGTTGTAGGTGTCAGAAGCCTAAACAGTTGATTTGGACTTGTGAATTAGCGATAAAAGGTAAGTAAGCCATTTATCATGAGTAATTTAGTAAATTATTAAATTATGTAATTTTTAAATAAAATGTTTGTATATGTTTAGATATTGCTTTTTATCTGCTATTATCATGCAAATAAATTCTGATGCATTATTCCATTCATTTGAAAACTTAATAATATTATTTTTAGATTTTAGATAAATTCTGCATAACTCATAAAATAAATAAATAAATAAATAATAATAACAATAGTGATAATGATAGTAGTACATGTGATAATAATAAAAATAATAAATTAACATTGCTTATACAAAATAAATAGTTATGATATATATATTCAAACCATAAATTAGTAAAAAAAAAATTGATATTAATATTATTAACATAGCTAATATGATATGAATGTGTGCTTATGCTAAGTTAACCTAAAGAATTTTATGGATAATATTTGAATAAGAAATGAAAATAAGTTCTGAATAAAAAAAAAATATGTCACCTGCGGTCTACTATGATGTGACTTTGTGATATAATTTCTGATAACGAGACCCACCTCCACAGAAGATATATGTGGAGGATACACCTTCATCCACAGGGTTAAATGTGGTGTTCTGTTCTGTCCCTCATCCACAGGGATTATATGTGGTGTTCTGTTTTAACCCTATCACAGGGATATATGTGGCCATAGTTTGTGACCATGGCATATTTGTAATAAGATGAAGTGTAAATGTTAATGATAGTGAATTATGAATGTGATAACTTCAAAACTTGAAACTGAAATTTTGAGACATAATATGCATTGTGATTTCAACATATTTCAAGAATATAAGTAACATCAGATAATAAGGCGACATGAAAGTTCAGACATATGAAAGTAAGTAAATTCTAATATGTAATATTCTTGAAATGATATAATATATTTTATATTAGGCTTACTTATTGAGTGTGAACTCATTAAACTCTCGTTGATATTTTTCAGAGCCAAAGAAATGAAGAGGGATATGGGTAGACTGAAGCTGCTATCAGCCTAGTTTAAATAGAATTTTTATTTACCAGTTTTGCATGTAACCCAAACATTTTCTTTATTTGAAATTGTAATAAGAATGTTGTAACTTTTTAATGGCATATTAGTTGATTGACTTTTGATTTGATAATTGCTTTTGTTACTGAACGCCTTGCATGCCTAGCATGCGATGGATTGCCACCTCCTGGATCCACCTAGGATCTGGGGCGTGACAAACATCCTCAGACCACAAATCCTCCTATATAATGAGATGAGACCACCCTCCCTTAAGTTCCCTCAAACAAGGATATTAGCAAACTCCTCCTCTTCTCATCCCTCTAACAAGCTAATACTTGATTATTATTACCCAAAATGTCCTTACCTCACCCACCAATTAATATTCAAAAACACTGAAGCACAAAAATTTAGACCCTTTTAGAGAGATTAAGGCTAACCGTAGGAGGGGGATGGTTCGCAGCTCATCTTACTACTTTATCTTCCACCAAGCATTGATTTCTCTAGGAGGCTTGTCACTATCCTTTGCACCCCAAGCACAACAACTCATTCAGGCTTCATTACAAGAACTAGAAAGCAAAAGATAATCTAGCTCTAACGTGTTCCTGCTTACATCATGCAGAGATTGAAGTCTTTTCAAAAGATTGGGGAAGTTTTTAAGATCCATATAAATTTCTCAGAATAGCTTAAAACCGTAATGGTTAAGCCTGCTAATCTAGCCAATCCATAAAAGATGGTCAACTAATCCAATCTTCAAGTTTTGTAATTTAAACCAAATTTGCATTCCTATCGTGCATTTCTATTTGTAAGCGGGCCATACACTTCTACACTCCATAAATCTTTAAGAACATTGAAACGGGAAATCTAAACCAGCTCGTGAAGGAAAAGATGAGCAGCCGCATTAATCACTCAGACAAGGCCCGACCCCAACAGTGGAGCTCATGACAAATGTGATCAGTGATGGCACCCCGCCTGAAAGTTCTCTTATTCCTTGCGTTTGAAACTTAATCACCGCTTAAAAAAGCGATGAAAAGGTCATGGAGCCATGATTTCACGCCATCACTGCCTAGCTTAACCAGAGCACAATTAACCACCGCCCTTTACAGGCTTTAATCTATTGCAGATGCCCATAGATATTGTTCAATACATTGGCCGGAAGAATAGGAAATTAAAAATAATAAGAAACCAAAACCAAACTTTAAGAACTGAATTAAATAGAGATGAATACACAGTTTTTTTTTAAAAAAAAAAATCGGTACCTGACGTTGCCAATTTATCAAAAAAAAATTTCATTTACAGAGATATTTCCATCCAAAGATAGAGTCATTGACTTTTTTCAAGTCTTTTTTTTTTTTCATAGCGGGCATAAATCTATTAAATCCAGACAGATGCCCATCAAAGTCAGAATCGAAAGCGAAGTAATTGCATCTTATCTTATCAACGGATTGAACACAAAACTCGCATTTTACTACAAGGCCCAACGAGTGAATTAAAAATCGATTCACGAAGAGATCAAAAAGATCACACCAAGATGATTGATTAAACTACACGAGAATAGAAGAAGGCAAGGAAGCATTGGACACGGGCGGCGTACCTGAAGAGCTTCGGCGAGGCATGACGGCGAATGAAAGCGGAACGAAACAGGCGAAGACGGAACCCTAGAAAGCCGGCAGCGAGAATATCAGAGCCCGCTTGCAGGATCGTAGGGTATTTATAGGCGGCGGGAGCAGCAGAGGCAGCGGAAAGTTTCCCGATTTTACCTTCGGCATTCAGGAATATTCGGTGGTTCTCGGCCTTGGTCTAGAAAGTTTCAAAGCCCATCCGGTTTGAAGATTCAAGCAGAAAGTCAACCGAACGATGTCACTTGACAAAGTTTCCAAATGCTTTCTTTCTTTCCAAGAATGTATATAAAAATTTTGCAGCCATTTTTGAATCTCTCTGGTTTGACATTTTCACCAATTAAATTGTTTTCAAGGTCAAAATGTTTATTTATATTCTCGTCTGTCTATCAAAATACATCTACTTTCTATCACATGTAACATTCCTCTCCTAACTCATTTTGCAATGTAACGTAAATTGCACTTGTTTAATTAAAACTTTGGGTAAAAACAGTTCGTATGAAACAATAATTAGGGGATTGGTGTGAATTGATCCTCTTTTGACCCTCCCAATATGAACATGTCCTAACTCCTTTAGTCTATATTCATGTATATCCGTAGTAATTTGACTTACAGGCTTAGGCCATGTTCCGCAGGATATCCACAAGTCCTAATTGATAAGGATAATAAATGAAAAATGGAGAATTTCTGTCATGGGCTTAGCTTTGTTTCCATCAAGACTGTGTGGGGCACCTCCTTATCACCAATATAACGAAGCCAACTGATAAAGACAATAAGCCTAAAACCAAGGTAAAGCCAAACCAAATATATCAAAATAAACAATGAGACACATACAGTAATAGATAATAAGAATGATATCTTTATTGATAATTAGAAGGTTACAAGCTTATCTAACCACCACTCAGACTACTATTAAAAAAAACTATAGAGATAGAGGAGGTAACAATGGACATCTTAAGATAGAGGAGGTAACAATGGACATCTTAAGAATTCACTAAAAAACTAGCATCCTTCTGTACTATTCTGCAACAAGACATCCTTTCATATCTCACCATGAAAGTTTTAAGGTATTGAGAAGCATTTCACTTCGTTGGCCTCTTGTCTGAATTCTCGACACATGAAAACACTCCAAACATCCTCCTTCCAAGACAAGAAAAAAGTGCCATCACGGCGGTTGTGTATAACATTTATATACAAGTATGTATAGATGGTGTCAAAGGCCACGACCATAGCATAGTGCTTAAGCAAAATGATACTTTACAGATTTAATTAAATACTTTAAGAAGTGATTTTATTGATTGCATATTTACTTACCATAGTCTAAAGCCTTCGTCGACTGTTTGGGGAAAATATTGACAATTTTGCTTTTTCTTTTAGAATTTTAGGATCGCACCTAAAAATTCAAAGCAAATAATTTGCCAAGCAGAAGGTTTAAAAAAAATATTAAACGTTAAAATCAAAGCATATAAGCTCCATGAGCAATGTAGAGCACCACACCTGCCATAGCTAAAAATTAAAGAGCAATCTCGAGCACTACAGTGAATTTAAAGTATACTAGACAAGATAAGGAATGTAAATAATCTAGTTCTTCCGGTAGAAGCTTTAGTTTTTTTGTTTTAAACTTAAACTAGCTTTATCATGGAAGAAAGAATCAAATTGGATCAGCCAGTTCTATCCAAAAACCAATGTGAAAAAACCTTTTCGTTCAGGTACAAGACATAAACCAGTCCAAACTAGTTCGAACCATATTAAACCACTTAGTTTGGCTTGATTTAGATTGGTCTGAACTAGCTTTTTACTTAAATAAGGAGGAGGTTTAAAGCCCTCTATAAGCTCTTATCCATTCTCTTACATTCTTTTTAGAAATTTGAGATCTTTTTCGTTTTTCTAATGATATGAGTTGAGGTAGCATAGCGTAAAGAGTGCAAAGTGAGTCAATCAATAGAAATTAAACTAAGAGATTAAGCACACAAAATTGAAATAATTTGGATTAAAGAACTTTTCATTGATGAAAAAAGTTCTCATTAAAATAAATTTTTAATATCTTAAAAGTTGATTTTTACAATAAAATAGGAGAATATATAAATCATGACTCTAAACCTAAAACAAAAATTATATTAGGAGTATGACTTGATAATAGAGAAATATATTAGAATTATTCGGGTATAAATATATAAACCTGGCTAAAATTTGATACCGTCTCTAATAAAAAATTTAAAGAAAAATCTGATGAAAATTGCTGAATCTTATAAGTGAATCAAAGTCTCTACCTATAATTCACTTGTTCTGAAGAAGTTTGGCATGGTTTTATTGGTTATAGTGCTTATTAACTGTATCATATATTGCATCATAAAGGAGGAAGGATTTCAACTTGAAATTGGGTATGACTCTTCCCATTCTCATTTTTATTCTTCTCCCTCTCTTTTTTCCTATTTCAATTGGCTGAAAATGGAACAAGATGGGGAAATCATACCAAAATTTAGGATTTTAGTATGAGTTCACGATATGTTATGGATATAAGGATGATCTACTCATATTAATCAAAATCTTGATACAAGTATTTGATATGTATAGTCTTAAGAGGATGCATGAATATTTTTCTTTGATTATAGGCCATCTCTTGATCATAATATAACTAGATATGAACTAACTGTAATTAGGATACAGAGTAACCTACTTTGGATCAACATCATTATTGTTACCACTAACAAGGTTTCTACTTGTCTCTATTTCTTTACTAAGCTTCATCACAATAATGGTCATATGAAATCATGTACTCGTCCAACCATTGATAAGCATATGATTGATTCAAGAGCTGCAATGGATGAGCATAATAATCAGAAAAGAATATTATCTTAAAATAGAAAATTTCTAAACTTCTTTATATCATCTTCTTTTGCAACCTTGGCTTCCTCCTTTTTTTTTTTTTTTTTTTTATTTGTTTGTGACCACACAACATTGCTTTCAAAATTCTTATCCAAGTAATAGTAAATGGAATCCATGCTTCAACCTTATAAATGAAGCAATAAAATCTTTTGCCGAATTATATAGCTATTGATTTAAATGAAACAAATTTGCCATCAATATGTTAAGCTCATCCTTATAAATTTGATCATAGTACTATTCCTTCATTTTACACTAAACATATATGAAGTTTGATGATAGATTATCATATCAAGAAGATAAATTCTTAGTTAATGAACTAAAAGATTTAAAAATTATTAAAGAGAATAATATATATACTAAAAGAAGGAAAATAAATAAACAACTATCAAAGAAATAAAAATATTGAAAAAAAAAGGAAAACCTATATACTGATCCTTTAAACCGGTATATTATAAGTTTGGTTTGGTTTGATTCGGTTCGGTTCAAACTGAAATAGTTCAGTATTAGTTTGATACTAATATGTGGTTCGGCGCATTAAATAGACTTCAAAAGGTTGCTATGTGAATTTCCTCTTTATTTTTTTACTTTGTAATCAAATGTTCAACACACCAAGTTCGATAAAATCTTCACCTGGCATCTCACTTTTGTCCCTGCTCCTGTCTATCTCTCCTCTCTTTTGTCAAAGGGCTCGCAGCGGATGGAATTTTGTAGCACTTGACTTAGAATATGTGGTAACTGAATACTGAATTAGAAAGCATCTCCAAGCATTTTAAGCCACCTTTCATTTAAATGCATTGTTGATAGGAGATACCGGCCCATCTACATTTTTGACAATTCAATTAAATTGGCATTCCTTTGCACATGATACAATCCCTTCAACATATTAAAAGCAATTACTTTCAAATTCCAAATTTTAACCAACCCTCAAGGCAATGGACAAACTTGAAAGCACTAGATCATGCAGCATGATTCCAAATTTTAACCATGTCTCAGTAGCAACATCTACCTAGCATTAAACAATGATTACCCACAATAATCTAACAGGACGCACACACAGACACAGAAAAATTGCAAACGATTATGACAAAATCATTTCAACAAAGAGGTCAGTCACAAACTTAGTTACGCTCCTACATTGCCAAGCCAGAAGAACAATGGGAACTGAGCAATGGCCATGAGAAGAAATAGGCAATGCTGCATGCTAGCATGCCTCTCGTAGCACCTCATCTCTGTGAAGAGCACCCTCTTCATGGTCTTCACTAAAGATGCCCCGATGCATACACTCACCCATGGCATCAGGAAATAATATGAGATGTAGGGCATTACCAGGATACATTTGACTTGCTTTCCAAGAAGACCAAATGAGAAACCTGGGAGAATAATATTAGTGCCAAAGCCCATGAAAGGGATGCATAGATCTGGGGCATTTATATCATAAATTGGAGGTTTGAAGGCCAGCCTGCCACCAACTGGCTCAGTTATCCTAGGAAGAAGCAAAAGCAATCACTTAGAAAAGTTAAGGGCAGTAAAGAAAGTAATCACCTTACCTAACCCTGTGTAGGAATGGAAACATAGCCACTTACAACTTATTCCTCGCATGCCAGCATTTTTTTTATTTTTTTGGTAAGAAGAAGCAGTACAAAGAAAAAATTTGTAGTCTGAGGAAAAGAGTTCTCCTAGCATCTGCATCTAATACAGCAAGCAACTCATCTGATGGATGATCGCTTTAAAATCTAAAACAAGTTGAAAAAACTGCCATAAAAACCAGAAGATTAGCCATCTGATTATCTTTTTTTGGAGTATAAGTGATAGAGAATTGGCTCTATAACAACGTATTTCTAATACAATGAAAGAGAGGGTGCAAATAGGACGTGCCATTCTTAAGCCAATGCCCAACAGTCATTGAATCCTCAAAGTCAGGCTATAAATCTCATACCATACTGCAGTTAACTCAACCAAAGAAACAATAATTAACTTAAGCTAATGCTAATTATTCACTTGAAAATAATACTGTAAATTGGACAAATACCTGCTAATCTGTTACATTAGAGACCAAAGTTAGAATGCATGATGACATGTTATATTGCTATTTAAACTGTGTACAAACGTATCTCAGACTGCTATTAATCAGAAGAGAAAGGTAAATGGAATCAGACAGTACATATGTAACGTACTGAACTTAAGATCCGTTCTAAAACAAATTATGAGGATTAAAAAAAAAAAAAAACCTTTAACTCATAAGTCTCCGAGGAAATTTAATAGGATCTCCCTGTTGAGCAAGCAATTACTTGCAACTCCCTCGATGACCAGCTCAAAAATAAAGTCGGTGGCGTGCCGCCGGATTGTGTCGGGAAAAATATTCACATTTTCCAGTATGGACGGTGGCTCTCATGGGGTTATAAGCAGTTTGCGTTGGATCAGTTTGAGATCGGAAGCAGCTCAATCCAATCCACTTGCAGCAGTAACTTTACCAACAAGGTCTCTACATCTCCATGACTAGCAGGTGAAATTGCTTCAAGTTGTTTTTAGACAATGGGTTTTGACAGTGCTTCTAATATGCTATTAGGTTGAGGAATGCTCTGCATTGCTTCCAATTTGTTATGATGCATTCCACATGGCAAAGTACCTCCTTTGGTGACAACATCATGTCATGCAGCATTAAACCTGAGCTCATATTGCTATAATTTTTGCACCGGGCCTGGGGATTCCATGAACCGTTCAACATCTGTTGTTTGAAAAGGTTGGCCACAAGTTTCTTATCCATTTTCTCACATCATGAGCATTGGGGTATGGCAACTGACTTGAGCTAGTGAATTCATTTTATAGCTGTCATGTCAGTGGGTCTTGTAATTTTTGTTGTATTATCCAGAGTCATTACATTGGTTCTCTTATTTCCATATGTTTAATTCCTTTTCTATACTAACGCTGTCCTGTTTTTGTTTGGCTATTACTACATTTGTTGTCAGATGTAATTGTTGTTTGTCTTTTTCAGTGATTTGTAGCAGTTAAGATTTGAAGCTTTGAGAACATATTGATATATCGCACATCAAAAGGGTTGTTAAACCATACTTGTAAACCTGCTGTGATTAGAAGGGGAGATGACATGTATCAAAGAAAGATCTTAACCATAAAGCCTTGCTTCAAAGGGGAGAATGGAATTATCAAACTTGACCCTACTGCTAGCTATCTTTGGTTCCCTTTTCTTCTATCCACTTCACACCTGCTTATATGGTGGACCACCATTAAGCTTCGATAAAATTTTTTAAATTAATGACTAAACTACATTTTTGATTCAAAATATGTCAATTTAGTTTCTAAATTTTTTTAAAAAAAATTATGAAATTAATCTTAAACTTTATTTTTTTGTATTTGTTTGGTCACAGGAGACGCCGTTTGCATCTCTCCGACGTGGCGTCGAACCTGGCCAGCTAACGAAAAAAAATTTTTTTTTGTAAGAAGAAAAAAACTAAATTTCACGATGTCCTCTTCCTCCATGCGAACACGTTTTAGGGAAAATATTTTAGATCTGAAGGTCGGAAAGCAGCAGGGAAGCAGGGATGATGAGGGTGGATCTGGAATGGGAACCTCATCGAGCCGATGATGATTTGCACGTATTTTCCAACCAAACTCTCCCTTTGAAGGCACCCACAGTCCGCAAGAACACCGCCTCTCTCCGATTCGCGCCCACCGCGACGCCCTCATCGCCGTGGCAGAGTGGGTTTTGGGGTGATTACGAAGATGGATCTTGCAATTGAAGCGGTCCAGTGATTCCATTCACGTGTTTTGGCCTTATATAATTTGTCAATGGTACTCACAGTAGTTGAGCATCCGCTTCATAATGAAATTTCCTTTCTTGTGTGCTGTTAAAAGCTTCTGATTGAGTGGCTTTGTATCTCAAGTGGTCTGCTTGCACTTCGAAGTTCACCAGGAAACGTCGTTGGAGTAAACCTTGTGATCAATCCATGTCCCTGGTTGGATTATATTTGAACAGCATTTTTTTGTTGCTCCCCGCGAAATGCTTGTATTGACTTCTGAAAGACCAGTAATATGTTTTAAAAGATGAGTTAAAGAAGTTAAGAAAATCTTAGTATTCTTTTAGTGTAGACAGGGAAAACTCTTCATCTTATCTATATATTTGCATATGTTTGGATAGAAAGTTTCTAACATTCACGGTCAACAAAAACGTTAGGTGGCACTTCCAGTTCAAAGTCTATTGAATTGTCTTTTAGAGTAGAAAATTTGCCGGAGGTCTGCTTTAGGCTGCCAAATGAGGCTTAGTAGCGTTGATAAGTCCGACTGCAGATAATTAATTGTGATTTCTGGTGGTTAGATTATATAAACATGATGAGAATTAACGAGTGATGGCTGGAGGCTGAAATCTTTAACCTTTTTTTTTTTTTAAAAAAAAAAAACCTCTTGAGCTGTTAAATATCTTAGAAATTGCGGTCCATTTGAGTTGTTAAATATTTCTGTTGCCATAATGCAAACTTCTCTCTTGATACCAGAAACAAACAACAACATGATGCTGCTAAGAGATTGATGTATATCCTGTGGAAAGTCCAGCAATGAAGCTGGGTGACATGAGTAGAGCCAAGACTCTTAAAACATGGGTCAAAAATATCATCATGACTTCAATGGTCCTTGAACTTTTAAGATAATTGATGCATATTTTACCTTCTTTATTTGTGTTCCTTGCTCCATCTATCTTGGAAGTCTGGAAAATCTTAGTAGAAGGGATCAAATCTTAAGTTAAAACACATGACTTGTGAGAAATCAATTGGCTGCATTGATTTCTCGAATAAATAAGAAAGCCATCATGCGAGCCTCTGTGAAATAACAATTAGGGAGATGAAGTTTAGAGAGCAAGAAAAAGAGACCAGAGTGAAAAATACTAATTGCCTACTCTCTTTAGAAGTTGCAGTTTTCTAAAGACTACCACCTTCTGAGTTCTCGCGGTGACACAAGAGGTTAGCAAATTTCCTTGTGTAACCTCTTAAATGACTGACAATGAATGGAAAAAAAGCTTGAATAAAGATCAAGAATGATTTAGAAGAATAAGAATAGTCTGTTGTCGTAGTCAGTTCTTTGAGTTTTGACTCTAGACTGGGTTGGTGATAGTAAAATACCATGTTAGTGAGTTCGAAAGCCTTGCTTGTTTCTTGTTCTTAGGGCTGTTGAAGATGTGTGGACTATGGAATGCATCAATGTCACCGCATATGGCAAGAAATTAACTGTATTAAGATAGACAAGTTGATCGCCTTTAATCGATCAAAATTCAAACATCTTTGATGCGCAGGCGTGCAAATTACTTTTCTATAGCTTGATATTCTGAAATTCGAAAAAGGAATTCAGAGAATGTGAGCATAATTTAATCGTCTTTTACGATTCATATAGCATTGCACTCAATTGACAAGCTTCACTAAGGAAGTAATAACTATAAGATTGAAAAAATGAAACATGATGCATATGGAACAAAGTTTGATACAAGTGAATTAGTAACTTGGTATCACTTGTTTGGCTTGCATTCCTAAATTCAAGTTGTAGGATGCCAAGTCAAATACAAAACCTTTTCTTCCACCTTGCAATGAGATGGTGCACCTCCACTGAATTATTAAAAAAAAATTCTTCATTAACCCTGACGTATAAAATTGATGCTTGACATTCGTGCCAGTGAACGTTCAAAATCTCGTGCACCACTGACAAGCCCATTCGTGTCGACTTTCTACAGCCCGGTAAAAAGTTCAGACATGCAATGAATCCACCAACTTCCTCTGGTGCACTTTCTTTGAACTTTTCTATTGGTGAGTTGCTCCACTTAGAAAAGTAGGGAACGAAGGTCTTTCAACTTCGACATTGAATGCATCGTATTGGGTGCATCGCTAGTGGTAGTGGAGGTAATCAAAATCATATAATAATTTCAAGTCCATGGTGCGCAATTAAATTGCCAAGCCGACACGTTACGCTTTTTTAATGCTACGGTAAATTGCTGGCAAATTTGTTTCATGTTGTTGCAGAAGTCTTATTAGAACACTTGAACTTCTTTGTTATGTCAGATAATTCCATTCATTGTTTGTAGGGCTGATTGGTTATTCATCATCATGATTTTCCTCTATGGTAATATCATCAATGAAAAGATATTTAGCAAAAGAATCACCAGCGATTCAACATTGCATCGTTTGATACGAGATATTTTAATAATTAAAAATCAACAGTGATTACAAATGATAGTATTTAGTATATCATCGAAATGAAAGGTCATCATGTATGTAATACTAATAATATGTTTAAAAATTTATTTATCAAATATATAAATATAAAATCAATAATTTTAATCTAAAAAGTATAAAATATTTATACAATAAATTATGCAAGTATGCAATCCACATAATATTGCTATGTCTAATAAATCAAAGGCCCATTTGGTTTGCAAAAATGGTCTTCTGAAATCAAAATCGAATTCACTGAATCTAATTTTAAGCATTTATTTGAAAGAAAATAGAATTTAATTTTAATTCCACCTGAAATTCGAATGCTATATGAGGGGGGATTTGGAATCTAAATCCCATCTAAGATTGCAAATCCATTCCAAATAACAATAATATAATGCATCCAACAAATATAATATTTATATTTAATATTATAATAATATATAATATATTATAATATTATATATTATATAATAATAATATTTTTATATTATATATAATATATTATTATAATGTATTATATATAATGATGTACTATAATGTAACATTAAGAATATTATTAATAATAGAAGTAGATTTGGTTACATTTAAATATAGCCAAGTTGAGATCTGGTCATCTCTTCCATCTTTGAATTCACATAATTCATGGATTCCAAAGTCGAAAAAGGTGGAAAAGGTAGGATGACTTTGGGATTCGTGTAGATCCAAGAGTAAAGAAGGTAACTAGATTCTGAACTTAACTACATTTGATTGTAGCCAAGTCTACCTCTTAATAATATTATAATATATAATATAATATAATAAAAAAATAATATAATTATTATTAATATAATATCAATAAAGTATAATTATAATATATCAATAATATTACATATTATCATAATAATTGATATTATATAATTATTACATTATATTTTTAATATATATTAATTATATATTAATATTATAATATTAATATATTATATATAATAATATAGTATATAATATTTATATATACTCTATTATGAGGAATTTGAAAAATGTAAGGATAAATATTTCATAAATTTCAACACACATCATCTCTATAGTGGGATTAAGATTACTAATCTTAATTCTTTAGTGATTATAAATTACTACCACAATGAGGATATCAAACGGAAAAATCCTATCATTGTCCTAAAATTAGTGATGAATCACACATTACCTAAGAAGTTATTTGTTGTGATATTCCATTTAGAACCACCGATGATTTAGGTGAAGGTGATAGGATCATCACGTTTAATTGCATAACTCTACGTGGCAATGATTTCAATTGATCCTCACATCTAAAATTACCATCAAACCAAATGATTCTATATCTATTCATGAGATTAAATATCCAAGATTACCCTGAGATAGTAATGTTCTCATCCATATAAAAAATTACTTGATATTATTTTCATATAAATATAATATAATTTAATATTATAATTATAATATGATATTGTAATTACATTATACTTTAATTATAACATAATATTATAATATAAAATAATTTATAATTTAATGTAAATATTATAATAATAAATAATATAAAATAATAATAAATTATTATAGTACTTGCAAAATATATCAGGAGTAACTGTTTTTTAAAGTAAAGATAGATTAATTAATTAGAGATAATTTTAATATTTTATGATAGATGATTCAGAATTATTATGATATATTAAATATGATAATTTTAGATCATTAGAAATAAATTATCTTAATATAAAAGTTACTGTATTTTAAGATCAACATATGTGATAAGCTAGCTACTTGCTTAAAGTCTTCCTTTAGTGGACGGGGAGGGGGTGCCAGCACTCGCGAGGAAGCCGTGCTAGTTTCTATTTTGGCCGGCCACAATAGGCGACCTTCTTCGCTTTGATCTCCCATGCGTGGGGGAACCGTCATGTGAGAAAGGCTTCATCCCGAAGGCCCCCAAGGTGGCCATCAAGATTCCAGTAGGACTTTAGGTGGACATTCTGCCGAACAAAAACCCAAACAACCAAACTACGTATTATTTTTTTTCATGAGAAATTTTATTAAAAGAGTTGGAAAACATCAAGGCCACGTCACCTTCTTAAAAAAAAAAAAAAAAAAAAAAAAAAAGAAGTTTTACGTTTGAGCTTTCTTTCCTTGTTCCCAGCAAGGAAACATTTTCTTACGTTACCATGTAGAAAGAGATGATACCATGCCTCAACCCTCTCTTGAGAGGTGCTCGCTCCTTCAGTTGAAGCCATCCCTCCTTGCAAAATAAATTCATATACTAATCCCGGCATAATAATATTGCTGTTATTAAATCGATTAGTCGATTCTACTGGGTTAATCTAGTTTGGTTTTAGCTTCGATAGGCGTATTCGAAGTTTTTGTTTTTGAAAAATTTGATCAGGTCTTTTTTTGGCTTTTAAATCAAGTGATCAGATAATTGAGTTAGACCAATCCCTATATATTATACATGATATTTAACATCTAGAGCTTTATGAATATTATATATATTGGAGTTCCCTGTTTGATTTCTTTTTTCATTGTTCTCACATATTATATACAATTGGTACTGTTGTTTAAATAAACGAGTTATTATGCTAAAATTGAAAAATATTTTTGAGCAAGTCTAGAATTGATCAGACCAGCCCAACCTACTCTTGGTCTGATTTTTTTTTTTTTAATCTTATTTTAATATGGATTATCCTTGTGTCCTAAAAAATGAAAAGAACCATATGAACCCCTAATAAGCAAGGTTTTGCAATTCAAATAATATATATATATATATATATATATATATATAATTTTGAAGTGAAAATAGCGAGTGTTCGTTTCATAGGTATTGAAAAATATTAAACGACGTGGCACAGTTTTTTTTGTTTTGTTTTGTTTTGTTTTCCTTCTCCTTGGTAGGAACCATTCCAGCGAGGTGCTCCGAGAGACACCGCTCGCTACGAGACAGGAAGAGGATACCCCTCTTATTCGACGTAGAAGAAGCGCATCGAGGCCCCCCAGGAGCGATTCCCAGTTTCTCCCTGCCGTCACCCTCGCCCCATGCCATGCATTCTCGCGAATTAGTTGGGCCTCCGACTCCAATTTCTCCTCCCTTCCTCCCGTTTTCTCGCCAACTTTTCATCTCGGCTCGTTACTAGCGTGCGCGCGATGATCAACTGTCCTCCTATTTTTTTAATTAATTTTCCCTCAAATGACGACGCCATGGTGACACGCGGGACATTCGTGTCCATGCATCGTGGAGCCGGCGGCTCACGGCTCCTCCGACCCCTCCGTGCGTCACGAGGGAGTGTCAGTGACGTGGGTAGCGCTCCCGCTTTTAAACGTAGGGATGCCAATTTTCAAGATCGAAGCTAATTTTTAAATTTATTTTTTAAAAAATTAAATTTAAATTTATAATCAAATTAATTTATTAAACATAAAATTAAACGTATCCAAATTAATTATAAAAATCGAATCAAATAAGAATATGAAAGTTGAATAGAGTAAAAACTAGTTACTCTATCTGAATCCGATTTTAAATTAAAATAAATTTATTTTTATTATAAAAAATAAATTATATCGTATCAATTTAATAACATAAATATAATTAAAATAAATTAAATAAGATATATCTATAATTTTAAAAAAATTAAGATATAACATAAATTATAATAATTAAAAATATTATAATTTTTATAATTTTAAAAAACTAAAATTTTTAGATATTTAATTTTTCGATTTTTTTTGAAATCTTAGATCCGGAACTTATAAGATTTGAAGTTTTTACTATAAAAACCATTTTTTTCATTTCGATTCGGTTATCCTTAAAAATCTTATCCATTATCATTCCTAAATAAAATCGTCATTTCCTTCTCACATCTCGTGGTTCTAATTCCTAAGTAAAATCCTCGTTTCGTGTCGCATCTCGTGGTTCATGCTGCAGAAATTCGAGGCCCGACGTCCTCGCACATCAGACGTGGAAAACGTTTTAGCAAAAGAATTTCTGTCCGTATTCGGGAGGAGTGTCAGGGTCGGCTGGCAGTGGCTCATGAGTGAATTAGAAGGTGATATGAAGTGCATGAACCAGCGTTCGCAGAATATTCAAAATAATTTAGACTGCATTTGATTCGAAAATAATAAAATATGGGATAAGAACCAATTTCTGATTGATTCCATGCGATGTTGACAGAAGAAAAGAAAAGAAAAAAATCTTTCTCTATAAAAAAGAGTGATGCACATTGGCATTGGCTGGCTGGAATAGTTTAAACTCTCGTGAAGAGAATAATTTATTACAATCGAAAGTTTGCATCGCATGATGTAGGCCAATAGTTTTATTAGATATCTGGTACAAAGTTAGTCGAAGAAACGCCAAATAATATTTTGCTCCTAGAAGAACTAAACATGTGCTTGACCATCGACTATATCGTGTTTCATCTTTTATGCTTGATCCAGTGCCTTGATCACCACAAGTTCAGCACTGTTAGCACAACTGTGGTTGAGCTGAAATTTCCAAATAATAATTATAAAAAAGGTTCATTCAGTAGGATCAGGAAAAGGGTGACAATTATATATCAGAATAAAAATGATACAGGTCTTTCAGCATGATTCGATCTCATTTGAAGACACCGTAAGAACCTACAAACATAGCTAAAATTTATCATCTTTCGGGTGATATTATGTATAGGAATTAGCAAGAGCAACATTTTGAGCTTAAATATAGAAGGAAGCCAAAGCCAAATAAGCTACTAAGTTATTCACAAACTATCTGTTTCATAATTACTTATGGATTTTTTGAATCAACTGGTAGAAGAATACAAATCGTGAAACCCTAGTTCATTGAACAACGTTTTTTTGTGTGGCTTCATATGTCAATTATGTGAAGCCAAATTTTCAGAAGGCCGAACAGGACATGTTTTAGATTGAATGAGACGGATTCACAGGGATCAGACATTCAAAACGGTAGGTGAGCGAAGGCAAGCGAGAGGTTGAAAAGAGAGAATACAAGTTCAGGGGCAAGAGTTATTGTCTACTGCTTAATATCCTTGACACTGCCACAAGGTCTAAACTTCCTTTTTGACAATAAGATTAGGTGAGAAGCCTAATCACTTTTAACTACAAGGTGCAAACTTGCTTGGTACAGTGCACATAAATTGACAACGTTATCGAGAGACCTTCCCCCCCAAAAGAAAATATTGCAAAGAGACTAGTGGTTAGAATTTGTTTTGATGTTGCAAGGAAATAAATATATTTGTTATCAAAACATAGTTTTGTGTCTTTTTTTCAAGGAATATTGGAGTGGTACCTTGAGGAAGCTGTTCAAGATAAAATCCATCTCCTGAAGCAAAGAAGAGAGACACACTGCCATCTTATATATTTGAATTATTATATGAATTTTACTAGTAGTCTTTAGAAGATGATTTCATATGAACAGTGAATACGGTACTGCTCTAATGTAAAATAAAATTATATCGATATCCATAAGTGGAACACTGCTAATGATAATATAATTTATCGAGCTTTTTTTTTTTTTTTTCTTTTGGAAAAGTACTAGAGTTGCAGAGGAAAACTAATGCAAGTGAAAAGATTCAAGGTAAACATTTGAAGTCTTGTGCTGCTGGAGTAACGTTCTAAATATCCTTGTAAAAAATTAAGTTGGTATCATTGCACCATTGCACATGCCCAAGCCTTTTCAGATGCCTAATATATAACGAACACTTCACGTCAAGCAGTGCATGTATTAAGTTCCAGAGGCGTTAAGATCGTGCAGATCCCGAAAGCTTTTCAACCATCATATCACTAAGAAATTTGGAAGCGAGCTCTCTCTCAAACTTTCAGGAGTTATCCAATCCGATCCATCCTTACCTCTAAAAAAATATCAGAAAAAAGATAAGAAAGATAAGAAAATTTTCCTTGTTTTACTATTCTTTCTTGGGCATTTAAAATACAAGAGAATGGAACTTTCACGAGATGCGCCTAACATTTCCTAAGGCAACATAACGTATTAGCCATACGTATGTAGGCTTGTCCATATTCCAACGTCTTCAAGGTGATGAAATTTGACATTTAGACTTTGACGAAATGTGGTGAATTGGCAGTATATGGCTCAGTTGTTGCACCCCCTCCTCCAAACGAATGAGATTTTGGATTTAAATCCAATGAGATAGGCATTCCCTCTTCCTTTTCCATCAAAAAAAGAAAAAGAAAATATACGTTTTATATTACAGCATCCTTCATGCCAGCAACCCTGCTGCATTCCTTGTTCATCTATGCTCTTCAATAATTGATCTCATAGAAAATATGAGGTTCATAGTTTAGTCGTCCTTGAACGTAAGAATTTCCAAACGTGTGTCCAACATGGAAAGTAGAGCCCTCCATGCTAAAAAAAAGAAAAAGAAAAAGAAAGACCCTCTAGTTTATTCTATTAACGTGTTTTTAGCTGGAGAAGCCTCACCAAAAATCATTGACATTTCTAACTCACCAACAAATTTTCTCAATAATATTTTGCTAAAAAATTTCAGATTTTCATCTAGTCATGCATGGTGGGGGAGTTAACAAGTGAGTTAGATATAGTTCAAATGTTCTCGGTCAGAATAACTCATTGCACCTTACGGATCTGTGATCACAAATTCAGGTAGATCAGGATGCTACTAACTTAAGAACGCCGGTGACCCGTTTACACACATGAGGAGGAGGAAGAGAAAGTTCACTAGCATGAGCGATGAGATCTCAAGCCTTCCAGTCATTCTGTGTCTACTAATCAATGGGAAGTTGGATGTTAATTATATATATCAACCCTAAGTTGATAATAAACCACTTGCCTGTGTATATGTTTACGATTGCACTATAATTATGTGAAGTTTTTTTTTTATTAAAAAAAAAAAGTTTTTGACACTGTTAATTTTGGTCGTGCTACTAATATTATTCTTGAAAGAAAAAGGTAAGAGGTCTTTCCGTGCACTTTGAGTGCATCTGGCGATAATTTCCATCTTTTTGGTCCCTATTTTCTCTTTTGTTTTTAAGGGAATCATCGAAGAGGTTTTGGAGAGGGACTGAAAATAAAAATATAAAATAATGCAGAACAAAAGGAAATTTTCAAGATAAGTTTTCTAACGACTGCTGCAACCACGCTATTATCATGCAGAGATTGATATAATTTTTTTCCTTTATTTTACGCAGAATTACATAAAAGTCATTGAGCAAGTTCATATATGAGACAAATCGTGTATCAACAAGACTGCATTACAAAATAAATTTATACTGGGAGACAAGTTAATACTTTTTATTGAATAAAATATAAATTACTATCATGTAATTTAAGTGCTATTAAATTACATTTGTATGATTTAAAATATTATATTTAACTATAATGTATTTTAAGTATTATTAAATTAAGTTCATATGTATTGCTATGTTACATTCAACTATCAAATGTTTTAAACATTATTAAATTATATTTTAATAAAAAATTAAATATATTAAGTAAAATTTTTATAAGTTTAAAATATATAATATAATATCTTAAATTATATAAATTAAATATAAGAAATTCATTCATATGAATGCACTTTGGTGATACTTAAGTCATGGGATGATAGCCTGCATTTTTTTTTTTTAAATTTAATCACACGTCGTTGGAAAGCTTTCTGCACCATAACGACAGAAAGCTCTAACTTTGACAGAGGTGCAAAGCAGCACTCGGAAAGCACGTTTCTTGACATTGCCTACTGGCGACAGAAAGGTTTCTACCTCTGAAAGTTTGAAGGTTGGTTCCCCAAGTGCATCCGTGGGGTGTGATATCACGTTCTATATCTGTGGAAAATACAATCTCTTAGACGCTCTCCTTGTGGAAAATTCAATCTCCTGGGCGCTGGCACTGCAAAGTTTGGTGAGGGGATGTAATAGTAGTAGACATTATACAAGAAAAGAGAGAAAGAATGCGCTAAATTTGATTACATTCAAATATAAGCAGGTTTAAATTTGATTACTTTTTTCATACTTAAATTCACATGGTTTATAAATTTAAAAAATAAAAAAAATAAAAACAATGAGATGGCTGCATGTAAATTTAAGGATAAAAAAGATAATGAATTTTAAACTTAATTATATTCGAATGCATTGCACATATTATATTATACAATTGCTAAAATGTGTTTGGAATTGAAACATGTCTTGCACAACATATCTAATTTCCAAAGAAATTTACTCACATCCAAACACTATAAAAAATTTATAAAATCTGCTACATTATTTTAGTGACCATGTTAAAAATAATCAAGAAATAGAATTTTGTCTCATATTATTAGTAATATTTTTCCTTAAAATAGTGAAGAATAAGTCTTTGCTCTGCATTTATGGTTAGCCAACGTGTATTTGTCTCTATCCTGTCTTTACTAATAAGTCAGAAATATTTTTTAAAGAAGTCATTAATTGGCATAAAATAATAAGAATAACTAAGAGTATATATCAATGACAAGTTTAATTCGAATCTCGAATTAGATATGTGAGATTAATTTGATCAAGGATCCCAATTATTGATTCAACAATATATCCTATTAAGAATATATTAAAAATTATCAATTATTTAAACAAAATGTATAATATAACATATTAAAATTTATATGTTAAATACCAATTTCATTCTTTGGTTGAAGCATAAATAAAATTGTCCAAATCTTTTTAAAGTACTTTTAAGAAAAATATATAAAATTATGAGAATATATTTAAATTACCAATATTTTAGAACATTTTAAATAAAGTAGCTTTGAAAATATAAACAATAATATTCAAATTAGTTAAGGTCGGATATATAAATCTTTTTTCACTATTCTGATTCGTTTTAAATTATATTTTTTATAAGATGTAAAGATAAAATATAATAAAGAATAAAATGATGTTTTTATTTTTAACTTTAAGCAAGAAAAAAAGATTGGTATTTAAAAATATTAAAATAAAAAAATCATAATATATTCTATATAAATATATTTTATAATGTGAAATAATAAAATAAAAGCTAAATATACTTTTGGTTCTCAAACTTTCACTTGAACCCATTTTGATCTTCAAATTTTTAGTTATTACAGTTTAGTCCCTTATGTATTTTAAAAATATTGCATTTCAAATGCTCTAATGTTTGATTACTTGAGGCTAGCTCAAATTGATAGAATAATTAACATGTTGCGGACTAATTGATGGAGTTCTTAAATGAGGAATAAAGTATATTTTTGTCTCAAATAAACTTTGACTTGGTTTGGATAGATTCATATAGCGATGGCAATGGAGATGGAGAAATCCGATCCTCATAAGGAACTACCCCGACAAAGATTGGTTTGAATGGATTAAACGGAAGATAGGGATAAGGATAGAAAAAACTTCTAAAAATCGGTTGGGTTTGGGTTCGTGGATGGGGATTGTGGTTTCTATCCTCGAATCCAAACCCAAACCCAAAATCCAATTATTTTCTTTATAAAATAAAATTATTTTTATATCTATTATTTTTTCTAAATATATCTCGAAACCCTCTTATGTACCTTTATTTAACTTTATTTAGTTATAAATTTATGATGTTCACTATTCCTAGTGTCGCCACTTTATCCTAATTTTTTTAAAAAAAATAAGTTTCCTCATATGCCTAATTATAAAATATTTTTAGTTTTAAAATATAAATATTTGAACAAACTATTGATTGATCTTTCATAGTTATGCTAAAATTGATAATTTTATTATTTACTTCATTAATTTATTGTATTAATAAGTATGATTCATTAATTTACCTTATTTCTTTAATTTTATAATTTTTAATTAAAAAAAGAAGAGAGGAATTAGGAATTCCTGAGGTACAGTGAACCATAGGGTTGGAGGTGAGGATAAAAACAAAAAGACAATCCCGGTTTGACGCTGCGATGAGGAAAGAATATGCTCTCTCCCCGGAGTTTGTCCGTTCCCATCCATAATTCCACGTTTCACGCACAAAGGATATGCTCCTGTCGAACGCTACCATACAAGGCGGCGCCTACGTCGCGCCATTCCGTATGGCAACATCGACGACAAACGAGGCACCAGTCCACCTCCGGCTTCGTTAGGTAAAAAGTTTTGTCCCATTAAAAATGACCTTTGAAGTTGCTTTCATATATACAAAGCAGGATTAGAATGGGATGGTAATAATCTATCCTTTTTAAATACTCTTATTTGAATTATGAGAGGTAATTGTTCAATATTTTCAAATGTGCGGTTGCTGTCAACTAGTTCAATCAGTATAATTTTTTTTTTTTTTTTTTTTCTGGAATTCTAACAGATGACTTGAATTTGAGTTTGAGTCTTGTCCACATTTTATAATTTATTAGTTCAATAAATTAAGTGCAGGTCAAATGCACTCTCCTATTATTATTATTATTATTATTATTATTATTATTATTATTATTATTATTATTATTTCAAAAAAATATCTATTTTAGCTGAGATGCAGATGTCATTACCTGACTTCTTACTTTTCTTGGCACGGTTTCGAATAGTTCCCTTATCCAAACACAATAATGTCTCTAAAAAAAAATATTATTCCCAAAATGACAGCATAATTTGGCTGTTAAGCCTTTTGAATAAGTTTTCGTAATGAAATACTAGCTTTATAATATCTCAAAAAAGAAGGAAATATTAGCTTTAGAACAAAAACTATTATGCATTATAATTTTAAATAATGGATAACTTCAATAAAAATGTCTCACCATAAACTTTATCAGTTTTTTTCATATAAAAATAGTAATATTTAATTTGGTATGATAGTTAGATTGAAAAAATCATTGTTGTTACTTTTGTTACTCATTAGTCATGAGAACTTGAAAGTGACCAAGAACTTTTGTTACTCAGTAGTCATGAGAAGTTAAAAGTGACCAAGAAAGAAGCAGGCCAAATTTGAACAGCTTCCAAACATAAGGCGTGATTTGTTGGGTATTTGCCACCTATACTTTATCATTACTCTGTGAAAAACTTGATGATAAACACCTAATAAATTATGCTAAAGTTCCAATGTTTTAGTTGTGTGCGAATCTTGCGACCAGGCATGATCAAAAACTGACACCCGAATAGCATTGCGTTACAATATGTGAATACGGTCACAGACAATATGAATCATTTTGATTGAAACATTTAATCTAACTTAGAATTTTTCCTCAAGCTACAGGCTCTATATGCTGCGTTGGCCTGTCATGAGCCGACGTACGAGAAGGTGGTGAGCAACGTACCGTGAAGAAAATTAGACACGTTCATTTTTCATGGCGTTTTCTGGGACAATGGGATCCATGAGTCGCCGTTGGCGGATATTTGTTGGGTGGTGGCTAGAAAATTTTCACGAGCATCCCCTCGCGACCCATGTGCCCTGTAGATTTCTGGAGGATTCTATCAGGGACCAAGATGGCCAAAAAGAGTGCCTTATAATAATTCTAAAAATAGCTTAAACTAAGTTAGTATTTGATTCATAGTAATATAATATTATCAAAAATTTTATATTTTTAATAATTTTATACCTCATAATTAGATCATCAGAAATAAAAAATTATTATATTTACATTATAAATTTTTATTTTTTATTTTTTGAGTGACCCTTTATTCTCTTTGCTAAAAATCAAGATGTTTGGGTAAAAATTAAGTTTCTTTCTAAGTTGATTTTACAAATATTATATATTTAAATATTATAAATATTTAATATATATTATATATAATATAATATATTATATTATTATTAAATATATTATTATATAATATATGTTAATATATAATATATAAATATTTTCTAATATATTATATAATAATTTAATATGCAAGAAGGTCATAAATATTAATAATTTAAAATTTAATACTTACATATTATTATATAAATATATAATAATGTTTAAAATATTAAATATCATATTTAATATTAAATTTAAATATAGCATTAAATATTTAAATATTTTTAGTGTAAATTAAATATATAATCAGATTAAGTATTATTACATATTTATATGGAAGTTAAGAGTATAATTTAAGATTATTAGGCTTTCGTAATATGAGATACTCATATTTTATATGAGAATTTGATTATTATAATTTGTGATAATCTTAAATTATAATAAATCAAATATTATGGCTTATATTACTATGTCTAATTATCAAATATGATAATTTATATGATAATTTTAGATTATTAAGATAGATCATAATGAACCAGACAGCCTTTAATGGATTTATGCATGCAAACTTAAAAGGTGGAAATCGGCCATGCAAAAGTTTATACTGCAAACTAATATAAGGGATTGCTTCTATTTGGATATATTTTTTTATTTGGATAATGCTACCTGAATTTAAAAAGGGAACTCAACTGACCGGATTTCATGTTGATTCACATTTTCATGGCTCATACAAGAAATGGACCCATTCGTAATGTTTTGAATTGATGAGCAAACTAGCTATACCTCCCAAATAAATAAAAATATAGCTAGCTACAACACAATGAGTGCAATAGGCCGATGATGGACCTATGGATCTTTGTATGCAGCCTATTTTCTTGAAATCAATCATTGGAGAAGTTTTATTATTCTATAGAGCATAAAAATTTATGAACATCAGGACAAATCTATTACCTTTAAGCATAGTGCTTGCATAATAATAATAATAATAATTATTAGACTAAAGTTTAGATCAATTAAAGATATCTTGGTTCTTTTTTATGCCATAATCAGAGGATTTTAAATTTTCTAAGTGATTAATATAAAAAAAATAGAAAATAGAGACCGTCACGACCTCCAATCCGAAGCTCGATCTAAGGATACCGCAAGACGGCTGTATACTCTTAAGTGAACCTAAGAACATACAAGACCTACTAAACCTCAACATATATATCATAATGATAAACATTAATATTAGCAAAATTGAATTCATAGATCTCGTAAAATTATCGCAAATCATCAAACTAATACATAAATGTCTATATGTCAGTCTCAATGTACATATTAATATATTTATATGTCAAATGATACAGTAAAATATATGTTACTCTCACTCCTGGTGCCTCCCAGATCTAGATCCAACAAATAAACAACATAGTAACAAGGGTAATGAGCGAAAAGCTCAATAGAAATTCTACAAATACTATCATGAATATGTTAAAAAAATTAGAACGAATGATATAACAAAATATATTTTTATAGAAAGTAACATAACATATTTACAAACCAACTATAAAACCTTTAAACCAATCATATCCAAATACCAACATAAGTCAAATTAAAATACCAAAATCATCCACATAACCATATATTTATATTACAATCTTCTATATACTGAAGATATATACTGACAAACCACATGCTAGTATTCTGTGTCTAACAACCTAATCTGGCAATATACTCACGCACAGACTGGTTTCTATATTATTCCTAACGTATTAAACTCAGCCATATCATATCAACAGATTATGACTGGTTTTACACCGGCCTCTTGTGGTCCTGATACCCTTTCCCGATATCGCTGGTTTAGGTAAGTACGGAATCATACCAATACTATCCAAACTAGTACTACGTATCCACAGTAAACATCAAATTCAAAGTCTCAACCAACCTCAGTACTGGACTATATCACTTTACATATTAAAGATATATACTCACAAACCTTACGCCAATAGTTCGTATCTAACAACTTAATTTAGCGATATGCATGCATATGTTGGTTCTTATAGTACTGCCCAGCGTATTAAAACTCAGCCATATCATATTCACAAACTATGACTAGTTCTACACCGGCCTCTTGTGGTCCTAATATCCTTCTTAGTGTTGCTAGTTTAAGCTGGTAAGGAATTACATCAATATTGCCAGAACTGATGCCACATATTAACAGTAAATTATTAAATACGCATCTCAGTGACTAGTCTATATGCCCACATCATAATTCATATCCAACAAAGCCAAAACCATATCATATCCAAAACAATATATCTTAATATATCATACTCATACATTTCAAACCAAAGCCAAAACCATTTCATAACCAAAATAATATACCATAATATATATAACAACTTCACAAATAAAATATCGTACATAATTAAAACATGTTAAAATATCCAACAACAAAACCATGATGTATATAAGCATGTAAGACATGAAACATATTGCATAATAGTAGGTGTAGAACTCGTATCTCGAATTGCTAATCCTTATATTTTGTGCAGTCAGATCAAATCAATAATCATCTATAATTAATATAAAAAATTAATTAATTCACTAAAATTTATAATTTAAAAAATTACCATTATGCCCCTTATTCCACATTTTGAAAATTTACCATTTTATCCTTCATAACTATGTTTAACCAGACCATTCATGGCTTAGTTAAGTCATTTGGTAATTTTTTTAAATTAACATTTCCATTAAAAAAATACTAAACTAACTAATTACCAAATTACCTTCTACTAACCTATGCTTAATAACCTTATAATATGCACTAATCTTTATTGAATTAGCATTAATCATTAACTAATTTACATTTCTAACCAACAATTGGGCTTACCTTAGCTTATTTGGATCACTAGAGAATTGATTAGATTTTTAGAGAGATAATAAGATTACTAATAACCTTAACTAAAACTTAATTAAGTTAATCCAATACTAATATGCATGAACCCAGTTTTAATCCAGCATTGTAAAATTAATTTTCAGCACCTATTTCAATACTTGAATAATAATTCTGGTTCGAGGATTTAGCCCAAACAATATTCTGATTTTTTTTTAAAAAAAAAAATGGTTTAACTCCTATGGTTTTGAGCCTAGCTAATTGGGCTAATTGAGTTTATCACCAACTCCCCCCTCTAAAACAAACTTGACTCAGGTGTAAGGCTCAAGTCTAACCCATCAATATTCTGAGTTTTAAATTCTTCCCTGAGCTTGGGACACGGAAGAAAGATGGCACTCGGATCTTTGCTGGGTCATAGCGAAAATCCAGAAGAAAGAGATCGGATCTAAGCACCACATTCACTTCGATTTGAGGAAGAAACATGGATCAACGCTTACCTAGTTGCGGTTATTCTGGCTGAGGATCAACGATGGTGACGCGATGGGGAAAAGATGAACCAAGACAACAAAGCTCCGGCTACGGATTTTGGCCAAAAATCTTGGTTGGGCAACACCAAGATGAGAAGAGTGAGAGGGCTTGAATAACCTTCCGATATAGTTTCTTCTTCCCATTCAAACAACATAGCAATCCTCTGTTCTCCTAGACTGAGATCACGTCCGTCAATGCCAACCCATAGCCGGAACATATGGCAACACCCGATCATGGCTCAATCCTCAAATCTAGAGCATTGAATGGAAATAGGTTTGCAGCTTATCAGAATCTTGTCGGCCATAGCTCTAACCCTGCGATCACACCGATTCCCACCCGACGACCTATCTCAATGATCTTGGCATAGAAGAAACCTAGATCAAATAGATATTGGCGATGGTAGCTGATTAGATGGCAACTGTAATACTTCAAAAAATAGTCTCACATCTGATGAAAGAAAAATTTGAAGTGTTTATAACTCAAGTTCATCTGCTACTAGTTAATTTTCATTTGAATTTTTAGGATCATGTGGTTTTAGTTCGCTGGTGGACGTAGGGCATTACAAATAGTATCAAAGCCGATCTAAATATGTGAAAGTTGGTAGGCATGAGGAAAGAAGAAAGATCCATTATAAGGGGAGAAGATTGGCTTATAACTCATCAAGTTCACCTGCTACACAAACAAGTTAATCGGGCTAGCAGGTGAGCTTCAGGTGTTACGACTTCAGCACATAAGAACTCTGATGATGGCAGCATATATGGCTTTGGTCAGCCTTCTCTCCAATAGTTAAGCTAAAAAAAGAAGGTGAGCAAGAGAGATGAAAGAAAGAAGAATGAAGATGGGTTTGATCTCCATTTTATAGACCATAGATTGGGGTTTTTTGATATGGTTACAAGGCCGTTATCGAATGGAATGGCCTGTTGGAGTTAGAATGAAATAGTTATAAGGCCGTTACCTAGTCGAATGGTCTGTTAGACTTGCATTAGGATGTGGATTAGGCTGTTCGAAGGAAGGTAAATCGACTCCTTTACTTGCAAGCAAGATTTTAGCTATTTTCTTAATATGATAGCAAAATGTTCACTACAATTTCACAAGTCACTCAAACTCTTGTGAACAAGTTGAGTTTCCACTCTACAGGTCTCGTGGCCTCCATACATGAGTAGGTTCAATTTTCAATATATGAGAACCTTAATATTGATCCATATGAAAGTAGGTTGAACCTTCATTCTCTAGGTCACTCAACATGCATGTGAAAGCATATTGAATCTTTATACTTCAGACAAATTAAAGTAGAGCAACATCCATTGATTATCGAAAGATTATTCACTGCTAAGAAAGGCTTTGGTTTCCAGAATCCTAGGCGAGGGTCGTTAAACCGGACATTCCATAAGAATGCAGTTTAAGGTAGAAGGTGATGTATATGAGTGCTATCATGTCGTATATGTTGAGAAGAAAGCCATTAAGGTCATCTGAATGCTTTTACGATTGAAAAGGGTAGTTATTACTAATAATAACTTCCCTTAGAAAATTCTTTCTATGAATAACTTTTCCATAAAAAAATCACCTCTTATAGTTAAATTCAGAAAAAAACCAACTCAATGTGGCCTCATGGATGTGAGACAAGTGGCCAACAAAGATTAATTTCAAATCTATAATTGGGTTTATAAATAGTTTGATCCCGTTATGTTAACTCATAATTGTCAATCCAAAGTTGATCAACCTATTTAATTTTTGGCATAAATACATTCAAAGCTAATATTAGTACACTAAGCATGATTCACTAACTATAGTATGTGATATATTGAATGCAATTTATTCTCTTTGAAAAGTCCATTAACTATGTTTCTTCCTTGAATCATCAAGTGCAATATCATCATCACACATTACATATATTTAGAAAAAAAAAAACTTTCTATAATACTTTTAATTGTATGCGGATGGTGCCATAAATAAATTTTTTTTCATGCTTTCTCCGAAGGTCTAGAGAAAGCAACAATCAATAAGATTTCCCTAATCCTCCATTCCCAAAAGAAAGAACGTGAAATTCTAGGAGATTGGACCCCCTCAATCACTACGAGTGCCTCCTGATCAGTGCAATGAGATTAACGCTCTGTAACGCCCCAAGCCCACCTGTTGGCCTAGTTATTTTCGTTAGCGGACTGAAACCACATGATCCAAAAATTCGAGTGGAAGTTAATGGGTAGCAAGTAGACTTAAGTTATAAGTACATAACATATTTCTTTTCCATCCAATATGAGATTAAATTTAGGGTATCATATGTTTAGTTTTTTAAAAAATATTTAAAAACGTATCTTAGCAGAACCCTTAGAAAAAACCTATTACAATGATAGAGTATAAGCCAAGGGAGAAGCTTAACATGGTCCCTAGCAGCCATGGGTTGAATACAAGCTGTAGAATTACATAAGACCATCAAATAGGGTCCTGGATAGTGTTCAAATGACCTCCACGCATTGCCACTGTTTATTGTGATTTGCATTTGCGTGGGTTCAGAAGAATATGTGATCATAGAACTAGCATGATAAACCAAATTGCGAATGGAATCAGATAAAAAGAGTTACATTATAAGGTGTTATAGTTTTTTTTGCATTTGAAAAGTTTTTTTTACCACATGACAAGAAGAATTAATGTCCATATATTAATTAGTATTATATATATGAAATTGCCAAGCCAACGATAAGTATGCTAGGGAATTTTTCTTATGCATTTACAATCATTCAAAGCATTACTTCATTTGAGATATGGTTTTTAATGCAAGCACATCAAATGGGATCGTAGATTACATCCAAATGGCTCCATCTCTTACTATTTCTTTTCATGATTTCCATTCATACGAGTTAATTAAAGAAGAAATTAGAAAGAAAGAGTGACCCTGCAGTATAGGGAAGTTCCTTTTGTAACAAAGTAAGGAAAATTATTGTCGATCCATTAATTAGTGTGATGCATTGTAAGTGGACTGAGAAACTGGATCATGCACAGGGACATCGTGAGATAAAGTTGCAATGCATTTAGACAAAATATGGATGCTTTAAAAGAGTTTGATTGGATTTTAATTATTCAAGAAATTCTTCTATATATATATATTTCTTCTAACTTTTAGATGCTATATTTAAGAGAAAATCACATCAATCCAATTTCGAACAGATGGTTAAAACAAATACAATTTTTTGCAATATCTTTCCATTCTATCTTATTTGGGTTTTATGGTTAAATAGGTCAGCATGCATTTATGGCTGGATAACCATGCCTGTTCCTGATAACTTTTCCCATGCATTTATAGTCATCCGAAATTATTATTTCATTGGCAATATAGGATCTCCTTGCTATTATTCATACAGGCTGAGAATATGAATTGAATGTCCAACTGCAAGAACCAGCTGGACGGCCATATCACAAATGAAATAAAAGAGAGAGAATAACACCACAAGTTTGGTGCACATTAAAGAGTTCCTTCTGTCAAACTTGCACCAGTTCAAAGTTGATAAGAGCCATGGGAAGTGGTTGAATGTAAGTTTCCAAAATAATAATATCTGGGCCAAAAGAGGTTCTCCAGCATTATTTTGGAAGAGTGAAATGGGACAGAAAGATTAGCGCTATTCCTTCTGCCATGTAATAAAAGCTTTTCCGGTCCGTTCGCAGGCGTCCCGAAGACTTGTTTTGAGGTTTTTTGAGGTAGTAAAAGCCTTGTTTTGAACACAAATTCTGGGGCAGCTGCCGGACAAACTCTTGTTCCAGAACTTATCCCCTTTTATCCGGAATTAATTTTATGGCCCCGGTCCAGACCGCCGGGCGAATATTCCGGCTCGAGACGGCCATGGATTATCTCCGCGCTATAGACTATGGTGCGCCGGGCCGGGTCAAATGAAACATATCGCCGCTCGCTCGACTTCCAATATTTAATTTCTCGCCGTCTCCTTCGTCGCGGCCCCACCCTCCACGCTTTATAAACCTCTCTCCCTCCTTCGCGCTCTCTGCGCTTCTCCCATTCCACCGTCTCTCTCTCTCTCTCTCTCTCTCTCTCTCTCTGGGTGTTGGCTTCCTTCATTTCCAATGGCGGCTTCGGGGTCTCTAATGGCAGTCCGCACGGCCGCTTCTCCGTTCCTCAAGGCTCCGGCCTCGAGCACCAGTACTAGGAGACAGGTAGAACGCGAGAATTCTCCCGTTTTCGATCTTTTTTCTCCAGTTATATCGTCTCCGTCCATTTCCGATCTTTTTTTGTTTTCTGGAGTTTTATCATCTCAGTCTGTATTTTTTCTTGCCTTTTGTGGGTTCGATGTCGAGAAGATATCATTTTTGGAGGGTGTGATTTCACGAAGTGTTGTTCTATTTTGTTTTTTTGTTATTTTTACCTCTGGATTCAGTTCTATGTGAGAGCCAGTGGGTCGGGTGACGATCGGAAGGCGCTGATTAGGAAAGAGAAGAGTGGGTTGAAGATCGATTTCTCCGGCGACAAGCCGGCCACCCCTCTATTGGATTCCATTAACTACCCGATTCACATGAAGAATCTCTCCGCACAGGTATTTTGCTCACTGGAATGATGCTTTTGTGGGGTGCTCTGGGATTTTGTGATTAGTTCTGGAGGTTGGTGAGGTCTTTCTCTTTGTTTAATGGTGCGTAATGTCTTTGTCTATATAGGATTTGGAGCAGTTGGCAGCAGAGCTGAGAGCAGAAATAGTGTATACAGTAGCCAAGACTGGTGGGCATTTGAGTGCTAGCTTGGGAGTTGTGGAGCTGGCTGTGGCTCTCCATCATGTGTTCAATACCCCTGAGGATAAGATCATTTGGGATGTTGGCCACCAGGTCAGGAGAAAAACCGGCACAGAATTGCTCATAGAATTAAGAAAACAAAGTCCTCTGTTTTTGGGTTTCCATTTTGTTATCTAAGTATTTGGATCTTGAGCTTGTGGGTTGGAGAATGGTTTTGAATCTGAATTGATTGAACTGCAGGCCTACCCACATAAGATTTTGACTGGAAGGAGGGGAAGGATGCATACTATCAGGCAGACCTCAGGGCTTGCAGGGTTCCCCAAAAGGGATGAGAGCATTTACGATGCCTTTGGCGCAGGGCACAGCTCTACAAGTATCTCTGCTGGCCTTGGTGAGCTCTTTAAACTCCTTGGATATCTCTGCATTCTTTTTCCTCCCCTCGGTACTAACATCTTGCAGTCTTTTCAGGATTCAATTCCTTTTTTCCTGTTTGAATCTTTATCATGCGAAATTAATTTGTCTTCATTTTTGGAATGTTTTGCAGGAATGGCGGTGGCCAGAGATTTACTAGGGAAGAAGAATCATGTTATCTCTGTGATTGGTGATGGAGCCATGACTGCTGGCCAGGCTTATGAGGCCATGAACAACTCGGGGTACTTGGATTCAAACCTTATTGTTGTATTGAATGATAACAAGCAAGTTTCTTTACCGACCGCAACCCTTGATGGACCTGCTACTCCAGTTGGAGCACTTAGCAAAGCCCTCACCAGACTTCAAGCCAGCACCAAGTTTCGTAAGCTCCGCGAAGCAGCTAAGGTGAGCTGCCCAAAAAAAATAAAAAAAATAAAAAATTAATAAAAAAATAATTAAAAAAATCTATATTGTCTTCTGATATCTTGTCCAGGGTTTTTAGATCCGGCGGGATATGGACGGACTATCTCAAATGTTTGGGACTTTTCCACCATTGTTTCAGCATCCCAATAACTTCGGATACCTCCATCCAAGTGTCGGGATGGGATGGAACGGTGGTGCATTTTGTTCTATGAAAAATCGGGATAGTCCTGTGCCATGAGATTTATGAGATTTAAAAGCTTGCTTGTTTCTGCCTTTAGATAATTTTATTCACCATGTCACAGTTGAAATCCATGGATTGACTGTTCAGCATGTGAAAAATATTGAAGCTATAGAAACACATAAAGATTACGCGATATGTTGTGAATAATTCAGTATCTTGTGTTCTACTGTTATATATCTTGTGCTTTAGTTGTATGTGTCCAATAAGAGTAATGCAGAATTTTGAATCTGTTAGTTTTGCGATGGATTCAACTTTAAGTTGTAGAAGATAAGGTTGAAAGAAACTTCTTAATTGTGTCCTTTTCACAGAATATTACAAAGCAGATTGGGGGTTCAACACATGAGGTTGCTGCTAAAGTCGATGAATATGCTAGGGGAATGATAAGTGCTTCGGGGTCATCGTTATTCGAGGAGCTTGGATTATATTACATAGGCCCTGTTGATGGGCACAACGTCGAAGACTTAGTTACCATTTTCCAGAAGGTCAAGGCTCTGCCTGCTCCTGGACCTGTCCTTATCCACATCGTGACAGAAAAAGGAAAAGGTTATCCTCCTGCTGAGGCTGCCTCTGACAAAATGCATGGTAAAAGTCTCTCTTTTTCTTAATAATTGCATGCTAAAAATCTTTAATGGCTTCCTCTGTAGATGCCTATGTTCCTTTTTGCAATAGATTCTTATGAAGATGTATGTGTTTCTTGTTTCAGGTGTCGTCAAGTTTGACCCCAGTACTGGGAAGCAATTCAAGTCCAAGTCACCCACTCTTTCATTTACCCAATACTTTGCCGAATCTCTTATCAAAGAAGCAGAAGCTGACAGCAAGATCGTGGCTATCCATGCTGCCATGGGTAGCGGGACAGGCCTCAATTATTTCCAGAAAAGGTTTCCTGAGAGATGCTTTGATGTGGGAATTGCTGAGCAGCATGCGGTTACATTTGCTGCTGGTTTGGCTGCTGAGGGCCTCAAGCCTTTCTGCACCATCTACTCATCATTTCTTCAACGAGGATATGATCAGGTGAAAGGAAGAATGAGGAAAGACATACAGGTTTAAGAATTATTATGATATGGCGTATTGACAGACTGCATGAATTTGGTGTTTGTAGGTTGTGCATGATGTGGATCTACAGAAACTACCTGTCCGTTTCGCATTGGATCGTGCAGGCCTTGTCGGTGCCGATGGACCGACACATTGTGGGGCCTTTGATATCACATACATGGCCTGTTTGCCCAACATGATTGTGATGGCCCCATCTGATGAAGCTGAACTGATGCATATGGTTGCAACAGCAGTAGCCATCGATGACAGACCCAGCTGTCTCAGATTCCCTAGGAGTAATGGAATTGGAGTAGCCCTCCCTCCAGATAACAAAGGCACCCCTCTTGAGGTAACCACCTTCTCCTTGGTCCAATGAATTGCTAGCTATTAGAAAGATTTGGAGTCATGAAAACTAAGAAACTTTGATGTTTTCAATGCTTACAAACAGATTGGGAAGGGGAGGATTCTGATGGAAGGCAACAGAGTCGCCATCGTTGGATATGGTTCGCTAGTTCAGACATGTATTAAGGCTGCAGATTGGTTGAGAGGCCATGACATTTACACCACAGTGGCTGATGCCCGGTTCTGCAAGCCTCTTGATACAGAGCTCATAAGGAGGCTGGCTAATGAACATGAGATCCTAATCACAGTTGAGGAAGGTTCAATTGGGGGTTTTGGGTCTCATGTTGCACATTTCCTAAGCTTGAACGGTCTCCTAGATGGACATCTGAAGGTAACTTTTTTGCTCAATCAACTTTTTTTTACATCTTTCCCTTTCTCCTCGTAGATGTTGATGTTAATCATGGTTTACTTGCAGTTGAGATCAATGGTGCTACCAGACCGATATATTGACCATGGATCACCTCAGGATCAGATTGAAGAAGCTGGGCTTTCTTCGAGGCATGTTGCTGCGACAGTGCTGTCTCTCCTAGGGAGGCCTAAAGAAGCTTTGCAGTTCAAGTGAATATGGTAAACGTTATAACAGGCAAATGGAAACGAAATACAGGACTCTGACTCCATGTTGTGATCTGTCAATCCCCACTATTGTGGTTGGTGAGACCCTGGTGAGGGGTAGACGCCAAAGACTTTAAAATTTTCATGTCTTTTAATCTATCCTTCTGCCCAAAAGAATGCTGAGATTAAGTTATAGATGAAGGCTGATGTTCGGTTAAAGAAAGGATCCAAAGAGCCTCCTTTACCAGAGGCCCTGTATATTCTCATTTGTCTGGATGTACTCAGCTTATATAACTATAAATAATGTTTGTGTGTATGTTAAACATTTATCTCCAAGGAAATCCCGTCATCTTTCCTTGCTCTTGTCCTCCTGGACCATTCCAGGTTTCAAGTAATAAACAATGATTCTCTTAGAATAAGTTAGTAGGAGGTGGATGTCTTGGTGAAGTCACTCATTGGTTCCTCGAAACACAACAAAGGGTATATAGAAGCCAATTGGTTCTTATATGCAAAGAGATTCTTTGGGCTCAGATCCTAGTCGGCCAGTAACATCGTTGCCGTCATGCTAGAACTATAGCGTTTCTTCTGAAGCCCACAGAAAACATATTCGTGAGAGCCTGTGTAGCTTTTATGGACCAGCCAGCTTCACCGCTGTGCTGCCATGCGTCACATGGTGCGATGGAAAAATGGGGAACGTTTGTTTATGCGGCTCCAATAATTCCACTTGGTGCGAACAACAAATGGACCCAATTGTAGATCAAAAGGTCTTGTCAGGTTTCTGAAAGCACTGCAGGTGGGGCTATTTGGCTGTCCTTTAGCAGCAGCATAACCAAACTTTTGCCCAGCGAGCCCCCCAAAAAAAAAAATTCCTAGAACACAAGATATGAGCTTTGCAACGGCTTCCCATGCTGCCCAAGGTTATATTTTTTGAATTTACGATGCTCTGACAGTTCTCTCTCTCAATAAACAAAAAAGTCTAACAGAAACTCTCTCTCTCTCTCTCTCTCTCTCTCTCTCTCTCTCACACACACACACACACACACACACACACACACACACACACACACACACACACACACACACACACACATGCAGGGGGAAAAAAATTCTCTTGTACATCATGCAACTCAAATGATCTTTGATGACAAAATAGCTGCTATTCTCCTTTTGTCCCTTAATATGCAACTCCTATGGTGACACTGATTAAAGAAAAACAATGAAAAACAGTTAAAACTTGAACTAAAAAGGAGAGAATATTTTTTTGACCACTTTTTTCCTCTCTCTCTCTCTCTCTCTTTTGGGATAACATCAGAGCCTTAAAATAACTTGATTGATTTCGGCTGTATCTAGAAGCCTTGAACTTGAACTGAAACTTTGGAACTACCTTAGGCTAGCAACCTTCCACTGCAAGGTTAATATGGTTGAAGTTTTGATCCACAAAACCATCGAACCTCTGTCCGCATGAAAGGTTCCTCAGGCACAAGAATTGTCAGCTTGGTAACTCAGTATTCAACCACTTCTTATTCATTGCGTTGATTCCTGTGAGTCACAAATATGCACCTGCCATGTGGGTTGTGGCAGGAGAAATTTTTTGCATCCAAATGAGATTGTGCCCCCAACTATCATTACTGTTCCACACCTAAAACATCATTCAAAGATTCCAAACACTGACTTGCCTAATATCTGACCAGGCGACAGGACCTCGTTCATTCTTTTAGCTCCAGATCAATGTTAATCATCAGCATTGGTATGCACAATTTTTACTTCAAACTTTGAGTATATTAGAGTTTGTCTTGAAATTCTTTAGCCTAAAATATATTTTCATATTCGTGTAGGGCTTCGGTCTTATTTGGTGTAGTCTTGAAATGTAGAAAAAAAAGTAGGATATGTTTTAATATATATATGTAGGATTCCTGTTTTAGTTCTCTCTAGCTTAGATCTAGAATATGAAGCCTTCGTACTAAGGCGTCCCAGTAACCTATAGCATTATTATGAGAGTTTAAGAAAAAATTCTGTTGGGTGTAAACAAGTTTAAAGGCTTGTGAGAGAAATTTTTTGGTTAAGAAATAATCTTTATAATTACAGATTTTTGTGAGAAACATTCTATGCAATATTCTTAATAGTAAAATTTTCTTCTCTTTTTCATTTATAAACATAGGTTGGAAATCAATGTAAATAATATTTTCTTGTTTTCTTTTTATTCTCTTTGATTTCTTATTGTTCTCTTATCTTCGCGCACCTCTTGTGATAACAAATGGCATCAGAGTTCCCTTTTGCCGTAACAAAGGGCAGTACTCTAAGCCACCTTTCTGGACTGTGGACTCCGGCAAAGTGCACCAGTGTTTGTTCAATAACCTGACTGGAACTTTCGATGCATAAACAATGGCAATTCCATCTAAACCAAATTAATGTAAATTTTATGACAAAAAACATATATTCTAAATCTTTTTTTTAAAAAAAAACAAATGTATTTTCCAAAATCAGAATCCAAGGTTCTGTTTAGCCTTTTAAGTAAACTGGGCCTCCAGGAAGATGTAGAACTGTTAGGACAACCACCCTATCAAGTGGAGCGAACATCTTTAGAGATACCAGACATCAACGTGATAATTTACAAGATTTCTCACTATGGACACATATGGAGGCATCCCCTTCTCTGTAGCTGCTCAATAAAAGGCTCATGCATATAGCAAATTCATAGAGGAGCCAGCGGTTTTATGTTAGATCCATCTCGACCTAGAATGCCAATCATGTATCTTCAGCATAAGCATTTTGATAATGAGAGAATTTTGGGTCAGGAATGGTTAAGTCAGCCAGGCATCAAGTCCTTATTTGAATTATTAAGAAACAGTTGTGTCATATAGCTCAGAAAGTATGACTCTAAATTCAATAGAATGGAGGAAAAAAAAAGATTTATATAACTGATGTTAACTAATTTGGGATTAAGATTTTATTGCTGTTGTTGTATCACATGATAAGCTGGTGACAATGTTTGCAACGATTTATAAATGAATTAGCACAGTTTACTTCAATGCCTACCACAGACAAGGAAATGTCACCCCAGTTCACTCCTACATACCTGGCGCAAATCTCCCCAATGTTTCAGTTTCAAGGCATCACTTGCATTCAAGGGGCCAGCCAGCTGGCGGATCACAGGGCAGGCAATGCCAGCATTTTCTTATGGCGTGAAACCCTTGCTTCAAAAGCTGCTAGGTCTTGCATTAGCTCAATCTCTTGAATGTGAGGCAGAATAATATTAGCATGGTTTCTTCCATCCTTGGGGGCAAACCAAGTTGTTGACTCGTTTGCTGGCAATGGGGCTTCCCTTAACTGGGTCACTACTTGGACTAGAGCACTCTCGCTTGATGTTCTTGAACATGTGCAGACTGATTCCAGGACACTTGTTACAGAAAAAGATAGAGGTGTATAACTCCTTTGGATTACCAATAAAAAGGATCATGCAAGATCCTAAAACCTAGTCTGATCACTGTTTTTTAAGAGAAGAGAGGATATTCGTGTTATATTATAGCTTAATAGCTAACTTCTGCAATCTCGAGATATAAGCAAAATTCAGCTGCCAGTTTCAACTAGTAGCTGCTACACAAAGGGATGATGAAATGGTGATCCAATGGTTAGAACAGGAATTTAATAGCAAACGTCCCATCAGCTATGTCCCATTTGATCTTTTAGGCTCTCTTAGTGCTGGAAAGTTTAACTTATCTCAGAACCATGGGCCATATGATATAAAACCACCGTTTCTATCAAGCAGGACCTTTCCCTGTTGTACAAACCGTCATCCTCTCAGACATCATCCACCCAACCACATATTCTTTATAATCTAACAATGATTTTGAGGATGATAATGTTTCCTGAGAAAAAAGCAGTCTCGCATGGAAATTTACAATCTGTTGGCAATAAAATTGTAAGCAGCAGCTGAGCAGAAGTTCACCAGGAGATGTCACAAATTATAAATGTGTTCAGAAGAGCAATTTTTGCATGTCATCACCACAGCAATCCATCCTGAAATGGAATCTAACAATGGAATAGTTCAGAAATCTGTCCTAAAAAGACCTTCGTTAAGGATTGGTCAGGTAACTCTTTGTATTGCTCCAAAGGTCTTCTTGAACCAAGTACATAGGAATCTCACTCTTCTTACTTGTCGGAAAATTTTAAATACAAATCAAATCAAATAAACACGCATAAGTGTACCTACAGACATGAAGACAAAAAGAAAGCATATAAAGCCCAAAAGTCAGCTATTCTTCTCTGATGATGCTTGTGTAACCCAAGATAAAGTAGCACAATCAAAGGAAAGAATGAGAAAGTATAACAGCCATCTGCATGGATTCATCCTTGCAGTTGCCTCTAATTAATTAACAGAAGCACAAACTCTAGTGCCAAATCAAAATACATATTAGATAGGTAATGATTAGCAGCCAGTAGTCATCTCCATATTTGAATTTCGAAACAGATTGAATGAGTCGTGTTACTTTCTCCACTTTGGATTCTCAATTAGATGCATCACACAATGCTATCATTCCATCTCCATCTAAAAGTTATAAACGTTCATGCTTGTACTAAATAAAGCAAGTATATTACAAAGGAGCATAAGTGCGAAACCACATTAAAAGGTATCAGGCTAATCCTCTTGATTTCTGCAACCACCAAGGACGCCAACAAAGAAAATAGACATGTTCAGATAGTGAACAAGCCATAATTCATATTCCAGCTACAACTAATACACTGCCCTATATTGAAGCTGGCCTATGACGCTTGTGGATCAGGGAATTTCATAGTTCCATACTCAACTCATTCTTGAACTTTGATAGAAGAGATATAACAGAGTAAGAGGAACACCTAAGCTATCATTAATACATTGTCGATTGTCCTATGATAAATGATGCTTGTGAATTAGGGAACTTAATAGTTTAATGCTCATCCTGAGTGTTCAAAGATACTCTAATGATCTTCACTAAAAAAGTATTATTCCATCTTAAATTAAGGCATTAGATTGCAAACCTGTAACGCCCCAAGCCCATCCGCTAACCCAATTAACCTCTAACGGGCTGAAACTACGTGGCCCAAAAACTCGAATGGAAGTTAATGGGTAGCAAGTGGACTTGAGTTATAAGCACATCACCCATTTCTCTCCCATCCAATGTGGGACTAAACTTGGGGTATCACAATCTCCCCATCTTATAATGGGGCATCCTCGTTGCACGCCACAACCTAGCTAGAATCTAGGCTGAGTCGGGTCGTTGGTGCTGCAAGGGTGGCTCCACCTCATGACGGGACTCCACCACCGCCCCATGGGTAGCCCTTTCCTCATGCCCACCAACTTCCGCAGACTCGGATCGGCTCTGATACCATTTGTAACGCTCCAAGTCCACCCGCTAGCTCAATTAACTTCTAGCAGGCCGAAACCATGTGGCCCAAAAACTCGAGTGGAAGTTAATGGGTAGCAAATGGACTTGAGTTATAAGCACATCACCCATTTTTCTCCCATCCAATGTGGGACTAAATTTGGGGTCTCACAAAACCCTATCAGATTAATCTACTCAAGATGCACATGAGCTTCATTTTGATATCACAAAACTCATAGAATGATCATTTACACAACTCAAAATCTTAATGATCACCGGGTCAGCAGCTGTACAGTATCCTTTTTCTGCAACTAGTTCTTATATACTCTTTCTGAAGGGTAACAAAACCTGACCAAAATGTTTGATACTTTCTGCAAATAAGGTCATGATTCACATGAAGAAACTATGCATATGGCTAATTTCTAATTGTTATATATGTTATATATAAGTTCAAGTTAAATCACACAGCATGTTATTACTTAAAAGTTAAAGAGCCACCAAAACATATCAAAAAGATTTTGGTGTTTCTTAATCGAGTTCAAAGTGTAGGTTTCGAAGAAGTCAACAAGCTCAACTGGCCCAAGGATGAAACCCATGAAAATAACATGTGACCCTAAAGGGAGAAACAAGACATGCAAAATAGATTCTTCAGAGGAATCGTCAGCTACATATTACCCTACAAGTAATCTAAGCTGCTTTGAATTGTTGCAATGGACCAATGTTCCTATATGAACTTGGCAAATGCTTTGATTTTCTAGCTAGAACAGAATACATAAAGAGGTGTTGCGATATATAAAATATGTTCTTTACACACACACAAAAGATTTCCCACCCAAGAAAATTCAGAGATATTATGATGAACAGATAAGGATGCTGTAACTATGGAAAAGAATTCAAAAGATCCCTTTTTACGGGTATATGTTTAATAAAGATTTGCTCTTTTACTATTAGACCACGCCAATAGCTCACCTCATGTTGCTTACTTCAGAAATCATTACACAGAAGTGTTCATTCCCCATCTGCTGCTTAAGGAAAAACAGAATCTAAAACAAAAACAAAAACCGCCCAAGCCAGCTCTGAGAAAAAGCTGATTCTTATAGATGAGGTTGGGTTTTTGATTTACATCAGTAACCCCAGGCCACGTAGAGAGCAATCTGAGCTAAACTGATAGGCAGAAAGTAGCAATTTAAACTCTAGCATGTGATGCAATTTATCAATTATGTGCAATCACGTACTCTTTTTTTTTTTCAAAGAACGGAATGGGAGAACCATGACCTTTTCAAAGAAATGATGGATGCCTTTCAAATTCAAAGACAAACATTTAAGATTGAAGGCCTGCCCATAGAATCAAATAACTAAAACATGTAGATAGCTTATGCTGGTACATCATAGCAGTCTTAACAGCAGAAAGACAGTGTTTTTGCCTTTTCATAAAACTGTGAACGCTGTACAATAAGAGACTGTTACAAAGAGACATGCGAGCAAAGAACGAGAGCATAGTGCTCAGCATCAGATATCAAATGATGCTTAAAAAATGCAGGAATTAACCACTCATTTAACTATACCTGCACATGACAACAAATTTATGATGTTGATGAGCAAGAAAACATAGAGACTATATATTGCACAAATTAGCAGATAACAAGGAAGGCCTTCAAACTGCATTGCCAATCAAAATCCTCTTATGTCATATGAGAAAGTCGTTTCTGTACTACTGATAATGATTCAAATTCTCCACTACCGCCAAAACCCAGACTCAAGAGCATCAAAACAAGCTGTTATCATTGAATCAATGATTATTTCTATCAAGTAACTAAAACTAAAGATGTTGCATCAACTCCATCACAGACATATATAATGAAGTATGCTATCAATGTCATTTAGAGTTCAAGGGCTTCTTAAACAACCGGAGGACACTCCACATGACTGTCGACACAAAGAACAGAAAAACACCAGTTATAATGGCGTATTTCAGACCAAGGTTCACCAGCAAATTTACCAGCAGCCCAGCCAAGACAACCCCAAAGAAATTGGCTGAGACAGCAGACCAGAATGGCATATCGAGGATGGCTGCGATGAATGCTCCAGTCCAAGCCCCTGTTCCAGGAAATGGCACCGCAACAAACAGCATCAAACCCAGCCACTGAAACTCCTCGACAGGCCCCGCTTTCTCTTTGGCTCTCTTGAACAGAAGGTCCAGGAATTGGGTCGCCGAGGCATTCTTCCGGGAGAGGAAAGACGCAAACTTTTTCAAGTAGAGCACGATGAATGGTACCGGAACCATGTTCCTGGGAACAAGAAAGCCATCAACAACTGTTCGTCAAATTGCTTAAATAGACTGATGAGTACATACCCAAGAATGGAGAGGACGGTGAGATGGAGAGGGTCAAGTTGCATCCAGTAGCCGACGGGAATGGCGCCACGGAGCTCCAGAACAGGAAGGGTGGCAAGGGTAAACACGATAGCCTCGTCGGCCCAGCCCGACATTCTCAGCGCCGTGGCGACCTTCAAACCAAGCCCAGAAGCTCTGATGGAATCGCTGGCGACTTTTGTGGCGGCAATTGAAGCTCCGCAAGCAATGTAGGACATAAAGGTGAGCGCCATCCATCCAAAGGCACACAAGAGAAGCCTCCTGATGAGAGCTAGCGTTGGTTTGGCCATCTCTGCTTCCATTGCACATCTTGCCGACGATGGTGGTGGGTTTGTGAAAAGGCAGAGAGCATTAGATGAAAAACGTCGAACTGGAACCTGAAATTATGAGATAATCATTAGAAAAAAGGCAAAATGATAAGGAAAAAAAGAGGGAGAAGGGAGGGGAAGGGAGGAACGGGACGAGTGCTAAAGATCCAACTTTTCTGCTCCGAGATGGGATTTTTATGAGGTAGGAGCAGTGCTTGAACAAGGGGTGTGGTGGGGGAGAAGCGATACAAGGAGAACGCCTCGTTGATGGGAGCGATGAGAAGCAGGTTCTTCCTCCTCTGCTAGTCCGCGTTGGCAACAGGGTAATGGGAACAGAAGCCATTGAGAGAGAGGAATAGAGCGAAGAAAAGAGTGAACTTTTCCAAATAAATGAATGTCTTTCCTCCTGCTAACTGTGTGGAGTCCAGGAGGAGGAGATTGGGAAGGGGAGTGGGAGAAGATATCAAGTAAATTAGTCAACGGATGAGGAAGCGCAACGAGCGACAAATAGCTTTGGATTGGGAGGAGTGGCCGAGGCTGGAGGGAGGAGGAGGGGGGCGGGCAGCACAGTAGGAAGGGAAGTCGCGCCGTGGTTCCAATGTTGCATTCATCACAAGGGGCAAAATGGCTTCGGGTTTTCCTCCGGAGGGGGAGGCGGCAGCCAGAACTTCCAAAGTTTCGACCCTGATGAATCTCTTGATATTGCGTTGCTTATCCTTCACCCACCGATGCTATTTTTGATTTTTAATTTGCAACACCATCTAATAAAAAATTATTTTTCATGATAATATTAAATTAAATATGCGTAGCTTGCTATGTGAAGTCCTTCGATGGCTGGTGCAGATTTGAGTCCAGTCCTCATCTCAAAAAAGATTCAAGATTGAGTTGATTTATTGTTAGGTCCTGAAAGCTATGTATTTCTGAAGATCATAAATCTTGAACTTTTCATGCTAACATATGAAATCCTCGTTCAATGGCGATGACTGGTAATAAAAAGAATTAATTTATATAAAACGAGTTACATGGCCCAAAAAAAAAAAAAACCCTAAACAGGACCTCAAGCTTAGTCTGTACAAAAGCCCATTTAATTTCAAGTTGGATTGAGCAGTTCATAAACAATTCATTTAAGAAATCTAGAAAGAGATTCAGGAGATGCGTGGCAATCAATGTGCAGGTCAAGTTCAGATTGAATTTGTGCTGGATTGATTTCATATAGTAAGGTTCATAAAACTAGACCTAAACCTTAACCAATTAGTCAGAAGGTTAGAAATGCTTGAACTAAATTCAACCCAAGCAACTTGCAATTAACCGTTTAACTTTGTTAAGGCCTATGCTCATTTAGACTATGCTTGGATATTGGATAAAAAGGTTAATTTCACTTGGCCCCTCAACGATGTATTTGCACTTTCTCCTATAAATTTAAAAAAATTATAATTGATCCTTTAATTATGATTTAATTTATACTTTATTATTATCATTTAAATAAATATTAAAGTTAATAAAAAAGTGATGATGTAACTATTAGATGACCACTAAAGAGTGGATCAATAAATATCAAAGATAATCAGAAAATAATAAATATTGATTTAATCAAAACCTATTTAGGATCTTTAAAGAATGGTTATATGGTAGTTATGTGATCTTTTTTTATTTATTTTAATAACTCTATGATAGTGGTAAAACATAAATTAAATTATAATTGAAAAATTAGTTGTAAATTTTGTTTTAGTTTAAAGAAGAAAGTGCAAATGTATTTATGGTTCATAAAAGCTAGGTAAAATTAATCTTGAATAAAACCATGAAAAAGGTGAAAAAGCAAAGAGAAAAAAAAAAAAAAAATGTAAATGCTTAAAGTTAGTTCACGTTCCCATCTAACATAACTTTATCCTGGCTAAGTATCTTTTTCACCCATTGGTTAAATTAGTTTATTCATCACTTTTTGAATAGTTTTGGCTGGTTAGGTTGATGAGGCTCATACCTTAGCTTATATTGCATCCTATAGCAATAAAGATGTATAACAATTTAAGAGAGTACTTCTAGTAGAATGGTGTAAAGAAAAAATATTACTCAGCATATAGTACAATGTTTAGTGTACCAGGAGGTGAAAGTTAACCATTAGAAATTTGTAGGATTGCCATACCCCCGATATAAATAGGAGCACATTGCCTTGTATTTCATGACAAGTTATACCATCCACCATTTAATTGATATCCAAACATAGCCTTGCTTTATATTTTATATTAAATAGGTAAGCTATTTTTCATAGTTTTTGGAGTATTTGTGCTTCAACTCATCTCCCCTTTTAGTTTTAAGTCATTGGATCAATGGTCAATAATCTATATATTACATAAATTTTAAAATAAATAAATACTAAAATTATATAATCTTTCTTTATGATTCAACAGATTATGGGGCTTTGACTTAAACCGGTCAAGGCCTATACATGACCCATGAACCTAGCAAGTTAAGTTTGAGTTGATAAATGGGTTGAATTCAGCACGACCACCTCAACTTAATGACTTCCTTTTATATAATTTAAATTAATTTTTTCATTCATAATTTGACTTCAGCACATTTTATTCTATAATATTTATATTAATATATAATAAATATATTTAAAATAAAAATATAAAAATAACTAAAATAATGAAAACATATATAAAAGTATATTTTAAAATATTCATGCTTTGAACTCATTCCATCTTGCTCTAGTTTAGTTCAATTAACTAATTATATGATAAAATTTAATTTTACCTTTCATCTTATTAAATATAATTTTATAAACTATAAATAGTATTGAAAAATTCCTTAATTGATATTTATGTAGATCCCTTCTCCTATATTGAAGGATATTAGTCTGTTGGAGAGTCCTAAAAGGTTGATATAATTAAGATGTAAATATAATTCATATAAACGAATAAAAGTGACAATGATAAAGTTTTTGAAGAAAAATGAACAACTTTCATACCACTAAAAAAATTGCTTACATACGATAACAAAGGTTTTAAAAAAATCTTATAAAGTTTTTTTGTCAATAGTAGTTTTAATGATAATAATATGATACTTTGCAATGATTTGAATATCAAAATTTATTAAGAAGGATTTTCAATCTACATGTGCATTTAGCACACAAGTATGATTAGTATAATTCAATTTTATTTACAAATTGATTCATTATTATGAGATTTCTTTTGCTTACAATTCTAAATTCTAGATATTTCGATGCATCAATCATTATCATTAAGCATATGCGTTAATCATTATCATTAACGCATCAATTCATTGCCTAAAAACATTTTTTTATTGGATGTTGTTTGATACCTATAAAAGCCAAACTTGCATGAATTCCTCTGACATTAATGTATAGCTTACATATGGTGCATACTTTCGGTCTGTGATAACTGTTTAAACATGAAACTGTCTCTAACTTCACCTCCCAAGTTAGAACTGTTCTTCCCATGCACAGCGTGGATTGATTTGATAGATTGGTGCTGAAATTGCTTATTTATCATCTTGTACTGCAAGTTTGGCATCTGAATGAAGAGGTGCAGCAAATGGTTCTACTGCACTACAGCTATGCAATGGAACTGATCTGGAACAACAAGCAAATTAAGGGAGCAAACTGTGCCTAGAACTTGTTACAACCAAGCCATCATCATTCTGCATTAACTTTAAGATCAGGATTCTACATGCGAACCTTTCTTTGATTTGGATAAAATTCTCCAACAGGCGTACGATCAAATGGACATTCGCCAGCTTCACAAATATGATCTCGTCTTCATTTTTATGTGTATGGATATGTTGAAAATTAATATGCATGCAGGTTTGAGTGGGGGAAAAAATAGACTCCTTCTGTACAGAAGTAAGGATAAAATTCTCTAATACTACATAAAATTCATGACAATCACCATGCAATACGAAAGTAGAGAAGAAGGAAGGAAAGGAGAGAGGATGGCGAAAGAACAGTGTGCATGTTCTGTTGTATCACTTTGTCACCTGAATTTTTTCCTTTGTTGCTGCTGCATCTCCTCTGGAATAGGAGCTAAAATGCATGAAAAAAATCTATATTGATGTCTCCCTGCATTTCTACTATTCTCTGCAAAAATATGATCAATGATCTTCACCGCCAGGCCATTGGTTATCAAAGCACTCATGAACAAAACTCATTTGTTGCTATGCATTCTTATGTATTTCATAAAACATTATGTCCATTGCCATTGTAGTGTAATACCCCAAAAATAGTTCCATATTAGATGGAAAAAAAAAGTTTAGAGTACCTATAACTCAAGTTCATCTGCTACCAATTAATATCGACTCGAGTTTTTAGGACCATGTAGTTTTGGCTCACTAATGGATTACTTGGACCAGCAGGTGGGCTTGAAATATTACAAATGGTATTAGAGCCGATTCGAGTGGGCATGAGAAAATGGTTACTCATGGGATAGCAGTAGAGTTCCGTCATAGAGTGAAGCCACTCTTGCAGTACCAGTGATTCGGCTGGGGGTAGATTTTAAGAATGCTCCATTATAAAAAAAAGATTGTAATATTTCAAATATAATTCTATATCGGATGAAAAAGAAAAGTTTAAAGTGCCTATAACTCAAGTTTATCTGTTACCACTTAATTTTTACTTAAGTTTTTAGGATTATATAGTTTCGATCTGCTAACGGGTTAATTGGGTCAGTAGATAAGTTTGGACAAAACATAAAAGAACATGCTTATTGTGTTTTTAAATTTCAGATTAAGTTGCTGATTTTTCATTTTTTTCATCCTCTTGCTTTTATGAGTGGGACATGATATACTGTTAGCGGGCACTTTCCTCATCTGAAACTACAACCTTAGATGCAACTCTCTCCTGACAAATTCTGTGTTCCTTTCCTAGGAATTTCATCTTTCTCAAACTTACCATCAGGGACTTCTGAAGTTGCAAGCTAAAGATTATACAAAAGCTTGTGAACTTATAGAGTCTGTTTTAAAGGATCCTCTGATATCAAGTGCTCAGGTAAACTCCGCTGAGGAACAATTTTTAGGTTTATTCTTCACATTCCTGCCAATGATCATTTTTGTTGTTTTGTTTAGATCAATGATAATGTCAGTGATCATCATCTCTTACAGCTGAGGTTTGCCACCTGCAACCTTCTATTTTCTTTCTTTTTTCTTTTTGTAAATAAACTTGGGAGAAGCACCCTTTCTATTGTTTGAACAGATTTTTGTCGCTGAAGAATCTTGCCACTGCTTTCCTCCAACAAGGCTCCATGCATTATGATAGTGCTCTACACTGCTATCTTCAAGCTGTAGAGATTGATGCAAATGACTTGGTTGTTTGGAATCAGTTGGGAACATTGTCATGCACGATGGGCTTAATGAGCACCTCAAGATGGGCATTTGAGCAAGGGCTTTCAGGCAGCCCTAACAACTGTACATTTCTTACTTACATATCCTTTTCTCTGTTTGCTAAGCAGAGGGGTGTTATCATTGGGGCAAGCCCCAATTCATGGACAAGATAAGGTTATCATTGGGTGTTATCATCTCCATGCTTATGAAGAACAAGATAAGGTTCAGGAAGGACAATAAACTAGGAAGAATGCTACAGATGGTAAGTCCTGTTCATCTAGAGCGCAACGCAAAAACTGTGCTCTTGCTGGTGTTGAAAGTCTTGTGGTTGATGTAGAAATAGCAAAGATGGAGTTGGGTATTGACAATGCCTTGGACCAGAGCTTTTTCTGCTAATATGGTCTTAAGAAAATCCAAATTCATCCAGCGAAGATGACTTAGCCATACATAAAAGCACTAGTTGTGGAGATCACAAAACAAGGAGCAGTGTGCTGACATCGGAGGCATATTAATTAATATTAAATATTTTCGCATCTTTCAGGCACACTTTTTTTTTTCCATCTGTCTCAGATAGTTGGATTGGTTCAATTCCGAAGAGTGCTGGGGGCTATACGTAAACATTTCTGTCAGCCACCCAACGATATTTTAGCTCACAATGCGATTGGTAAGTTCTTAGATCGTCCTGATTTATGTGACAATAAGCTCTGTGAAATATATGAATCCAATGGAAGTCAGGAATCCATCATGAATATATTGTTCGGTAATAGAATAGACCCTCAAACATTCAAGAAATTATTAGTTGCCAGGATTGTTTAAAATCTGATTCCATTTCTCCAAGTATTTAATCAATTTAATCCACTTGTTTAATTAATGAATTAATGCTATGCTTTGATGGATGATTGCTGGCCTAAGCATACTTGGAAGTTTATGGCAACATGTATTATTTTATAGCCCAGGCTGATCTACTTTGCCGAGCAAATTGTTAATCTCTTCAAAGATGATCTATTACAATCCATTGCGTTTTGAGACCTGGCAGAAGCTTGCAAATATTTATGATGAGGTAGGACATCTTTGTGCTTGCATATCATTTTGATTCCTGTAAAAAGGCTCGAGCATTAGATCTACGAGCCATCATCCTCATCATCACCATTTCCAGTATCCTGGCTCCATTTGTTTGACAAAAAATTCTGTTCGCTGCCAAACAGGAGGTGGATTTGTTGCTGAATGATGGGAGTAAACACAAACATTTCAGATTGGAGAAAGAACACTGTTCTACCTCAGAGTTGAGATGGGTTGAAGGCGGAGTAGGTAGTGTTTATTCATTAGCTTAGCCCGAGCTAGTACTCCATCTGCGGTCTATTCTTCTTTTGTTGAGTTATGGCTGCTTATGTTATTTCTTGATTCGTTCACTAAAATTTATGTTTCTTCTCTCCATCTTTTCCTCCAGAGTCAGATACATGACTTATTGGCTCTAGTTTACTATGACAGCCTTCAGAATGTTGTACCAATTTGTAATAAGAGATCTCTTGTACCAATGAAGGACGCAACATGGATGGCATTTTGTCAGAATTCAAAGAAACACTTTGAGAAGGCTTTTGCACTTATGCAAGTCAGCTACCGCATACCTATGTTTCTGTTCCATCATTGGTTTCTCTATGTAAACTGATAGGGTCGTTGTTGCCTATTAAATTATATGTCCGAATGGCTCCATGCCTTCTACCTTGGAAAGCTCTCTGAAAGGATGGGATATTCACCTGCCTCACTAAATCCATCTGTTGTCGGTCCTGTATATAGAATGCACACATCGCATTCAAAGTTACTTCAGAAATTGGAATCTAGATATCCTTTGGGTTTGCCTAAAATTTTTGTTCGTCTTGTACAATGATTTTCTTGTTATTGTCTTTTTTTGAAAAAATGCTACTTCGTATGAAAGATTGCACTCTATCTTTCCAATATAGACCCTCAAGTATGGTCAGCAAAGCGACATGCTTTCTGCTTCTAAGGATCTGATCTTGGAGGATCTTTAACATGACTTGTAATTATGTACCAAGCAGCAAGTAGCCATAATCTTCAATCTCGAAAGAGGAGTCATTTATACTCTCATGGAAAAGAAGAAGCAGACATTTAGTGCTCATACTCATGGATGTTAATTATAAAACTGAACATGTGTAGCAAGGAATGTCAATAACAACCTTCTCTCTTTTCTAATGTGTAGCTAATTTTTTTTTTTTTTTTTGGTAGATAGATAATATAATGCCATGTACTTGAAACATTCAGAGCTTTGCTGTCACATCAAATGCTTGTAGCTTGCAGGTATGACCAAAACCTGGTATATAATTACTGAATATGTGATTCATGTCTCACCCTACTCTAAGCTGTAATTGCTTTTTGATGGCTAGAGATATTGCTGTGCATACAATTATATATTTACCTCAATTAAGTAACCACATCCCATCTCTATAGTAATGACAAAACTTTTATGTACTTGTATGTGTACATGTATTACCCTTCTACTGAATTTTACTGATTCAATGACATTAGCCATTTGTAGCTGTACATAATTATATATCAAGCTTTTGGCCCCCATTCTAAATTCATAACATGCTCGCATTCATTCTAACCTTGCTACTTTAAGTTGTCTGGTTTAAAACTTTATGATGTCTTCTATGGTTCATTATGAAAACCTGGGAGGTGAAAAATGGATCACCCAACCTCTACTATATCATGTTGGATTGGCTTAAATCGATGAGTTCATCCCCATCAAACTTAAGTTTATGGCACCACATTGTTTCACTCTCACAGATGAAATTTTATTTTTCATCTTCTTTGGGATCATTCTTCCACTGAAAATGTAGAAAAGACTTTTGTTTTCCATCAGATCATTGTTGTAGCTATTGTTTGAGATTCAGTTTTCTTCTTTTGCTTTTATTTAGTTACATTCATCGCTTTCCTCATTACATCAAATTTTCAACCCTTTAGGTTGCCTTTCATTGTTTTCTTGTGTGTATAATATTGATTTCTTTAGTTATTTGGCTTCTGTGGTTCCTTTTCCCTCTTTGCCGTTAGACACTTGATCCCCCTAAGCACCTTTGAGCTTTGAGTTCCTTATTGCTCTTTTTGCTCTCCTTTTGTCATCAATGGTTCTTGTCTCCATCTTGACCTTCACACAACTTGCTTTAGCTCACTAGTCCCAGCAACTAATTTGTATGTTACCATCTATGCTCTTCAAACTATGTTGTTTAGCTTGCTAGCCTGGGCAACTAGTTAATTCCCTTTATGTTGTTCAGCTGCTTGAAATTTAAGTGATAAACTGCTAGAAAATTAAGTAACTAACAGAGTGCTTGTTGGCCTTAATCCATGAAGTGTGTCTGAGCAACTTGTTTCAGTTAAACTAGTTCAATGCTCAAAATTGCCTTGTTCCATAATTTAATATTTATTGGAGTGTACCGTGCAGACCCCATTGCTGTTGTCAGATAATTTAGTTATTGAATCATCTGAATAAACCGGTTCGAACTGTTTACAGACTAAAATCTATGCATCACATGTTTGTAGGTTCCAGTTCTTGTCCAAAGAGAGAGAACTTACGTAATGAAAAAAATGGATTGCTGGTAAGGAATCAAATGTTGAGCTCTGAAATCCTTTGAGGACAAGGATTGATCCTCAACCTATGAAAAGTGATTCGGACATCTCATGAGGGGCTAATTGATGAATCTCTAGTTCTGCTTTTCCACTTTAAGTGCGAGTTTAGTAATAGTAAAATCAATAATCTATTTTTATACATATCATTCTTATTATTTATCCATTTACTCCCCTTTTTTTTATCTGAGAAGGATTATCTATTTACATTTAGAGTGCTCACCAAGTTATCAGTGACTTTGATAATCCTAGACAATAATTTTGAGACTTGCAAATGATTTTCAATTCTATGATCAATTGTGACATGTGTATTATAATTGAATTTGTCAACTTGCATCTCTTTTCAGATTGTTGCTGCATATGCCTTTAATCAATCGATTGAGAATACAATCCTGAATATGTTCAGTGGGACTAGCCAGGATCTTCTACAATTAACTTTGGATGTGAATGATGCCTGCGGGCCAGATGTTTCAAAGGATAAAAAGAGCATTGAGCCTCATCTGTTGGATGAGACCTGGCACGCTATAAGCGTGGAACGGGAGCTGAAGCATTTACACAAGGCAAGATATGTGCTTGCCTAAGGACTGTTAAAAAGGGGCGAGGTGGAGACCTGGAGAGGAGAAGGCAAAAGAGGAGCTTTCATTTTTGTTTCAAGTCATCTCGTTCTCCTTTCACTGTGAACATGTGGGAGATTAATGACACAGTTAGAAAGGGAAGGTATAAATATTTTTGTTCTCATCAAGAGATAATCCATTGTTTATTATGATTTCATGATCTCCTTTATCAAAGTTGCTTGTAAATATGGGCTTCTATAATACTCACTAGTTGCAATTAAAATAGTATCTTCCTGATGAAGAAATTTATATAATTGGTTTTTTCACTGTAAGATTAGATTCGGATTGAGTTGAGTTTATTTTTATTAATTCAAATTAGATTTGAATGATATATAGTAGCGCTGTCATAGGCGTGTTTAAGCATGTTTAAGGTACAAGGCATAGGGCATCAATGGTTAAGTACTTCTTATTTCTTAGATGGTGCGCCAAAGGCGCAAAGCATATTTAAAGTGGGTTAGATGCTTTTTATACCTTAGATGAGGCATCTTTATCCTAGCGTACGTAAGTAAAAAAAAAAATGCTTTTAATCTAATTTAAGGCGTAAAAAAGGCATGCCTTCTTCATAAGTTATATTTATAATATTTTTAAAAATATATTATATTTATTAGACTATATTGACTTTATGATTTATTACCTTATACACATTTATTTTTTTATCCTATAAAAAAGCTAAAATTAAAAGACTAAGAGATGAAACATCAAAAATTATGTTATCATCTAAGAAAAAGAAGAAAAAAGATTGAGAAACTATAAATTTCAGTTGAGAAAGAAAAGATTTTCCATTAACCTAGTAGGCTAAATATATTATTATTATGATTTTTTTAGCTTTTTTCTATTATGTGTTATAAATTTTACTTATATAAATTATATTATTTATTTTAAAAATATGCACATCATTTCGCTTAGGCTTGTATCTGTGCTTTATGCCTTACATTTAGGCTTTAAGAACCCTTTGCGCTTAGGTACGCTTAGCGTTTTTAACAATATTGATGTATAGGCAAAAATTCGGATTGATTAGGTTTGAAAATATAAGACCAAATTCTGATTTAGAATTAAGATTGAGTCAATTCTTGAACTTGACTTAATTTATGGGTTTTTAAATATGAATAAGATTAAGTCTATTCACATTATAATAAGATTGAACCAAATAGATTCATTTGCAACTTTGATCATTAGCAAAGTTTTGAAAGATTATATTTGACCAATAAAAAATTTGTTGCTTCTTGGCATCACTATACTCCGGGCTGCGCTCGGGTTGATTGATAGGACCTATAAAAAAAATCAGTCTTACCAATTTTTCATGCTGAAGGAGAGGTGTCCTCGTTGATCGCAATTAAATAAAAAATTTGTTATATCAAATAAAAAACAAAATAATTGGTGGTATCACAATGCGATAACGCTTTGGCAATTTTTTTTCTTTCATTATTGACGATTTTGAGTTGGTAAAATGATTGGATTCCGAGGGTGCAACTTATTTAATATTAGATATGTCCGCCATTGAGGAAAATATTAGATATCAAAGCTGGACGTAGGAGAACAACTCTCGATCAAATTGAGAAGCTGGCACCGGAGGATCCGAAGTAGAGGGAGCGGTTCAACGGGACCGAGGCCAACCGGAACCTCCCCCTCCGGCCTCACGGCTTTCAGACCTTCGACTGTTTCAACGCCACCTCTACTGTGACACCAAGTTCAGCCAGCTCCCCGGCTGCGACCACCTCCTCCTCCTCCACCATCAATCCCCTTCTCTTCACCCTCCAAATCCACCAACCTGATCGATGTTTGGTTCGCGTTTTTTACTGTTACTTCCCATATGCTTGATGCAATTCTTTCTTCTGGATTCGACCTGAGTTACGTTCATGATTTCATCTTTTTCCGTGTCAAATTTGGTCTTTCCGATTTTGATGTAAAAAAAAAAGGCTGTAGCTTTTGGGGTGTGGCATTTCTGCTACTCTGGAGCTAATGAATCGCTTTTGCCACTCGAATGTCGTTTGCTCTCTTCGTCTTTTCTGGATTCTGGTTGGGTTTATGGTTGCGACTGATGGCAGGCCTGGTGTAATGCGTAGTTTTAGTGGGCTTAACAGTATTGCAGTCAGGCTTTCAAACTTCAAATTCCCACTCCTTTCCCAGGAATCCAGCTCAGGCCATGTTAGATTAATCCCCTGCGGTCTTTAACTGGTGCAAATATTTTTTTTATGCCTAAAACTAACTTGTGAGAGGAAATGCAGATTATGAGTGCTGGTTTCACTGTGGACGTGCAGTTGACGATGAAGTAGCAAATGTTTATTGTAAATCATTTATCCATGTTGATAACCACATCATCAAATTTTCCCTTTTTTTTATTGCTAACCAAATTACTCAAACCTCTCAAGAATATTATATTCTACTTTACAAGAAACGTGGATTAGAGAATAAGTGGATCCAACCCTATGGCTTGACTGTTTAATAAGTACAGTCTATGATTACTGCTCGTATTGTTTGCTAAATAGATAGCGTTGCAATGTGATGTGATCCATCTTCTATTTCTATTCAGGATAATAAATGTGGCAGTTGATTTCAAGTTTAGCAATACTTTGAAGTTGTTGCTGAGAAGCTATCATATTTTTTCCCAGAGAGTATTTGTTCAGTTTTGATGCCAGGCTTTTGTTATCACTCCTATACAGCTGCTTCAATATCACCTCAATTCACTTATCCTTGCTGCTACTATATTGCAGAGGAGTCATCAGTGTGTTAATTACTATAGTCTGGTTATTTTTATTTCAGCATTATTAGTACAGCTTCTGTTTCCCTGTATCTGCTGTTATATCATACTTTGAACTGTTATTTCTGGGTTTCTTCTCTTTGCTTTTGTATTGCTGCTTCCTTTTAATATTATCTGTCAGCAATAGTCTAGTTATCTTCCTCGGTTGCTGCATTGTATTTTCTCTATTCTCATTTAGTTCCCTTTCTCTAGGTGGCTGGATATGCAGTTGCTTCTATATTTTCGGAGGTTGGCTTTATATCTATGTCTTATATGCATGGATAGGGGTGAGAGCATGGGTTGATTGGGTTGGTTCTAGACTAAAATCAAGAACTAACATAATTAAGGTTGGCTTCAGAATTTTGAATCTATAATTGAAGCAATCCTATCCTGAAACCAACTTAGAACCAATCCAATCAAATCGAATCGGTTCTGTATGGATTACAGGATAGAACCCCTTTTTTTTATTAACTTCATTTTTTTTTGTTATTTTTAATACATTAAATATTTTTTTTTTAGTTATAAAAGTTAGATGAGAAGCTAAGAGCCATCATAAAAATACTTAAAAAAGCTCATAATATTAATAAATATTATTGGATTTTTTTTCCTTTGAATGATACTATTCTGATAGTAAAGATGGTTTATGACTTATGAGATATATTTAATGTTCATAACTTGATTTCTAAGAGTACTTTATTTTTTTTTGATAAAAAATCTATAATCAGTTCTTGAGGTAAAACCAAAGAACTAACTCTTGGAACTGAGAATCGACCCCTTGAAAATTCTATGTTTGGTTCTCAGGTGAAAAACAATGAACTGATCCTTGAAACTAAGAATCAACATAGTGGAGGTCGGGTCCAAGATTTTAGATTTAAAACTAATCCAATGAGCACTCAGAACCGAATTAATCTGACCTTATCAAGGCAGGTTGGTATTAGTTCTCAAATTATTTTAACTTATTGCTTACCTTTATGTATAGATTATGTTATTTTTATTTAAAGTAAGAGGTTCCATTATTTTTTTCAAAAAAAGCCTATGATTAGCATTTCATTATCTAATATATAGGATCATTTAGGAAGAAATTTCCTTCGTGGCATGTAGTGAGTTGGTGTTGCATAAAATAAAAGTACCAATTTTTGTACCTAGCCCGAGGCCTTTGCTTGCAAATATCGATAAATCTTTTATAATCACTAATTCATATTCCTTTAAATAATTTTTTAACTAATAAATTTTTAAATTATTTTTTTATAACAAAAAAGAAAGTACAAAATCTCATAAAAATAATTCTTCATGCATCAGCAAAGGTAATCTATATAAATTACAAAGGAAAGAATACTATCCAGTAAACTTTCTCTTTCTCGATGCTACTTAATTTGCTAGAAAATCAGCTGCTTGGTTTGCTTCTCTATAAATATATAAGCACTCCATTTCCTAGGATGAAAACCTAATAAACTGCATGTTTCTTAAAAAAGAATGTTTATAATTGGATTGATCAATAATTCAAACTATAACAATGGATGAATCATCCTTCAAAATAATTTTAAAATTTTGATTCAATCCTGTAGATGTACTCAAATCCGAGCCAACTTTGTAAAAGGAGCTGTATAATTTAATAAATATATTGCTAAAGTAAGGATGATGATGACCTTTTATACTTTTTTTTTTTATCACTGCTACTGTATCAGAAGTTTTGGGATGAATTAGATTATTAAAGTTAATTTTAATATAGCCTGGCTGCAAGGAAATGTTTAAATTCTTAGCTAGCATAGCTTCCAATGTTTAATTACTCGGAGTAAGCTGGCAGGCTAGTTTAGCTCTTTACATGGGTCGGACCCAGTCGTTGTGCAATGGGGTCATATTGTCGGTCGCATCAAAAGCCCCACAAGACCTTTCTCTACCTTCCCGTCCTCTCGCGAGTCCCCCGGTGGAACCATGACCCGAAGGAGGAAGCGCGAGAGGCCCAGGGTCCCGCCCCCTCCTCTTTCCAAGCGGCTGCGGCGGCCGCCCGATGAGGCGGAAGGAGAGCCCGAGCAGACCGCCGGCGGCAGCGGGAGGAGCTCCTCCTCCCCCTCCCTCGTTATGGTCAGCGGCCTCCCCCCCGACTGCACGGTCCTTGAGCTCAAGTCCCGCCTCGAGATGTACGGCCCCATCTCCCGCATCCGAATCGACGTCGACGGCTCCGGCTACGTCGCCTTCCGCTCTGACCACTCTGCCGAAGCCGTCATCTCCGCCTCCCTCGATCCGTTCTTAGGCATCGCAATCCGATCCAAAAGGGTACTTCCCGCACTTTCTTTTCTCGCTCATCATATAGATTTTGGCGGCATTATTTTAGCCATAGAGCTGGCACCTACGGCTTCCTTGACTTTAATTTCCTCGAAATATGGAGAAATTTGAAATCCCCTTTCAAAATAGTGGTAAAGTCTTCGCCTTTCATACTTTCGTCATAGCTTGAACCACTCTGACTGATCCTTGATAGTCAAATTCGTAGCTTGAGTGAAGGAGAATCAAGTGAAGACTGGAACTGCGTGCATATAGCGAGACTGAAATTATGAACAAATGCATCAAGTCTTTAAAAGTTGAATGCTACTCCATTTGCTATTTGCATGCCATTGGTAATATTTCTATGACTTGTATTAAGTAAATTAACACAAAGTTCGAAATTTTATAGTCTTAATTGGATTATGTGAGGAGACTTGATTCAAAAATGATGTTACTATTAAGATTTTTAATTATGTTATTGTTGCAAAACAAAGCGAATCTACACTGTAAACTTCTATTGTTTAGGAAGTGTGGATAGTAGCAACATATTTTCATTGATAGTTGGATAGTTAGTTCGCATTGGTAGGAAATCTGAGGGTGATGTTAGCTCTTGCTTTTTGTCAATAAAAAGAAGTGTAATCTTTAGACCCAAGAAAGTATACAGAAACAACCACAATAAATGCAAACACGATGAAAAAAAAAAAAGAAAGAAAAATAAGATGATTGATAAAAAGAAAAGGAAGAGGGATACTGACTTAAATATTGTTGATGATGCTGTAGTTCAGTTAGCTTACCGTTGAATATGTAGCCCATAATCTTACATGGGAGCAAATGGAAAAAAAGATGTGGTCCAAGCTTTACTGGTGCCAGTAGAGGTCCCCTTATTGCTTTGATGTTGGGATTGTAGTGCTGCTTGGTTCAGGTGAAATTGGTTTTGGCTTTGGAGGTGAAATGGAGTGGGGAAGGAAAGGGGAAAGAAGGATGAGGAGGAGGTAATGAGAGGAAGCCAAGGGAAAAGAGGAAGAATCCTGAGCTTTTTGGATGGGAGATGATCCAATGATGGTTGTGGAGGAGATGGAGAAGTAAGAGACCTGTACATATTTTAGCAGCCTAGATGTATTGTTGTAGTCCATTGTACATGTGATATGTTGGATATTGTAGATCATTATCTACAATGCAGAAGTAAACCCATAATTGATTTTTGTGCTGGGAGTTTAATGGCTCAATTGATATGTGGATTATATTTAATTCATCTGTTCATCTCCATTATCAGATTATGTAATAATAAACAATACCTTAACATCTTAATTTGAACACAATTACCTTTTTTTATACTTAGTCATCCATAATAAAAAGCCCTATCAAGATATATAATGATATAGAGAATTTATAATGAACTCGTAGATAAGTTATGGTAGGAGTTATAGCATATATCATTGTTCTTTTAGCTCTTGTTTATTTCCAACTTCCTGGGGAATACAGCTTGGGTCTCAGGTTTTGGATGAGAACTTTTGGGATGCTCAGATGGAATGGGATAGATTAGACTTTAAAGGAAAACTAGATTGTCTTATATATGAGGAAACAGCGAAGCACATACTTGAATAACATGTGCTTACATGCAGATGTATGCCTCTGCATTGGTGCACAATAGGTGGCCAGCTGGTAAAAATTGTGTAGATGACAATGACACCCCCATGAGTAAGGCATGCCAATCGACACAGCAGCCATTGCATCATATTTTCTAGGAATTTCTAAGACCCATTTGCTGCCCGACAGTAGCATTTTCCCTCACTGCAATCTAACACAACAATTGACTTATTTGTGAAAGTATGTAGTAGGAGTGAATTTTAAATTATCTATTTTCAGAATTTAGTACCATCACATGAGGAACTAAAGCATAAATTTAAGTCTCAAGAAGTTCCCTATTTCTACTTTTCTCAAATACAAGACGACATCCATGAAGGTGTTATCTCAAGCTTCTTACATACTTTGCTACCTAAATTTGGGTACAAATTTAAACATAATAAAATCTTGCTTGTATATGATTTTGAAATGTAAGACACCAAAATTTTTCACTATTTTCATGACAGTGGGAAAATATTTTTTTCCTTAATTTCTAAAAATTTGTTTTTGAACTTCGAGGATTTGATGAGATGCATCGGGGATCATTCTTAATTTATATAAGTTTAATCAGCACTATAGAGAATCAGTTAAAAAATGTGCTCTTTTGGTGAATTTCTTAAGAAAGGATTTTGAAGTGTGTTCAGTTTTTGTCAACTTTGTAGTATCAAAGTTAAAACTTGTTAGAGGTTAGATTTAGCACACCATGAGGGAGTTTCCCTTTCATAACTCAAAGAAATGAAGAAATGATACAGATATAACTAAAATATATTGTTATTCATTAAATCTAACACATATGACCATTCTTGATTAGTTTGGCTAGAATCACAAAACTGTCAAAGCTTCCTAAACTTTTACGATTTTTCTTATTGGTTCTAACCAAAATTGATTGTTTCAGCCAATACATATTGATTTTGGGCAAATCTTCGAACATTGTAGTACATTTCGACAAGCCTTATTAGTCATAGAAAAGTGAACTATGTTTGCTCATTTGTTAAGACAACCAAAACATAAGCAAACTTGTGTTCATTCTGCTTGCTTGATCTTTATGAATTCTCTTCAAGAGTAGCATATTGTCACTGACCCATTGCCACCTTTCTAAATCCTTATGCACAACTTGTGCTTTGTTATTTAGGTTTTTTCCCAATCATTTAAGGCTTATTTGACAGTTGAAACTCCTCTCTTCAGACTTTGAGCCCAAATAATTAAAAGGAGTAATTACTCAAGTTGTGCATGAACCTATTTTGGGTTTTCAATTGAGTGTCCTTTTACTTTTTCTTTTCAATTGAGTATATCAACTCATAAAATTTCTTCAATCAAGTACTTATTCGACAGCCGTTAATGGTGATATGATGGACCATCCTATATTGCATAATGAACAAGGAAAAAATGCTAAGTGATGCTACATAGTAACTGAGATGGCAGTAGTGGAAGGTGAAAAATGGTAGTGGGGAGAGGATCCATGTAGACGTTGGGAGTGGAAGGTGGAAAAGATAGGAGTTTTTTTCCTTTATTTTTTCATCCTTCGCCAGCCATAGTGGCATGTAGGCATCGTCTTAGCATTTTTTTTTTTCACATCCATCATGTTAACTAGGATGGTCTGTCAATTCACTATTGATGGCCATAAAAAATGTACTTGATTGAACATATTTTATGAATTGGATACTCAATTGAAAAAAAAAAGCATAAGAACTCAACTAAAAATCCTAAATAAGTTCATGTACTTTTAATGTAATTATTCCTAATTAAAAAATGCACAGAGGCTTAGGGAAGGTTGTATTTGCATGTAGAAGTTTTTATGAGGCATGGCTTACACCATGAGTCTTACATTGGGATGCATGACAATATATTCTGAATATTTGCACAAACAATGGAAGGGAAGGTTGATTCATTTGTTAACATTTGTTTGATCTTGTCCATGTAGATTTAGAGCCAAGCTTTGAGTACATAGATATTTGATCATGAATGATAAATATTGAATAAAAACAGGGTGATTCTGATAAATTGACTAAAACTTTTATGCTCATTTGGAGTATACGTCTTTGGAACCTTGCTAATCAAAGCTTGGTATATGATCTGAACCAAGTGGCAATATCTAGATCTTTTTAGTTGCTTTGTTTTACATGAATTTTATATAGATTTATCTTTGAAAGTTATTACTACTGTGTGGCTTACGCCTAAAATCTCAAGGTTTTATGCATTGCCTCATTGAGAGTCCAGACCTCTGGTCTATAACCTCTGCCTGGTAAATCACCTCTCTTTGCTGCCTGTTCTGAAATGTTGGAACAAATTCAGGTTACTTTTCATCTTCATCTCTTTAAAGCTTTCCAGCATATGAACATACCTTCTCAATCGGTCTCCCCACCACTTTATTCTCAAACTATTCAATTCCAATTCCTCTAATTTACTTGTTTCTGCAATGTGTGTTGTTCTTCCATAGAAGTTGAATAATAAAAGGTAATCTTCCTGCACATTAAACTGTCAAATGTTGTGACTTGAGAGGTACTTAACACCTGTACCTCTCGCTATTAAGGTTAGTAATTCTTAGGTGCTATACTCATATCCCGGAACTGACCTGGATACCATGATTTTTACAGGGTCTAGTCCCTAAAGAAACATATTGCTTTGTTATACAGTCTGCCTTAATAGCTGCAAACAAGTTGCGTCAGCCACCTTGTTGTCTGATAGGCTTGTATGAGTTACAAATTTTATAAATGTTTCACTATAGATATCTCAGGAAATGTAATGGACTAGTGGTACTTGTCAACATTTTCAAATCAAGCAATGCATTTTTGTCTGTCATTTGTCATTTTCAGCTTTAGCCTGCCCTTCTTGTGTATCATGATTCATGAGCTAGCTTGCAGCCTCCTCTGTACCCTGACTTTTATTCTGTCCATTTCCAGTCCTTGACATTTCATTGACTTATCAGTTCTTACTTGCTTGGTTTTGAAAATTGAAGCACATGACAAATGTTTTTGCTGCTTTATGGAATCCTATTAGAAATTATGCTTATGATGAATGGTTCCTTTTTTTTTTTTTTTCACCCTTTGGTCTCTGTTTATGGAGCAAAAAGCAGATCATAGCGGTTCAAGCAAGAGATCCTGTGCCGGAATGGAGAGTAGGAGTTGGAGTTTCTCCCCCATCAAAGCTTCTTCGAGCAGAAGTACCCTTGAGTAAGCATGGTCGAAGTAATAAGAAGCTTATTGCAGGCATGACTACAGCAAGCACTAAATCTGGATCAGACCCGCCCTACAAGGGCAGGGAGATCATTGCCTATGATGATCTTCTTTGACAGCGAATGGGATCAGTTTGTTGGATTCCTGTGCATTATGTTTGGATCAAGCTAATGATGTACAAGTTGGTTTCCGTAGGAAAATTATTAAAGTGCTGGCGCCTAGGATTTGCCACCGTGACATCGGTGTTGTAATTATTAGCATATATGCTATGCCTGGTTGGTTGGTTCAGAGAAGCCCTTTATGTTTGGGATGTACGCTGCTTGCTGATTGACGAGAGGCATCCAATGGACTTTTTCACCTCTTGTCATCATTTATTGTGGCCAATTTTCTTGTCTTTTCTTTTGTCCCTAATGTGTTGATTTCAGTATCATGCACAGGGTTGGATTATATTTTGGCCTATGCTTTGCAAATTTAGCACACATGCTTTATTCAACTAGCTTGAGTTTTGTATAAGAATTTAACATGTGTGGAATACCAAACTTTTTGTAACAAATCCTTTGATGTGTTGGAATTAGTATTCAGATATTATAATGTTTTTTTTTTCTTATGAGTACAAGTCTTGGCCTAGTTCTGTGTCAGATGATGGGGCAAAGTTAGTCTTCGCTTGCAAATTCTTGTCTGTTGTGTGAGAAGACGACGTTGGCTCCCTGGCCTAAATATATATATATATATATTGCTTATGCTACCAAGGACTCTGAATAACTTGGGGAAAATGTCTGTGGTACCACGTGTACGCTGGTAAATTAATACATGGAGGAAATCTTGGACAGGTCTATGGTGTTTGTATTCCGAAATTACCGGCGTAGGTCTAGAAATTACCGCAAGTCTGTCAGGTCAGGTAATTAATGGGGATTTAACAGAGCCTTTTTAACTTGCATTCAACGCCACCCTAGTCATCAATGCATTCGTGCGCGATGCACCAAGATCAGCGGTGATGTACCTAATAGTCCTCAACTCAACTACGAGTGATGGATGCATCAGAATCAACCACAGTAACATTTAAGCTTCATTTAACAACCATTCTCATGCTCTTTGCTGCAATCTAACGCTCATAGAGTTCTTTATACAGTACTGGAGTTCTCAACATCTTTAACACTCTGATGGGCTATTTGGCTGAATCAGTACAGTTAAGAGAACCGTAAAACTAGTTTTAAGAGAACAACAAGGGGAACCTGTTCTTCATAAAACTGAGATCTATTTCGGGCTTTGCCATCACAGACACATTGGAATTTACCCCACCTTTATTTAAATCGATCATTTGGCTCGTTAGTTGAAATAAAACTCGGCTACAATCCAACGGAATCTTGGCCCATTGCAATGTATCCGTTACCAGTCTGCCAGCGATATGCGCGCATCAGAGTTGCAGGCGTGGCTATAAGAGAATCCAATAGGTCTCGCCTATTGTTGTGGGGACTTTGCCTGTCCTTTTTGAGCCTCTGTACCGGCTTAAAACGTTTAAATGTGGCAGTACCCGTGCGTCCGGGACTCACAAGTCTGGTACAACATACAGTGGCTAAAATGGAAGGACTCCTATGGCATTTAACGAGTTGGGCTCCCATGGCTCTAGCTACGCATGAGCAGGGTGTACCGTCCTGGCTTTGCACAAGGACCATAGACATGGCACAGAGAAGCAAGCTTGGACCCAATATTCACGCCTTCAAGAGCCTGGGATGGTGTGGGTTGGCTATTTGCTAGGCACTCAGTGCCCCCCGCTAGTTAACCGTAGCACTAGTACCCCATGCACTAGACCTGGGACGGTGTGGCTCTTCTGGCATCTCGAGCTGTTACACCAGGATTCAGAAAAGGCAATGCATGAAGAGGAGTGGTTTTGGTAGCATCAACCGCTATCGACACTGTGGTCCTTCACTGTTTTGGTTTTGTTTTTGTTTTCAAGGTTGCATGCATCCCAGACTTGAGGTACCTCATCTTAATTATGCTTCAGAAATAAAGAGGCTGTAACAAGGGATGGCTTTAACAGGCCTGCTGCTGTCAATTGCAGAGCCGGGGCCAACACGATAGAAGCAGCCACTAAATACGAATCAATGCTTCCAAAAGAAAGAAGAAAGAATATAATGCTGATGATGAAAAGTGCAAGGGTGAGCCATCTTAGTGCCATGAAGTGTATATTGGTAAAGCAAGATCTAAAATAGTTTTTAAGGATCTGGGCTTACGAAGATAGCCGAGTTGCTGATTGCTTAGCAAACTTTGCAGTTCCATCTGATGCTGCCAGAATTTGGATGGAAAGCTTTCCTATAGAGTTGGCACATTTACTTGCAATTGATGCGTGCGGAGTCTCTCATACTAGATTTTAACAGTCTTTTATTATTAAAAGAAAGACAGGCTTATGATGTATAGGATGGGGCTCACATTCCATATATTAATAGTTAGGGAGGACCATGCCCACAGGTAGCAACATCCACAATATTCCATGTCAAATTATAGCTCGGCCTTAAAAGCCTAAACAGATATATAGCATGGGGCTCATAATATACCTTTCCTTATTTTGTCTCCTGGAACACTGGTTGAACACAACACAGCACTTCTTATTAGCATATGTGTGGTTGAGAATGCTGTATCTGATATCAAATATTCACATAGCAAGCACTTCTATTTCTTGTTACCAAACAACCATTCTTTTTCATCAGGCAAAGATTAATTAACCAAACTGGATTGCAATGAAAGCAGACAGAAAGACTACCATGATGTCTCATCTATACATGCACTCTAAAACAATACCCCCCCTGACAATCAACCACAGTTCAGGTAAGAGACACATCCCAAAGCACAGAACTCCCTAGGTGGGAGGGAGCAAATGGCCAAGTCACAATTGGTATATATCTACAGAACCCTGCTCTACAACTTTGAATGGTCAGCTTAAATGTCCAAGTGAGGCTCATAGAAATCACAGAGGCAGGGCGACATGATCTCCTCCTCTAGCATTTTTAATACCCTGTTCATAGAGGGGCGATCGTCTGGATTCGCATCAGTGCACATTGCAGCTATATCAAGAATTGCTTCGACTGCTTCAACATCCACGTTACCACACTTCTCGTCAACAATTTCTTCCAACCGATGCTCTCCTGTTAACGTATTCAGCTGCAACACTTGGAACATTATTTGGTGGAACAAAGAAAGAAATATAATGGAAAAATATGAGAAATGTAGCTTTTACTCACCCAGCCAACAACATTCAGGCCCCTTTTGACAAAGGATGGATCTGTGGGTCTCTTTCCAGTGACTAGCTCTAATAAGAGCACACCAAAGCTGTAAACATCTGATTTCTCCGTTGCATGTCCATTTTGCAGGTATTCTGTTGCACAGAATGTAATATGAATGTCCAGAATTGCATTAGATGAACGTCAGAACCAGTTGGTGTAGGTTTTCTTTTTTCTTTTTTATCAACTAGGCTAAACTAATTAATGTCCACGGCTGAATTGACTGATTCAAAAGTTGGAATTCTTTACATTCATTCCATTAGAATTTGATGAATGATTAACAGTTGACATAATAAGCATTAACAGAAAACTTCCATAGGTTCAATAATGTTTTAGACATGCTTAGAAGTTTGTTTAGAGAATTTGACATCACAGGCAGCATATGATGTGGGAGACATAAAGTTATGAAAGATATTGAGTAACAAACCTGGTGCCAGATAGCCAAAAGTACCAGCTACAACTGTTGTAATATGTGCGTCATCATCTACAAGAAGCTTGGCAAGGCCAAAATCGGACACGTGAGGCTCCAAGCTTCTATCAAGGAGAATATTGCTGGATTTTATGTCTCTATGCACTATCCCCGGAGAGCAATCATGGTGCAAGTATGCCAGTCCTCTAGCAGAGCCCAGGGCAATTTTCATCCGTGCATTCCAGTTCAAGGGTTGTTCATCTTGCCCATGTTCTGAATATATAGAAATGGAAAGCATAAGTTAGTAATAGAAAGGAAAAAATTCATTGACTGCTGATTTTTATAACAGATAATAGGTGGAAGCAAACTAAATTATAATGTAGGTATAGATAAAAAATGGAGAGTGTATAGAGTTACTGACACATGTATAGTAATCTCAGGTCATCTATTGGTTTATTACTTACACTAAAAATAAGTAAACACAAGTAATTACCTTAAAAAGAAAACTAAAATGTTTCGATTAAGGAACCTACCATGCAGATAGTGGTCTAAGCTGCCCAAGGCCAAGTAATCATAAATGAGGAGTTTGGCTGAGGGAAGCCTACAATAGCCTCGCAGATTAACAAGGTTGATGTGTTTGATGCTACCCAGAATCTCGAGTTCCCTCTCAAAAATCTGATCAGATCCATCACGGTTCCGATCAATCCTCTTGACAGCAAATACATTATTATCATCCATCACGATCTTGTAGACAGTACCAAAGCCACCTGATCCAACAATATCATCTTCATCAAGTAGCTCCAGCTTTTTTATGATCTCCCCAGATGAATATGGAAGGTTTCCATGAAAAGTGATAAGTTTGGTGCCTAATTAGAAAGGAAGATTGAAAAACGTTAGGGGGCTCATAGGAGATAGAGGGAAAGGGAAGAAGGTTCAGAGGAGATTAAATAGTTTACCAGCATCTTGAAGAAATTGATTATCCACTTTTATATATTTGCCTCCAACCTTTCCTTTTCTTGAGAGTAAACAAATCCAAAGGAGACCAAGGACTGCAGCTAATGCCAGGGCCATTGTAGACATAGCACCTATTATAATCCCGTTGAGAAAATGTGTTGTTCTTTTTGTGGGAATTGGTTGGTTCCCTGATGATTTAACCCCAAGAAAGAGTGGAAACTGCAATCAGTATATTAGATAACAAGGTACTCCATCTTTCTCTACTCATTATAGAGTTAGAAAGAATAACAGAATTGTTATCTATCACCAATTTCAACAGTTAAAAACTCCATCCAAACTTGCCTGGTGAAGCAAAAGACTCTGGGTGCGGTAGAACTGCAGGAAAGCCCATTGAACCATGGCACAATTTCTGGATCGGCAAGCCACATAACTCTAAATTTCCGACGAACCTGCATCCATTTTGCACCATTATAACAACTCCAAGGAGATATCATAAGGGCTAACACACATCCATTCCCCACAAATCAAACTTAGTTTATGACTTATCGAAAATGATGATCAGTCTAATGTGAATGCATAAAAATGCACCGATCATCTATGTCTTGGAAGAGAAGGGATGCAACTTACGAGGTATTCCTGAAAGTGCCTAGTATTCCAACATTTGGGATTTCACCGGAAAAGAAGTTGGTGGATAAGTTTCTGTAATGGAATGCACCAAAAGATTTCACAATCCAAATGGAAAGTAGCAAAAACAGTATCATTCTAGATCAGCTAACATAGAGTAAGGTTAGAATGAGATCATTTTCTGAGCTTACAGGAAACGCAAGCGGGTAAGACGACCGATCGAGGGAGGTATCGTTCCCCCCAGCAGATTGCTCGACAAATCCCTGCATTTAATACCAAATCAAAAGAAAATAAGAGAAAAGATATCAAAACAGAATAAAAGGGGCTTAGAAGTTAGAGAACGTACAGGATGGTGAGATGAGTAAGCTCTCCGATCTCAGGAGGAACACTGCCTTGTAGATAATTAGCTCTCAGATACCTTCACAAATAGGGGAATGCAGCTCATGTAAACAAAAAAAAAAAAAAAAAAAGGAGAAACACCAAAGGACAATAAATGATGGAAAAATAGGAAACAAACAGAAAAGAGCATACAGTGCTCTTAGTTCAGTGCAGTTCCTGATCTCAGCCGGAATGGGTCCATGCAAGCTGTTCTGATGGAGAGCTCTGCAAAGCCTCATAAACAAAACCAGGCCTTTAGCTCATTTTCATGAAAAAGATGAAACCTTTAAGAATTCTAACTACCTCTTCCTTCAAAAATCTAAGAATACTCGAGAGACAGAAAAAGAAAACTTGGATAGGATTAAAGTCTTACAGTCTCTGGAGCCTCTGGAGCTTGCCGATGCTTGGAGAGATGATGCCTCCGAGTTGCATATAAGGTAGATTTCTGCGGCGGAGTGGAGATGAAATAAGAGACGAAGATAAAATGAGTGGAACAAGGGGGAAGAGAGGAAAGAGCTGGGATTACAGACATGGACCGGACTCTGAGGTCGGGGAAATGGCAGGTGACGCCGGTCCAGCCGCAGGGGTTTGGATCGGCCCGCCGCCAGCTCCGCAGCATCCTCTTCGTGTCATTGAACGCCGCCTTTAGCTCCAGCAGTGCTTTGCCTAAGTTTCCCAGAAAGCCACGGATCAACAACCGTGAAGAGAAGAGGAAAAAGGAAAGATCTTTGCCTCAGATTTGATACCATCAGGAGTCAAGGCGGAAGCGGAAGAGACCAAAAGAGCGAAGGAAAGCGATGCAGAGAGAGCCCAAAGCCACGGAGCCATTTGCCTCTCTCCCTCCCCGGCCTCTCCTTGCTTGCAGCGGAGGCCAGAAGTGGAGACGAGAGAGAGAGGAACAGAGAAGAGCTACAATGGTGGGGGACTATGTGTAAGTGTTCTTTAATTATGAAGGCGAACGCATGAGAGAGAGAGAGAGAGAGAGAGAGAGTATAGATAGGGTATAGGGTGGCATTTTCTCGGGAAGCGTGTCTCTTTTCTGAAACAAGTAGCCGTTGCGTCAAAGATTTCAAAGGGGCCTCCCACCTCTCCGGCACTCGCACGTGAGAGAGGATCAATGGGCTAAAGGCGGAGACCGGGTTTGTGGACGGGCACTGCACCGGAGAAACCCGTAACGTTTCGTTGCAACTCGCACCCCATTGATCGACGGCACGCCTTTAGATGATGATATGAATCATTGTTCCCGGAGCATAATTGGTACACATTATGGTGAGATACGAACACTGATGCAGCGCTTGAGACTTGGACGGCATTTGATGGTTGCTCTCTCCTCTTCGCTCCCCTCTCTCTCTTTAGTCGTGTATATTTTTGAATCACAAGCATTGCAATTATCTAGGGAGAGGTGGTGAATTCAGCTTTGTAGAGGCAAATTCAGCTAAATAAAGCTAGATTTACCAACTCTCCTTTTTATTTTCTTAAAAAAAGCTTTATTATTAGATTTAGAGGAATAGATTATTAAACGTCTGGTGCTTGCCAAACTTTTCTAACCCAAATAGAAAATGACGCAATGTATCCTCTTTAGGATGATCATGCTCAACTAAGAGAAACAGTCTTGTTGAGCTTTTATTGGTTTTTTCCCATCCAAATATTTTATGACTATTTTACCATAGGCCAGCGGACCCATAATATTTATAATTTTTTTTTTTTTTTATTTGAATGATGAGACTCTCTTATTGAAGATCTAAAACATGAAATATGATATATTATCTTTAAATTATTTAAATAATAAAAATTATGTAATTTAAAGAATTTTAGTTTTGCATGAAGTTGTTAAAAGCAACATATATTTATATATATAATTTTATACTATTTAAATTGTTCAATTCTTAAATCATTCAATGTAGAGATCAAATTTAAATAGATAGTTTATTTGAGTGTAGCTAAGTTAAGCATGTTCTTTCTCTCTCTCTATTCTATATATATATTAATTACTTGAATGTCTTTTTCGAGATTGTAAGGCTTTATCTTTTATCATATTATTACTATGTTAGAAGCCCCATTTTACAGATGGTGGCTTGTAAAATCTATATCTTTGAACCACTTAGTTCCTAGGCTAGAGCTTACGAGAGTTGGCAATAAATACCTCAACTTATTGAATTATAGAAGAGCAAGAAGCATATCTTTAGTTCACCCTTAGAAATTCAATAGCAAAGTATTTCTATATTTTCCAAGTATTTCTAAGGGTTGGGTGTTGCATCATGGAAGGAGTTAGGATTACAATCTCTCACATATGCTAAGCATATGAAAGTATAGACGTTAAAATTCTTAGAAATACAAACGGCTATGATCTATTAGGTATATTTCTTTTCCATAAATTCTATGAAGTATTTGTTTATGATTTAAAAATTTGAGATAAGACCATTGAGATGTCTAAGAAAATCAAGACTTTGAAGGTAAAAAAAAAAAATATTATATAAGTTAAATGCTAAAATGAAAGCAGGAGAAATACAATAAAATGCATCTTTATTTTTTTTTGATACATATATATAGAGCGCAAGTACAATTTAGTAGATTTTTTTTTTTGTTGAAGATGGCTTGCATATAAAAAATGCTGTGCCTAAGATGAGCAATATATATTGTTTTTATAATTTACTCTTTTTCTCTAATAATGTTCACTCTTTTTGAGAAAATATAAATCATAATAATTATTTTAGAATTTTACCCTCATGGAATTGGGTTTGGTGTTGCTTATTTTTGAAGATAGAAAGATAGAATTATGGATAACATAGAATATAAATTAGTAGGTTAAAGAAACTTTTATGTTTAATTAAAAAGTATATATTTTGATCCTTAAATTTTTATTTAAAATTTATTTTAATTTTTAGCTTTTGTTTGTTACAACTTAATTTTTCGTATTTTAAGCATGCGGCATTTCTGTTGTCTCGTTACATAAAGTCAGTTTAATTCCTCACATGTTATTACAACCTTCAATCCGTTTACAAATATACTTTTTCTTAAGATGGAAAAACAAAACATTTTTTTGTTCAAATATCTCTCTTTATTAGAAATAAAACAAGGTAAATGCACCATGAAAAATAAAAGCGAATTTAATCTTTAATCAAGCGGTGCCAAAGGATCCACTTATTTCACGGGCATGGCACGAGCCAAGTTGGCAGACGAAACAGAGAAAGGGGACGAAAAAAAAAAAAAAAAAATCAGCTGAAGGCCACAATTCTGGGCCGTGCCAAAACCTAGTTAGGAGCAGAAGGAAATTTCCGTTGGGTGGGAGGGTTAGTGTGGACGGAGACTTGTCAGAAGGGAAGGCGGCCATGGCCATGGGGCAAGAGGACAAGGACGAAGAGGAAGTCCGAGCCTGGAGCTGGGGCGCAGCCTCCGACGGCCAGCTCGGTACGGGCACCCTCGAGGACCAGCTCCTCCCCCAGCCCGTCCTCAACTTCCCACCCCTCTCCCCCTCCGCTGCCGCGCATCGCATCGCCCACATAGCCTGCGGTGGCGCCCATGCAATCGCCTTAACCGGTAAGGACCAAGAAATCCTTCGCTTCAAGATTTCATCTTTACCACTTCAACTCGGGATTCGATACTGCTGTGTGTTAATCACGCAAAAGCTCTCACCTTTATACTAAAACTTGTATCTTTAACTGTTTCAAGGGTTTGAAACGGGTGGCGTTAGTGATTTGCTTATCTTGACAAAAGTTTTATCTTTGATTAGTTTAGAATCAGTGTGGGTTGGATTAGTTAGGGTTTTGGCGGACATGTTCCTGTAGCTTAACTCTTTTCATCATGAGAAGGATGAATTTAAGGTTGGAATGCCAGTGGACTCCGTTTTCGGTGTATTAAGGAGTTTGACACTACTATATTAGGATGCTAAATTTGTTTAGATCTGATGATGTGCATGCGCGTGTAAAAACTGATGTATCTTACATATGATATATTTTTGGATTTTTGTGTGAAAATAACATTAGCAAATTACTTTGGCTAAAATGTTTGTGATGATTGCATTGTTTGCCATCTCAAAGTAATTTATAAGAAAACGTGAGAACCTATTCGAACAAAAGTTTTACTGCATGATACATGATGCCTGGCACGCAAGCACAGATGGTCTACAACATTGCAAAAGATAAATGTTTGGCATGCTAATTATGTTTAATAAGATCAGTTTAAAATTACTTACTGATGAAAATAGACATGTTTTGAACCTTTGACATATATATTCAGGTGCACATATAATCATCAAATCATTACTCTGCCCACCTTGATTATAAACTGCCTGAAAACGATTTCAGATTATGATCAAGTGTGTGCAAGAGACCTACCCTCTGTAATTAAGAGTATGAATGCCCTTTAATGACATATAAGATATATTTAAATTGTTTGGGAAATTATAATTATTTTCTCTAAAAGGAATTTGATTTTATGGCCAGTTTCTTTTTCCTTTCTTGAAATTCTTTGTTGAATATTATTTTTTGGTAAGTGTTTATTCATTATTTGAAGTGCTACTGCTTGTTAATGCTGTCAACTTTATGACTTCAAGTTTCTGTCTGATAGTTACTACTTAGTCATTTTGAAACTCTTCTAGTGAATATGGATCACATTTTATAAGATATGCATTCAATTTATGTCATCATTTTCTTATTTTGAGAAATTTCATCAGATTGATTTTTCTTCTTGTAGTGATCCTTCAGTATTTTCTTTCATGCTTATAATTTTGGAATGCTACTTGGCATTTCCTTCATAATTACTATGTTACTTTGATATGGATGAAAACTAATCTATTTTATGCTATCATGATATGATGTCCTATTCACTTTGACAGTTTTGTAGGTAATGGTAGGGTACTGACATGGGGGAGAGGTACATGTGGTCAACTCGGTCACGAAGAGCTGTCAAACTGCTTACTGCCGAAGCCTGTAAAGTTCCTTGAAAGCTTTACTATATCCTATGTTTCTGCTGGATGGAATCACTCTGGCTTTGTTACAGGTTTCTAACTGCTGGAACAATTACTTCCTCTTCTTTCCCTGATACAGACATTAAATTTCAGTTTTATTTTAATACTTCAAAGTGATAAAGAGAATATGAAAGAAAAACAAATATACATTGGACACAAGACAAAAAAAATTTATAAGTCAGCACTATATGCACTACAGATATAGCTGTCTATTACCAGAATTACTCATACTGGTGCATATTCGTATGGTAGCAAAAATACAAATCCATCATATTAAAGTTCAATCCTCAGTTCTGGTATATTACCTGTTATTTTTAATGCTGAATCTGCATTTGATAAGCCAGCTTTTCATTCTTACTGTTAGTATGTTGCTGTGCTATCAGAGCATGTTGTCTACTCATTTTCAACATTGCTTTTGATCTTTGCATTGATGGTTCTCTCTCTGTTTCTTTTCCCACTTTTCTTTTCCCACTTCTCAGATACAGGAAGACTCTTTATGTGTGGGGATGGCTCGTTTGGGCAGCTTGGAAATGGGGATTATCAGTCACATGGTTCTCCTGTTGAAGTCTTATTTTTTGCTTCAAATCACGTTGAGCAAATAGCGTGTGGGATGCGCCATTCTCTTGCACTGGTGACTGGTAAAGATTTTATTGTTTTTACGTCTGTTCATTAATTTAAAGATAATAATGCCAATTCTGTTTCAGTTGAATGTCAACAAGATTAATTTGCTTTATTTGTCAGCTTCCCTTGCAAAACCTAATAGAGAACCATAAAACACGATGGAAACTAACATTTTCTTTTATCAACTTTAAAGAAGTGTTTCTATCTTTCTTTTCTTTTCTTTTCTTTTCTTTTCTTTTGGGCAGAAGTTTGAGAAATTGAACTTGAAAAGAAGCATTCAAGATTTAATTTCATGAAACTCTCCACATTGTCTATCTTGCAACAATTGTCTGATATGGATGTGTTTGGACATTGATTGGTGCCAAAAATCTATTTTAACATAGTTGTAGTCTCACACAAGCTCTTTTTCCTCCCTCAATTTCCATTTTGAGTTTCAAATGTAAGAAAATTTTCATATCTTCCCACTACAAATTAATTATAGTATAACTTGATGTATACTACAGTTTAAACTTCATTCTCATTCTGTATTCAATTATAATGATCCAATAACTATCCATAAACACGTCATGTTGCCAGTTGGACATCATAAAAACAAGTTAACTGATGTGTCACAGATGGAAGAGTTTCAAAATTCAGTACAAAGAAATGACACAGATGATGAGAATCTATCATGCACATGCATACACAAATCTAATATGCTAAACTGAAGCAAATGCTCTACATGCGTTCCATATGTCACATGCTAAACTTAAAACAAAACACTATATATGCGAGGACAAAACAAATTGGCTATAGTGAAAACTGAAAAGTAAAATTAGGTGGGGAGTGGTCAAAATCTATCATGCCAAATAGAATTATTAGCTAGTGTCCCAGTGTCAGACTAGATTGGAGTATTTGAATGTCACTAACATAAGCCAAAGCACTAGATCATTGAGAAAACAATGTACTTTGACTTCAAGAAGGAGCTCGATAAGTATCAATTACTAATATGTTAAAACATCAGTAACATGTTAATCATTTGAGTTCTGATCTGGTGGACATCGAATTTTGTTTCAATTTGGCCAGAAGGCTTAGATGCAGTGTTCTATATTAATTGAGGATTGAAGTGTCAATTAGTGTACTACCAAAAATAATGTCAATCAGTCTGTCGTATGCTGTGTAATTATAAGCAAGCACAGAAGTTGCTCTATGCTTAGTATACTAGAAACAAAGAGGAGAAAATATTAATATCAAGTTTTAAAGAATCACACATAGTGCATGTGGCTGCTGTCTGTCAAAGGTTGGCAGGATAATGGCATCTCTCTCTCTCTCTCTCTCTCTCTCTCTCTCTTTCTCTCTCTATCTCTCACTCGCTCATTCTCGCTCTTTCTACTAATTAGAAGCACAAAACCAAGGTTTTTAAGTAGACTGTGATGATCCGAACCTGAAGGGACTATACTAGACTGTTAAGGAACTGGTACTTGGTATGCCCCATATACTGACCTAGAAAATGGATTAGCATGTTGTATTAACGCTTGGTACACCTGTACTGGTGGAGTGCTGGTATGCATGCCGGTCTCAGTACCTAGAAACTTGCAGCAAAATTTCTAAATTGTAAGGTATGCCATGAATTGTTGTCTTATACTTCGTCAAGGCAACCCTTGTATAATGCTAATAATCTTAGGTCTCTGTACTCACCAATTCACCTTATAAATAACTTGGCATTTTCTCTTGCCAAAGTATCTTGGCCAAGAATAAGACGCCAAGTCTTTGTGATGGTGGATGTTATATCTAGTGCTGGCCAAAACCATGACATGTAAATGGAGTAAAGCTTGTTGAAAGGCTAACCCTGAGTTTGTGTTGCATGAACACTCCAATCCATTGCTGGGCCTGGCTTATGTGTATGTGTAATGCCCTCAGTTCAGTTATCTTTCCCTAACCGCAACCATAATTCTGCATATGTTGATGATAGTAGCATCCAGCAAGAATATCAGAATATCATGTGGATATAAATCTCGACTCAAGTTTCACATGGTGGCATGAAAACACATAGCAGCGGCTAAGAATATGTTGGCAAGAAATTATAATTTTATGATTGATGTTTCTGAAAATGCTGTAACTCAAACTTGTGGATGTTTGATTTTATGAGAGTCAAACATATTACTTCATCATTTGAAGATGTGTAAATTAGTTATAATTCAGGCTTCTAATATTTTTATGCTTACATTTACAGTAAGAACAATTATTTGGTTGATATGAGATTATATAATGTGGATCTTTGTCCATGAGTGGCTCAGGAATCAGAAATTGAATTTGTGGATTTGTAATTACTGACAGCATACAGTATCAGATGCAGGATCATCAGGCAGTTTGGTCTATGGTTTTGGTTCTGGGAGACATGGGCAGATCGGTATGTTTGAATCTGGAACCCAGAAATCACATAATTTTCCCAAAGTTATTGAAGGATTTGAGAATTGTGAAGTTGTTGGTATATATGCCAATGGAGATCGTAGTGCTGCATTGTCTGGTAAATTCCGCAGATTGTTTTTGTTTATAATAATGCTCATTCATATATCTTGTGAAATTAAATGTAACTATTTCGCTTTTATATATCAGCTGATGGGCAATTATACGTTTGGGGCAGACGATTTAGTGGAGGATCGGATAATCACATTCCTCAAATTTTGCCTTCACCTTTGAGGATCACTCAAGTTGCTCTGGGATGGAATCATGGTTTAGTATTAACTGGTACATATGTCAAGATAACTCCATATATTAAGCTCTATTTTGCAGCACAGCATGTCTAAACTTTCTGGACTATATTGCAGATAATGGAGTATATATGTTCGGTGGGTCTCGCCATGGGATGCTCAGTGGTTCTGCACAAGTGAACCCAATGCAGCAGGCACTGGTTCCATCTGCCCAAGGTATTATCTTAGATGGTAAATCTCTAATTTTCTTTTCAATTTCTTGCCTCTGATCAAAACTAGATTAATGAAATGCTGTGAAATCAAAGCTTGTGCCCACTTAATCCGAGAGGCAAATAATCTATTTTTCATCAAGTCATCTGTGATTATTGCTAACAGTTTCTTCAAAGGCCATTGGATATCTGTCTTCTAGAAGAAGAAGAAGAAGAAAAGAGCCAAAAAACTGTCCTGACTGCCAATAAGCATATCTTTAAGTGTCTCCTACTCCAAATTTTTTCCACTTAACAGTCTAGAGTGGTTTTTCCTAGTCCTCAAATTTGCAAGAAACCAACAGACTTAAAGGCCTGAAGAGGGAATGCCAAATCTGTTAAGTTTTGCCCCCTGACAAATGAAAGTTTCATTCATTAGGTTCTTGAAGAAGAAAAAGGGTTACTTTGATAAGGGAAATTGCACGCAAGGGTATGGAACTTCTAATAATGAGCGAGAATCGAAGTTCTATCGGAAGCATATTTGATGTGCGTTCTAAGGTGGGCCCTTTTTTTTTTTGGTTTTGCTTGTGGTGCATGCCCACATTTTTTTCTTCACAAGGGGGTACACGTCATGATTAGAGTTCTTTGGATTGTTGTAGTTGGCATGAGTAAGAAATGGCTAAAATGGTAGCTTGTCCAACACCCAATGCAATTTATTTAGTCTATTAAAGTTTGCAATTCTGTCCCACAAAATGGAACATTTTGTGAGTCAAATTATTTGGCACCTTATCTTTGTGTCTATTGAATACTTTTCTATGACTAGCAGTTGGCAAGTCATCTAAGGCTAGCATTTTAACAGCACCAACTCTGGAGAGGGTACCCTGCCTTGATGATGAGAAGGTAGTGCGCATTGCAGCCGGTGCCGAGCATTCTGCTCTTATAACAGGCAAGCTAATCCAACGGATTATATATTTATTCTGCTTAAAACAGTCTTTAAGTTGTGATGTTTCACTTGGAAATTAATTATTTTCAGAGAAAGGAACAATCATGACATGGGGCTGGGGAGAACATGGCCAGCTTGGATTGGGGAACACGTGTGATCAAATATGCCCGCAGATAGTGAACATAGACTTCAAGGGATCAAGTGCTTCTGCTCGACTAGGAATTTACTGTGGCAGTGGATTTACTATTGTGGTGAAAGTAGACTGAAGATATTGTGAAAATTATTGGTTATTCTGTAATTCTATGGTTCAACTGGTATCAGTGTCTGCTTCTTCTATGAAATTTTGATTCTTATAATTTTTTTATATAAGTGAACTATGGGAGCAAAGACCGATATATTCTCATGCACGCATACACACGCACATTCCCTCATGCATTTACGCTTGCAATGAAATGATGGTTGTCTTGATATTGTGATCCCCCACTAACTAACATGTGAGTTAGGAGGTGGATGCAATAATAAGCAGGCATCTCGAAACGTTTCCGCGTTCAGGGAGCAAAGACTTCGATTGCTTTGAGGCCTTAACATGGACAAGGACATCTCCCTTGATACTGGAGAGATGCTGTTTTATATTTTTATAGTGGCTGTCTTGTTATATTTTGTGCTGCAGCTTTTATTTTTTGTACTGGATGCCCTGCTGAAATTTACTGCAGATTGTGTCTCATATCATGGTTCTATTCTCTATAATATAGTCATTTGTTCCATTATAATAATGACCAACTGGTTAAATATTCATAAAATAATTAATAGCCATGATAACCGAGTCCATGCAATAACTTTGTGGGACTGGATGATTGGCATAGGGCGGCAAAGGGAGAATGGAAATCATTCTTTCCCCTACGACGGCAGGGATTAATGTGTTGCAGCACACCCTGTCATGTGTGGGGGTAAAGAAGATTGTCACTTGTGTTGAAATCTAGCAAAGGGTTGTATGATTGTGGTTGGACGGATGTTCATAGAAAGCAATGCATATGGTGAGGTTTTTGAAACCATCCATCCTAGACTTCTGCAGCCGCTTTGGTCCGTCTAATCCTTTCGGTGCCAAACCACAAGCCTTGTCGAATCTCCTGCCCGTGCAGCCGACTTGTTCATGGGAATAACATTTCACTTAATTTTAATTTGTCATATCTTCTTCAAAAACATGACCTTTAAAGAGGATCATTAAAATATAGAGAAAGGCCAGATGGTAGATTGTGGTTGTATCATCTGCAGCTACCCAATTGTTTGTGATGCTGCTAGAAAGGCGATCGAAATAGAAGGAAGAACATAGAAGGGAGAGAAAGCAGACTGAATGGAGTTGGAAGAGAGTTTCATTCAATTTGCAAGGTTGAGATCAACCAATGCTTGCAGTTTCCTGATGTTTGTGGAGAGAAAGAAATCATTGTACCAGTGCTTTGTGTATATAAATCTAGTTAGATATTGGCGTAACTAATTTACCAATATATATCATCAAAGTGCACTGTTACAATGATTCAAAACAAGGTGTTGAGATGATGTAGTTTAATATTATGAAAAAATAAAAGCAAATAAAAAATTTTTCTTATATTTGATGTATAATTTTATGGTGTAGTGATTGCAGCACGACTTATTTTCAGTACATACATTATCTTATTATTATATAGATATTTTGTTGCATATTTATATCTATATGTATAACAATACTTGCTAAGCTATGAGCTCATTATATTAATCATATCTTCTACAAAGTTTGAGGATCGGAGATAGAGCTGAACTTGCGATTGGTAGAGAGAGATACTGTGTCGATAGATGAGTTGGACTTGCGATTGGTAGAGAAAGATACTGTGTCGATAGATTTGACTACATATTACTATTATGTAGGCATTTTCATACTATTAAGGATAATAGATTAAGTGTTTGTTTAGTTTTATGACTTGAATTGTGTAAGTAAAAGATAAATAGGCCTTATACGTTCTTAGAGTTTCACTCTAAAGGTATGTGGTCATGTTATGACATCTCGGATTGGTCAGCAGGTTGAGGGCGTGACATTGCATAAATGTTTCGACTTTCGATGACTTGACTTTGTAAATTTGTAAATGACCATTCTACCCCATCTAATATCACAAGCTTTTTTTTTGAGCAATACCTAGTGTTGGAAATATAATTTATATAGAAATGCTTAAGTATTCCAAACAACAATCAAAAAATGATTTGGTGTGTCACACTTCTATTAAAGCATATTTTAAGACAATCCTATAGTAGTAATAGCTATCAAAGCACAGCTCAACTTCAGTCATCAATAGATTTGTACCGATAGCGGTGTTACGAGAAGAAAGTGGAGAAGTGGAATGAAGGAAAGAATGAAATCAGTTAGAGTGGTGACTTAGTGGATAATTTGATGTAGATTAAAGATAAAGAGAGGAAGCAGAATGATAATGAGGTGGTCGATGATATAATTTGTTAAAAGAGCACATGAAATAATCAAGAGAATAAATGAGCAAAAAATCTCTGCGATTTTCTAATGTTTAAAAGTATAAGTGTTATGAGTATTTATTTTTATATTGTGTGTATACATTAAAAAATTATAAAGAATCGGTATTCTAGAATCCCTTGCTTACCACATACAATGTCCACAAGTGCGAGGTATGAATCTATTGCCTTGCTACAATGTGGGCGTTATATCACATCTCTAGGTTATCAGAGATTCTTTGAATGCTTCCGAAAATATAAAGCACTACTCCATAATGTCCCTTGTCTTCCATCAGTGCAATATCATTAGATTTTTCATGCAGGAAGAAAATACTCATAAGCAAGGGAAAGAAAGGTGACTTATCACTCTGGAAGACGAATAAAATTACAGCTCAGGTTTACAGCTCAGGTCTAACAATGCAATATGGATCGATTTTATGCAATCTAGACATAGAGAACCTAACCAGTCTTTACCAATTATATTGGCTAGTAGGCTGTGGAAGGAAAAATAAGATCGGCAAACATCACTTCACTCCTATTTTGCATGCTGCAAGCAAAGATGCTGATTAATTACAGAGCTAAATGAAATAAATTTTCTCCAGTCTCTATCTATTTAGTATGATATTTACATCTCGAAGTGCAGGTTACAGAATATCAAGGGGCTGGCAAGTCCAAGACTGGATCTGATTCCTTTCACTCAGGTTATAGAAATTTGACGGCACTAAACTTCCGCCCCAGCTGATGTAAGCTAGTCTTACCAAGAAAAACAATGCTCATACGGTTGCAGGTATATACCTTATAAATACTCTATTACATAACGACAAACAATAAGATATGAGAATGCTACTTTCTGGTGGTACTTGATAATTTTATTTTTAATGTGAAATTGCTTAAGTGTGAACTAATACATCGTGATGCAAAGGTGGCATATCTTCCACATCCAAGCTAGAAGATGCGGCTGCGATGGCATTCCAATCACTTCGACAAAGTCAATTCTTTTGGAAAGAGTGTTAAGCTATTTTGAGGATGGAAGGGCCTAGATCCAGGGTGCAACACTTGCATGCATACTAGTTTCCTTTCATTAATTAAAGGATATATGCTACTATCTGTCAAAGATCTCATGATTACTTACGCTAGAGAAGGTTGTTTCTTAATTCAAGAGGAGTCTCCATGGTGATTTTAGATCACCAATAGAAATGATTACTTACGCTGATTTTAGATGACCAATAGAAATGATTACTTACGCTAGAGATGATTACTTACGCTAGAGAGGTTGTTTCTTAATTCATAGATCACCAATAGAAATGATTACTTACGCCAGAGAAGGTTGTTTCTTAATTCAAGAAGAGTCTTCATGGTGATTTTAGATCACCAATGATTTCTATTTTAGAGTGATCTTACCTCAGTTATCTAATAACATCATGTTTGATATGCTATATCTTATTAATTAAAATTTTTTAAATATTTATGATTAAATTGTTTAGTATGTCATGAGAATCTAAGATTATGGTTATAATATCAAAATGATCCTTAATATATTTTGCAATAGGAATGGCAAATTGATGGGTATTTTTTTTTTATTATTCAAACACATCAAAAACTGAAATTAATTTTTAAATCAATTTTTTTAAAAAAGGTTGAATCCGAATACGTAACTGAACCGATTTATTAAACCCGCAACGAAATCATATCTGAACCGATTATGAAAATTAGGTCAAGTAAAAACTAGTTATTCTACCCAAATTAGATCCAAAATTAAAATAAATATATTTTTTTATCATAAAAATAAAAAATAAATTATAACAATTAAAAATATAATAAAATTTTTAAATTAAAATAAATTAAATAAGATGCATCCATAAGTTTTTTTTAAGGAAAAAAAAACTAAGACATAACATAAGCTATAACAATTAAAAGTACAATAATTTTTATAACCCTTAGAAAATCAAATTTTTCAGATACCCCATTATCTAAACCCAAACCAATCTGGTTTAAACTGGGTTTTAAAATCTCAAACCTGAAACCAACCCGAATTTAATTTTTTACCATCCAAGCCTATTTTTTTTGGTGCGGTTTGGTTTGGATACCTGCAAAAATCCTATTCATTGCCATCCCTATTTTGCAACTATCATGATAATTTATTATTGGTTCATATTATTTATTATTATAATATTTAAATTAAATTATAATATTATTTTTATAATATTATATAATGATATAATATAGTATAATATTATAATTAAATTTTAATATAGTTATAATATTATAGAATAATATTATTATATTATATTATATTATAAATATAATATAATATAATATAATAAATATTTTATAATAATAATTAAATATGAAAAATATTAAATGTTTTTTGATGGGCGAGAAGCACTTTAGTCCTCGACTCTTATCTTAAAATTACTAACTAGGGATGATATTAAATTCCCATCTTCAAGAATGAGCATGTGATTGCTAGGTTGAGCTATAATTCTAGAGGTGTAGATGATTTAAGATCATTGCCATATAGGATCGTCAATATATAACTAGCGTCCTTATTACCTTCACTTGAATCATCGTTGATTCTAGATGGATCACTCTATATCAAATGATTCCTAAGTTTTTTTTTTTTTTTTTTTTGATGAAAAATTTATTTAGCCTAAGTTAAATCTCAAAGTTTTTGGGATCTAGTTCATCTAAGAGGTTGGGATATTTATTAATGTTGAGACCATATTTCTTAAAGCTGATTCTATCCTCAAGGATTGGACAAGAACAAAATATTTTTACATGCCTTTTTTTGAGAAAGGCTATTGACAGCGTAAGTTTTGTTGTTTCCAAAGCATTAAATAACAAAACGACAATAATATCGATTCATATACTAGATAGCCTGGTCAATCTAATGAGGTATTGATGTGTTTGAAATAGCTGTTGACCAATGATTATTTTATATAGTTGCTAGAAAATGACTACTAAAAAATCTTTCATCAACCAATCCTAATGAGACCTAAGTTGAAATAGGATTGTTTAGGGTAGACCAAGTAATATTTGGATAAAAAGAGATAAGAAAGGAGAGAAAAGTAATATTTATAAAATCATAAATATATCCTTTGCTATGAAAGGAGCTAAATTAATTTGTAAGGATATAATTGAAAAGATAGAGCAAAGATTATAAAACATTTTCCTTCCTTTTTTTTTTTTTCCTAATTTAAGGGATTAAAAATTTTAAACTTTTGAAAAAGAATAAAAGAGATTGGGTAATCCCATTTCCTTCCCTTTCCTTCCAAATAGAAGATTTTACTCCTCTTCTTCTTCTCATTTTTTTCCATACAAATAGACCCTAAGAAAGTTGCCCTCATTTTAAATAAAAGTTTAAATACTATAATATATAATAAAAATGATATGATGAAATCAAACTTATATTAGTTATATATTTAATTAAAATTTATATACTGTATAAATTTATTATTAAATTTAATGTGATTTTTTGTGATTGGTTTCATCTTATTTATATAATACTTTTAGTAGCCTGATAACAAAAAAGAAAAAGACTTACGAAAAAAAAAAAAATGGTAGGACAATCTTTGGCTTAAAATATATATATATATATATATATATATATATATATATATATATATATATAGTTCGGCTCTCGGTCAGAGAGGGAAGGCCTGACATTGATTCTGACGCCTTGCAGGCCCTTTTCCAAATTTTTGCCCTCCCAATACAGCAACACCTGGGAGACCACTGTGAGAATCGAAGACATCCACAAATACAACACGAGAGGCGAGCTATTTCAAGGCACGGAAGCCTCGGTTTTGGCTTGGTGGTGTGGCGTAGCTTTGGCGACAATCCCACTGCCGCTGCAGGCATTGTGGTTGTAATACCTACACCGGACCTGATTCATTTGATCAATCGGACTAAACCAACTCAAGTATCAAAAAAAATAAAATAAAATCATAATATGTGAGAAGATAAACTCGTCTTTCTTCCAGGACGATCTGTAAGAGTAGGATAAGGCTTATCTTTAAGCCTTAATATTAATCTAATCTAATCCAAACCTCTCTCCCAATTGTTAATGAAGAGAAGGAGATCGAATCTAGGATTTATAGAGAGATTTGGGCACAGATTAGATAGGGATTAGAGAGCAGAAACAGAGGAGAAGAGACTTTTGTCTTGTTCATTGGATTCGATTGGGATTTCGACTGGTAATCTTCAAGAATTTTTATTCTTTTGCCCCTCCTTAGATCCACTACAAGAAAATTGCTTCTTCATGGCAATCAAAGTTGTCACATATAGTAAAAATTTCATCACTCAAGATTTATTGTGATAATAAAAAGTACAATTATTGTTATAAGAAAGAAATTTTATGACAAGTAATTTTATCGCAAAAAATTTAAGTCATCATATATATTATAATTTATGACTACTTTTATTATCAATAAAACATTATTCGTTCGTGATAACTTTATTTATCATTGCAGAAAAATAGAATAATGATCAAAATATATTGTCACCGATGTTATAAAACATCATTTATTACTGTTTTTGTTATCACATAGATTATGCTTTAGGTAGCAACAATATTTGTTATCATTGAAAAATGATTTTGTGATGATTTTTATGGTCACTAATATCATAAAGATCATCATCACCTGTACCATAATTTGTGACTGCTCTCATTGTCATACAAACTTAATTATATAACAACTAAGTTTGTTTTCATATACAATTGGTTTACTGATAAATTTTATCATCATAGATGATATAAGGACCGTCACCTGTAGCCTATCATGTGATGGTTTTATTGCCATTAATAATACACTTATAAGGACCATCGCCTGTACCCTATCATGTGATGATTTTATTGCCATTAATAATACACTTATAAGGACCGTCACCTGTACCCTATCATGTGATGGTTTTATTGCCATTAATAATACACTTTAACAGTAACTTGTAGCTCAATCCATTATAACTTCTACTGTCCCAAAAATAATTTCTACTCTCTCAAAACATGCATTTACATGAATTTCATAATATCCTCACAATTAAGAACTTTATAATACTTTAAACTCAAAGGTACAATATATATTAAATAAAAAATATTAAGCAATCATTACATTACTTTTTCTCAAAGTTTACAATTTATTAAAACTCATAACTAGAAAAATAAAAAAATAAATCTAAAATTTCAGATCTTCAAATGTCCAATCAAGATATGTGCCCATAATATCCACATTTGAAAAAAAAAAATTGTGATGTAAGACCCAAAAAAAAAAAAAAAAAAAGAAAAACTTTACATTAATACTAGATGAGGAGGAAGCTAGGTGAGGGAGAACATGGTGCTTACTGTAGACGATGACGGCCTCTTTTCTCTGTTTAAATCATAGATTGATCCCCTTTGTGCGTTTAATGGGAACAATAAAAATAATGAAATAAGATCAGGAGGAAAAAACCTTAATGCTCCATCTGGTTCACCGTTGAAGGTCTAGTAACCACCAAGTGACAAATTCCGATGGATCACGATAGGATCAGCAGAGCAAGATTGATATATATTTTTTTTTTCTAAGAAAGTTGTTTCAAACTTAAAAGAAAAATCTCTTCCTTTTATGATGGAGAAAGATCGTTTAGGATTTTATTTTTGATTTTTTCTTTTATTTTGGGAAAGCTATTTCACACTTTTTTTATAAAAAGTATTAGTCTATTTTTTTAAAGATATTCTTGATCTTCTCTCCTATGTTTTTGGAAAATTGATTAAGACCATTATTTTAAAAAATATTTATTCTTCTTATTATAAAAGAACTTTGTTTGGGAGTTGTTTTAGGAAAATATTTTTTTAATTATAAAAGAAATTTGTTTAGATTTTTTGGGATTTTTTTTAATTTTTGCAAAAGCTATCCTAATACTTTTTTTTGGAAGTTTTTAACCAAGAAAATCTGTTCAAAGTTTTCTTAAAAATAATTCAATTTTTTTATAATAATTGTTCTAGATTTTCTTTTGAAATAATTTTTTTTTATGCAGGGGAAGTTATTAGGGATTTCTTTTATTATTTAAAAGAGAAACTTTTGTGATTTTTAATTTCTCTTTTTTGATAGAAAAATTAAAGTAGGTACGTAATGGGAAAATTATAAAAGATATAATTATTGAGTGATGGTTGAGTCAGCTATGCAACTATTGACATAATAAAAAAATAGTAGGATCAAATGGTTACTCCTGTTATAAGATTGATAAACTCTAAGAGCACCTTTGTAAGATTTTTAAAGCTTAGCTCTATTATACTGTTAGTGTGATAACCCAAATTTAATTTGAAATTAGATGGGAAAGAAATGTGTTATATGCTTATAACTGCTATTAATTAACTTCCACTCTAGCTTTTAGGCCACATGGTTTCGGCTCACGCTTGTGGCGTTACCAATGGTATCAGAGTCAATTTGAGCGTGCGAAAGTTGGTGGGTATGAGGAAAGGGCTACCATGAAACGGTGGTAGAGTATGGTGTGGATATAAGGAAAGGGCTACCAATGGTGGTAGAGTCCCGCTATGGTGAAGAGCCACTCTTGTAACACCAATGATCCGGCTCGAGGGTAAATTCTAATTAGCTTGTGGCGTGAGACGAGGATATCACATTATAAGGGGAGAGATTGTGACATCCTAAATTTTAGTCCTATATTGTATGGGAAAGAAATGTGTTATATGTTTATAATTCAAGTTCACCGGCTACCAATTAACTTTCATTCAAATTTTTGGGCCATGTGGTTTCGGCTTGCTAACAAAATTAATTGTACCAGCAGGTGGGCTTAAGGTGTTACAGTTAAGATACTCTAATTTTGAAGATTCTTTCAATTTATAAGTTTTTCTTGATTTGCAGAGATCCAGAAATTAAGAAAATCTTATAGATTGAAAAAATCTCTAAAATTACGGAATCCTAATAATTACTTGTAATATCTAATATTTTACTCCTACTATTTGGGTTATTATCATAGGTAGTCTTACACATTGAAGAAATTGCATCATCTATATTTAATATGATAAAAATAGAAATTTAATTCACACCATTTGAACTAAAACTAAACTCTTGTTGTACATTATAAATTTCATATTTATTTTACGTCAAGACGAGTGTCCAAAAATTTCATAAATTTTGATTGCTTGTTTGATATTTTTATTTATACCAGCCAAAAATTGGTCTAGATTCATTTTAAATGCACTTGGAAGCTGAACCATGGATACTAATCAAAAATCTTTATTATTTAGATTATATAATTTATAAAAGTTTATCATGATAGTCATCAAAGTTAGCTAAATACGACACAGTTAGATAGTGGAGGGACAAGAAAGGTTATCAATATTTTATCATAAAAAAAAATTTATTAAATCATTTTATATGAGAAGAATAACTTGTAACATATCATTAAACAACTTGTGTGACTTGACTAAGGTTTCATAGGTTATAAAACTTTTGACAAAATATATTGTGACAAATAAACTTTGTCTATATATAAGTTTTTTATACATAGCCGGTCCCAATTCTGAATAAAAGAGAACGGTTGTGGTAAGTTGACGATTGACATAAAACTATAGTCATACCTTATGAACATAACCCCAACTAGTTCGGGATTAAGGCTTTATTATTATTATATATTATGATAAATAAAAAATAATTATACGTGACAATAAAAACTTGTGACAAAAACTATCATTTTTTTTTGACAATATCAGCTTGTAATAAATGGTAAATAATTTTGTGTAACAATTTATGTCATTACTAAAAAAAGGTTTAGTTACAAAAAAAAGTTGTAAAAATAGCAAAACTCAAAAATATCTTTTGTGACACTTCCTTAAAAGTCATCATAGATTATGTTAATTTCTGTGACAACTATTTTTTTTGTCACTAAAATAATTGAAGTATCAAAACCAGTGACAAGCAAAAAATCTTGTCATAAAACATACTCTTTTTGTTACAAGAATAAGTTGTAACAAATTAATTTTTGTTATGACTTAATCTTGTTGTCATAAAAATAAAAAATGAATTGAATTTACTGATAAGTCATAATTTCTTGTAATAGATTAGATATCTTTAGTGATAAGATTTTTGGTGTTCAATGAAAAGTTGTACTAGAAGAGTGATGATCCTTATGACATTAGGAACAACAAAAGTCATCACTAAATCAATTTTTAATAACAACAAAGATTGTTGTCACCTAAAATATGATTTACGTAACAATAGAAATAGTCACCAATTATGATATAAGTGATAATTCTTATTACATCGATGACAATAGGAGTACCATTAATCTTTTTTTTTTGTGATGATAAATAAAGTTGTCATAAATAAATAATCTTTTAATGATAATAAAAATAGTTACAAATTATAGTATATATGGTGATTTTTAAATCTTTTATGATAAGATTACTTGCCAAAACATTTTTTTTTGTGATTATAATTATTATCATAGATAATTAACTATATGTGATGATTAATATTTTCATAAAAGGAAAAGACTTTTAGTGACATATGTATATGTGATGATCCTGGTGACTTTCTATTATCATAATAAACCTTCAGTGTTTAATTTTACAGCTTTGATTGCCACAAAAGATAAAGATTTTTTTTTTAAAAAATTTAATGATGGATGCCCCAACGAAAGATAAGTTTTTTTTTTTTTTCCTCTGTAGCGATGGATGCCTCCCGGCGGTACAAGAGAATCCAACGCCCAGCCAGCGAATAAAACTAGCAGCACCACGCCATCACCCTATACCCGGCTCCTTTACCAATTCAACGTTCTTGGAGAAGATTGGTGCAATTCATATAGGGTTGGTGCGATCACTGGTCAACTCATAAGCACCGTGTCGGATCGTAACTCAGAGTAATATTAAAGGATCTATCAGGCCCAGAAAGCGAAGGCCTGATGTTGATTCTGACGCCTTGTCAAAAGGTTATCCTCTCCATGGTAGCAACACCAGGGAATCTACTGTGAGGAATTGAAGACATCCATAAATACAGAAAGACCTCTTCTTCGCTCCACGACTCGATCAAGAGAGGCGAGCTACTAGTTTCTAGGTATGGATGTCTTGGTGTTGGCTTGGTGGAGTGGCCTGGTTCTGGGTGCAATCCCACCGCTGTTACAAGCATTGTGTTACTGGAATGATGCCTTATTCTTGGCTTCCCTCAGGCTGCGACCGACCAGTACCAGTGGAAAAGAAGGCCGTGCCAAGCTTCCACCGGGTCACATGGGGCTGCCCTTCACAGGGGAGGCCCTCGCCTTTCTTTGGTACTTCAAGATCCTTCGCCGGCCGGATGACTTCATCAAAGCCAAAATGCAGCGGTAGCCACTGCTGTTCGTAGCAAATTTTATTCGTATTGCACTTCCTTCTCTTTCTTTCTTCTTTCTTTTTTATTTGTTTCCCTCCCGAGGGTCCATCCAATTCAAGAACTACTAGAACCTACTAGAACGAGCACGGCTCAATTTCCACCCCCCCCCCCCCCCCCCCCCCCCTTCTTTTTTAATAATTTCGGGGGATTACAGGCCTAGACCAAAGCTCTGGGACGTCGAATCAAAGCAACAAAGAGCCAATGTCTTCTGTTTCAGTGGGCACCATAAGCTGGCTACTCTACAACGCCTCAGAAGTCTTTTTGAAAGCAGGCACTGATGGTCTTGGAGCCATGCTGCTCATCGTGCGCCACGACCCTTCCCTTCCACAACCTTCTTCCAGTGAGACCGGTCATTGGAGGGCACGACCATAAGGAGAGAAGGGTGCTAATAGAACAATCGTATCCAAGTGACGGATTCAACATGGACGCTTCAAAGATTCATGCTAATCTGATTTTCTCTAGACTGGCACCTCCTCTTCTCAACAGGCTTTGAGATTTATGTAGCCACTACTGTACTGCACCTTCTCAAGATTTGTATTGTAATTGCCTGCTAGATGGTTTCCCTGCACATCCTTAAGAATCAAGCTCTGACACTATTTATTGTTCACGCAGCAGGAGAAGAAGAAAGAGGGGAAGAAAATAGGAGAAAAACAACACACAAGATTTTTACGTGGTTCAGCTCGATAGATTTATATCTCCAGCAAAGACGATAAAAATTTTATTAAGAAAAATAATTAAAGATTATAATAATTATTTCTTGATCACATATTCTCTTTTATACAAAACTCTAGACCTCCTTATATCTAAGGAAACCCTCTTTTAGATCTTTCAATAGCCTCTGAGTTATCTTAAAGGTTAAGGCTACATGTATTTATATAAAAGAGAGATTTACAATGCCATACATAGAGTAGGACTCATGTTCTCTATATGCATAGAAATATTTCCATATTGTGCTTGCTTATCTCTAGACAAACTCTAACATACTTTTGAGAAAGCTAAAAAATCTGAAATATTCCCAGCTCACAATTTTCATTTCCATCTTGCTTTAGGCTACAAGCATAGACCTTATAAATTTTTCATTACCTGAAGACAAACAATAAGATATGAGAAGGCTACTTGCTGGTGGTCCTTAGCAATTTTATTTTTAATGTGAAATTGCTTAGGGATGAGCTAATTATAAATCATAACGCGAAGGCGATGTATCTTCCACATCCAAGCTAGAGGATGCGGCTGCGATGACATTCCATGCACTTTGACAAAGCCAGTTCTTTTGGAAACAATGTAGCTCGTTAAGCCATCTTGAGGATAGAACGCCTTTGATCCAGGGTTTGGATACCGACAGCAGTTATTTGTAGATTAGTTTTCTTCGTCAAAAGATGCATGCCACTATCTGTCAACTTGTATGATGTTAGAGTAGGGGAAGAGTGGTTTCTGCGATTTCCTACCCTTAAAGAAGGTATTTAGTAAACCAAGTAAGGTCATCACGGTGATTTTAAGTTACAGTAATCTTTATTTCCAAATGATTTTATTCTTGATTATCTAAGATCACCATATTTGATATGCTATATCTTTATAATTAAAGATATTTCAATACTTACAATTAAATCATTTGGTATGACATGTGAATCCAAGATCATTATCCATGCAATACAAAAATACCCTTAATATATTTTACAACTACCACGATAATTTAACATCAATTCATATTATTTAATACATAAGATAAATTATAATGTTATTTTTATAATATTATATTATGATATAATATTTTATTATATTATAATTATATAATATTATTATATAATATGATAATAACATATTGTATTATAATATTATAATATAAAAATATTATATTATATTATTATAATATAATTTAATAATATTAATAATATTATATATTAATATGAAAATAGTATCACATGCTTTTTTATGGATTATGGGCATTTGGGTCTTGAAGTCTCAGCCCAGAATCGCTACTTAGGGCTGATTTTAGATATCGAACCTTAAGAATGGGTATAAAATCCCTAGATTGAATAGTGATTTTGGAGGTAAAGGTGATTTAGGATCACTACCATGCAAAATTATTATGGTACAACCAAATACGATGATCGGATCATCTTCTTTTAAATCATCATTGATTTGGGTGATCGACCCATACCAAATGCTTCCTATTTTTTTTTTCTTTTTCTAGATGAACATATTACTCAACTTAAAGTTAAATTTCAAAGTTTTGGGATCCAATTCATTTGAGAGACTAGGATTTTTATTAATGTTGGGACCATGTTTCCTAGAGTTGATTCTAACCTTGAGGAGCAGACAAAAACAAAATATTTTTACATTTTTTTATGAGTAAGGGTGGTACAGAGCAAATTTTGTTGCTTCCAAAGCAATAAACTAAAAAATGACAGCAATATTGATTATGCTACATGACCTGATCAATTTGATGAGACACTTGCCATTGCTTTTTAAGTCAAAAAAAGGCATTGTTTAGAAATCAAATTTTTAGACATTATCTATAATACCTCTATAGTCCGATTTCGGATGAGAAAAGAGAGTTGTAACTCAAGTTCACCAACTACTAATTAACTTGCACTCGATTTTTTGAGGTCATATGAATTTAGATAGTTAATAGATTAATTGGACCAACGGATGGGCTTGAGATATCACGAATGGTAGTAGAGCTGACCCGTGTATGCAAAATTTGGTGGGCAGAAGAAAAATGTTACCCATAGGATGATGGTAAAGAGAGTCCTATCATGGCATGGAACTACTCCTGTAGCACCAACAACTCTGCTCAAGGTATATTTTGATAGCTTATAGCATGCGACGAGGACATAGCTTAATAAAGGAGAGATTATAATACCTTCATGGTCTTACATCGAATGAAAAAATGGTTTGAAGAGTTATTGTCGGGCCCCTTCCCGACGGCATGATTTCTTATGAAAATTGGGTAGAAATCTACCAGTCTTTATGCTAAGTACCATAAAGCCTAAGCGATCCCTATCCAATTGCCATATGTTGCATGCACAAAATGCTAAGTCTGCTAAAAACTTTTGACCTGTTCAATTCATTCATACTATTCATAAGATTACATCACAATTTATTTCATCCTGCTCAGATAACATAAGATTTTCTCATCTATTCATCACATGATTCTAAGAATATAACTTTCATCACTATGCTGTTATAAAGACCATATACACAAATTCATTCTACAACAAAAGTCATTTCTCATAACCGCCCAAGTCCAAAATACATCATAGGGTTACAGTCATACACATCCATCCATAACCATATCAAATACATATACAATTCAAATAACATAAGTCTATGACATCAATCCATTTATCCACATCTAGCAGCCCATATCAAAATTAGGCATCCAAAAGCCAACCTGCTAAATCTGATTTGTAATCCAAAAATTTCAACAATAGAGGGGTGGGACATAAGTCCCAGTGACTGGATAACCATCTAACAATGGAGAAAAGCTGAGAACCACATTATAGCACTCATAATAATACCAACATAACATATTGCGATCGATACATGAATCTTTATAAATGAAATAAGTTAACGTATAAGTTAGCTTATGCTTCCAATAATATAACTTAAATGAAGAAATATCACAATTACAAAATTTCATGATGATGGGTCAAGGTGTGCGCCACCAAGGTACGTTCCTACTACCCTCCCAGTGTACTCTCAGTGGGTGAGTGTACTGAGCGCCGAGGATCCCCGCACCATATGGCACCCCTCACATGTGCGGTTCACCCCAGGTGTGAGCTTGCCCCTTTTCCCTGGGCCTCCTGCTTGCCCCTTCCATGGGCCAATATCTCTGAGCCCCCTCGGGTTATATAGTAACCTAGCTCATTACCGAGCTGTGATTCTTGCCCCATTGGGCTACTTGCAATCTGCCCCACTGGGCTGATCTAGCTTGTACTCCCCCTGGCCTCGGGATCATAGCACGATCGAGTCGCAAGGAGGTACCGGCTATAATAGTGTGTGCAATGCTCACGCTATGGCACAATCTACAGGGTGATCAGCCCCATAGATGGCCAAATGCTCTTTATGTTTATGCTGTAAAAATAGTCCCATATAAATTTATAATTTAATATACAACCAGCTATACTTTCCTTGAAACATTGAATTTTATGCATGCCCATGCATCTCTTTGAAACATAAATCTGAAAAGTAAATTCCATGCTTTACTGAAACATGTGTTTTTATCCAAACCATGCTTTTCATGAAACTCTATACTTTGCTTTGAAACATGCTCTAGTCCATGTTTCCTTTTCTTTTCTTAAATTCATGCTTTGCTGAAATTCATGCTTTTTTTTTTCTGAAACTTATGCTTTACTGATACTCACTTTGCTTTGAAACATGCTCTAGCCCATGTTTCCTTTTCTTTTCTAAAACTCATGCTTTACTGAAACTTATGCCTTTTATTCTGAAACTCATGCTTTGTTGAAACTCATACTTTTTCTGAAACTCATGCTTTGCTTTAAAACATGCTGTAGAAATATAATAACATTATAACCGGGTTCTCTTCTCCCATATTTGACTACTGAAGATACTATACTTAGGATGTTACACTCTATTTTGTAGCAAAATATCACTATACTGCTATAAAATATTTCACAAAGCTAGATGAAAAACCCACTCACCTTTTTGCTATTTTTCTCTTTTCCACGGTTGCTACCCCTCTTGAAAAGGCTCCCTTGCCTGATTTCCTTGACCTTTTTGCTATTTTTCTCTTTTCCACGGTTGCTTCCCCTCTTGAAAAGGCTTCCTTGCCTGATTTTCTTGACCTCAGCAAAGATGGGCTAAACCATCATGTTTTCTTCTTTTCCTTTTCTTTCTCTTTTTCTCTTCTTCTTCTCTTTTTCTTTTCTTTTTCCTCTTCTCTTCTTCTTTCCCATGGTTGGCTGAACCTCTCTTCTTTCTTCCTTATTTTTCCTCTTTTCTTTCTCTTTTCTTACGGTGGCTTAAGGGCTAAGGAATGGGAGTAGATTTTTAATACCCTTAGAAATTTTTATTTTACCCCTCTCTACTCTTAAGTTACGCTTTTTAAAGTCCACATGGCTTTCTTTTTGCCAAATATTTTTACCCTTCAAATTCTTTTTTCTATTTTACCCTTAATCAAACTCTCAAATGACTTTTTATCAAATTTCACTTATGCTCCTGGTCAATTTCCGTTATCAGATGAATGACAAGGGTTACCCACTTTTTATACAACATGGATACTAGCTAATGAGAGTGAAATTGTCCTCAAACCACTTTCACAGAAGATTTTTATCCACCTGAAACCTCAGTTAAGCGTGCTTGGGTGAGAGCGATGGGTGACCTACTAGGAAGTCCTTGATTAAGATTGATTAAGAGTGAAATTTGTCTCAAACCAACTCCACAGATAAAATTCCCACAGTAGTCGACTACATAGTCGGCTATTGTGGCCAAAATCTTTTCCAAACCACTTTTACAGAGTGTTTTTCTTTTTCAAAAATCACTTCCCAAGCAATTTACAGCAAGTTTTTTTTTACAGAGTGTTTTTCTTTTTCAAAAATCACTTCCCTAGCAATTTACAGCAAGTTTTTCCACATTAATCGATGCATGATTCAAGATAATCCACTTGGTTGGGGAACATAATAGATACAAATACGTATGAATATATGACCTAGAGTCGTAGGAAAAAAGATAGATGTTATTGCGGAATTGTAAAAAAAAAGATGGGTTGGGGGTCACACTAGATGTATGTAATCTTTATAAGTCTAGCCCATGTTTCGAGGAATGATTCTAGAATCCGATTCAATATAAAATGTGGGTGGTTTACGTTATGAAAGAGTCGACTGAATAGTCGACTACTATGGTAACAACAATCTTCCCAAGCCTTTAATAGAGTTTTAGGGTGTTAGCCAACTCTAGAGTTGGCTAACTACCCTTGTTACTCACCAGAATTCCACGGACGAAAATATTCCATTCGGACTACTATGGTAACAACAATCTTCCCAAGCCTTTAATAGAGTTTTAGGGTGTTAGCCAACTCTAGAGTCGGCTAACTACCCTTGTTACTCACCAGAATTCCACGGACGAAAATATTCCATTCGTTAGCTGGCTCTAGAGTCCACTAACGTATTTCCTCAAAATGACTCTAACCTCAAATTCCCTTCCCTTTCTTTTTTTTTTTTTCCTCCAAAAGCCATTTTCTCTCACAAAACCTTTTCCAAAAGTCCTTTTTATGCATTTCAACCTTCAAAATTTTCATTCCAACTTCTCCCAAGGATCAAAAGCAACTAGTAGACATTGAAATCATTTCAAAAACTTCAATTATAAGCCCAAATAATTGATTTTATCAGCTTTTTGGAAGGACCATGGAAAAAACATAAATTAATTTTAAAATTTCAGCTTTCACATCTTTTCAAGATTTTTCTCAAATCATTTACATTAGAAGACTAAACTAACAATAAAAATATATTTAAAATATCATTTCAAGACTTTCAGGTTCAGAATATTATAGTTATAACTCAAGTTTATCTACTATCAATTAATCTAAATTTTAAGGCTACGTGAACTTGGCCAGTTAATAAGTTAATTGGGCCAACAGGTGGGCTTGGGTTACATTACTTTTAAAGATGTGGTGAACAAACGATAATTTATGCATAATTCATTATTTTATAAACAATGAAACTTACTCTAGAAATATCAATTTTTAAAAATTCACTATTTTTTTTACAATAAAAGGGAGGGATTAACTATCCAATTTTTTAGTTCAACAGGGATAGGAGTAGTGCTTTTCTCACGTAAGAAAGCCAAGACATGATGAGCAAGGATTAAAGTAGAGTATATTAAAGGCTAGTTAATGCCTACATTCTTGGAAAAAGTAGACTGAAGCTAGCAATGCAATGGCCAACCAATTGGAGAAATTCAGTAATTTCAAAGCATGGCCTCATTTAACCTTACTTCTTATGCTCCTATCCATGTGGAATGCCTTTTCCTTCGTTTGTTTAGATGCCTCATGTGGATTAAGTGTAATACCCTCACCTAGTACCCATAAGGTAGGAAGAAAGCTTGACAAAAGCTAGTGCAAGTAATATTTTTGGGTAAATTTTTATTAATGATATCTAGTGTTGAGTTAACTTTCTAACACATTAAGAATCATTTAAAACAAAGGTTATATGAGGGAGTAATAAGCACTTTAATAAATATATATCAATGCCAATGAAGTTCCAAAAACTTAAAAAAAACTATTCCACAGCCCATAATTTAGTGACGAATTTTATAGTTTTTTAATCTAAATTTTGGTGTCTCTTTCTTCCAAAAAGTCATATTAAATGAGTTAGAAGTCTAGTAAAAATTAAGAATGTATTTGTTTAAAATATTTATTTGATGTCAGTCACTTTAATTTTTTTAGGAAGTTGATAACTCAATAAAAGTAGGAATTCTATTAATTTTAGGAAATTGGTATCCTATAGGAAGTAGGAAACCTTTAAGCTTTATAAAACTTCTCTATAAACAATCTCCAATTGAAATCTTTTAAAATAAAAAATTTATTAAAAAAGTTTTCAAAGATTTTCTTCAATATCTTGGTTAGAGAGATCTTTTACTTGTCGTGGCATAAGACTACGATTTGGTGATAAGAAATTCTACAGAGCCTCTTACTCGCATCAATTAGACTTTGTTTTTAGTATAGATAAGAGTTCCTATCATGCAATCATTTGTACATTTATTGATATTTTATGAATACATTATATGTTAATGATTTAAATAATTTGTGAGAATTTCTCTATTTTATCATCATATGATGCTATTTTTTCTTTATATATAATTGTGTTACATGTTATCATTTGTATCAGACTATGTACGAGATATGTTATTAAATCATTGTCAAGCTTTATCGACAAAAAAAATGAAATTTTGTTAAAATTCAATTGGTTAAATAAGAGGTATTTGGACTAATCATGAATTATGGATTGTCTTGTCATGGGCAGGTGTATATGGTATTGAAATGCCTCCATCATGGTAGGTTGTACATAGACTGAGATAGGCCTGCTGTTGACAAGTTTTACATGATTAGTACAATACCAGAAAGATAATCGTTGTTAGATCTGAATATGTTAATCAAAGAGAAAAGAATAACTTATTTGAAAATGCCATTATCTAGAAAGATTATTATATGATAAATATATTTAGAATTATTAAATAGTAGTACGTGGCACATATATATTGTGGTATTTGAGCATCAACTAGTATATTGTGTTATTTTTTGGTTTTTTTCTAATTAATTTGGTTTGATATTCAGTTATTTTATATTCTATATTATTTACGTTGGTGTGAGTGTGTAAGATTCTTATCGAGATGTTAATTCATATAATATTTTATTTTTTTAAAAAATAATATAGGGTGACTAGGATCTAGATACATGGTAACGTGAACAAGGACCAAGTAGATTAAATTGATTATATTATTTTTATACTTATTATAGTATTTTTTATTTTAAAAATTAATAAAGATATATTATGTTATCTTGAAAATTGATAACATTAGACAGAGAACATGCTATGGTGTCATGCGTCACATTCAAGTTGGGCCCCCACGAAAATGCTGCCTTTGTCTTTTTGAAGCAAAGGCATATATTGCCAAGTTATGCCGCACCATAGATGCCTGCCGGCGGTGCAAGAGAATCCATCGCCCAGCCAGCGAATAAAGCTAGCAGCGCCACCCTGTACCCCACTCCTTTGCCAACCCAACGTGCTAAGATAAGATTGGTGCAATTCATAGGGTTGGTGCGATCACTGGTCGACCCATCAGCTCCGTGTCGGATCTTCACTCAGAGTGCTAAGGTCCTATCAGGCCCAGAGAGCGAAGGCCTGACGTTGATTCAGACGCCTTGCCAACGCGCGCAGGCCTCCTTCCAAAAGCTTGTCCTATCCAGAACGGCAACACCTGGGAATCTAGTTTAGGGAATCGAAAGCATCCATAAATATAGAAAGATATCTTCATCGCTCCACGACTCAAGAGAGGCGAGCTTCTGGTTTCAAGTCATGAATTTCTCGGTGTTGGCTTGGTGGAGTGGCCTGGTTCTGGGTGCAATCCCATTGCTGTTGCAAGCGTTGTGGTACTGGAATGATGCCTTATTTTTGGCTTCCCTCAGGCTGCGACCGAGCAGTTGCAGTGGAAAAGAAGGCCGTGCCAAGCTTCCACCGGGTCACATGGGGCTGCCCTTCATTGGGGAGACCCTCACCTTTCTTTGGTACTTCAAGATCCTTCGCCGGCCGGACGACTTCATCAAAGCCAAAAAGCAGCGGTAGGCACTGCTGTTCGCAGCAAAATTTTATTTGTATTGTACTTCCTTCTCTTTCTTTCTTTCTTTCTTCTTTATTTGTTCCCCTCCCGAGGATCCATCCAATTCAGGAACTACTAGAACCTGCTGGCCAAAAAGAGGCTGATGAGGGCTCGTCTGATAGTCTAGAATCACAGCTGAAAAAGACTTAGTGGAAAATTATTAATTAGATTCTTTGATTCTGTAGAGATATCCACCATCTACTCAGAACAAAATTGACATGGAGCCAATCACACGATGGTACGGGCTTTCAAATGCAATCTCTATTTAAGGCATGCAAAGAGTATAAATTCAGTTATGTCCAATTATAAATGCTATGATTGGCTTTTCAGACCATTTTACGTGATGTCAACCCCAAAAGACTTTTATTATCATTGGGTCTGCCAATTTACATAAATCATAAATCTTAACTCACTCTAATGCTATTTCTCACAACTTAAAATTTTATCAAAAAAATTAATTAAGAAATAATATTTAAATTTGTTGACGCTACATAAGTATCTAAAATAATTCTACCATGTATGTATATATGTACGTACACACACACACATATATATATATATAGAGGACTTAAAACATATCAGCATGTGCTTACATATTCTGTTATAAGCAAAATTCACAATATAGCTATCTTGTTTCATGAGAATATTTGAAGGAATTACTTGTTACCATATAACATTATTTAATCTAAAATTAATAATTTGCAGATAACTCAAGCAAGAAACCTATAATGTACTTAAAACCACTAATCAATGCTATCCACATTCTATGTTCTCCCTATTGAATATATAGTAGCAGTCTTTCTTGATAGAAATATCGCTAGGATTAAAAATATAAAAACGTTTTATGAGGGAAAGAACCTAAATAATGATTGGAAAATTTCCAACTCCAATTTTAGTCCAATCTGCTTTCTATAACATTAACTCAAAATCACTGAGTTAAGCTAAACTATTTTGAGAATGAGTGCAGTGTGGAGCCAAACATTTATAATTCATAGAGATAATAAAATCTCAAATTCTCAAAAAAGCAGGACGTATTTTATCAGCTTCTACGTGCAGTGGTTCCGCAGTTAAGTGTTATTATAGGTTTCATCAACTTACTTAAATCTTGGTCTTCCAAAACTAAAGAAGGAAGGAAAGAAGAAAACTCAACGAAATCTCGGTCATATTGCTTCTGACATTATTATATGGATTTTCTGCACCAGAACTTTTTTAAGGACAAGTTTTCACAAATTTCAGTTGGTCCAAGCCAACACTGCTTTACTGCTGTTTATATATGTAATGGATGATTTGTTGGTAGGTATGGAGAAGGAATGGGGATGTATAGGACCCATCTTTTTGGGTCTCCTACCATCCTCACATGCTCTCCGGCCAGCAACAAGTTTGTGCTCAAGTCCTCTGAGGACTTCCGTATCCACTGGCCAGAGCCTGAGCTCGTTGGATTCTCCTCCATGCCCAACATGGAGGGAAAGCAGCATGCAAGGCTGAAGAGCTTTGTAGTCAATGCCATCAATCAACCCCAAGCACTCCGGCGAATCGCCCACTCGGTGCAGCCACGTGTCGTGTCTGCGCTCCGCTCTTGGGCAGAGAAGGGCACCATCAATGCAGCGATCGAAACCAAAAAGGTTCGATCTCCTTACTAATGGAAAAAGGCCATCATACGCATAGTTCTAACATGAAACATCGAGTAAAATTTACGGCCTAAATTTCAGGTGACATTTGAAAATATATGCAAGATGTTTGTGAGCATGGATCCCAGCCCACTCACGGATGCGATGGATCATTGGTTTCAAGGCGTAGTTAAAGGAGTCAGAGCATACCCGATAAACTTTCCAGGGTCAGCAGCACACCATGCTCTCAAGGTTGGAGAATTTTGTTGTCATTTTCTAGATATTAAATCAAGTACTACGCATGTTTCTCGATTTCTCTTTTTCTCTCTTCCTTTAAGACTCGTACTGGATGGCGAATTCTATTTGTGTCTAGCAGTGTCGGAGAAAGCTGACTGCGGTGTTCAGAGAAGAACTGGCGAAGAGGAAGGGAAGAGATCAGGAGGAGATCAATGAAAACGGTGACTTGATGGATGGTCTGATGCAATTCAAGGATGAAGAGGGGAAGCAACTGACTGATGATGAGGTGGTAGACAACATCGTCTCTTTAGTCCTCGGAGGGTATGAGTCTACATCACTCACTTCAATGTGGGCTCTCTATCACCTCTCTAAATCACCAGAAGTTCTTCAAAAGCTTCGGGTAATTCAAACCACTTTCCGAGAAATGGTCCTCTTTTTTTTTAAGGAAATCGCGAGGGAGGAACTTCCCCCACGAGCAAGAGAAATGGTCCTCGTGTCCCTATTGTTAAGTTGTTAATCACGCACGTCGTCATTTCTTTTCGTGCAGGAAGAGAACAAGATGATAACCGAGGGGAAGAAAGGGGAGTTCATTACCATGGATAATATATTACAAATGAAATACACAGCCAAGGTCTCGGATTCGCAATGGATTAAATTTTTTGCAAGTCTAAACATGAAATTAAGTTAATATTTTCTTTTCTTCTTTTTTTTTTTTGAAAGAAAAGGTGGTTGAAGAAACAATAAGGTTGGCAAACATTGCAGCCTTTGTTTTCCGCGTCACCAACAGAGATATTGAATATGGAGGTAAAGGAAATGAATTTTTTTGGTTTCCCCAACTCCTATACCCTGCAGTGGATCTATGTACTATTTTAATATCTTGGAATGCCATGCAGGTTATAGAATACCGAAGGATTGGCAAGTTGTTGTCTGGCTTCGATCTCTTCATACGGATCCAATAAATTTTGACGATCCACTGAGCTTCAATCCTGACCGCTGGAATGTAAGCATAACGAAGAACACATCAGTTACTGGTTTACGAACAAGATAGCTGTTTTAATTGACTGATGGGAGCTTGTGAAACTTGAAGCAACCTGCAAAGCCTGGAACTTTCCAAGCGTTTGGAGGGGGCCACAGGATCTGTGCCGGGAACATGCTTGCACGAATACAGCTTACAATCATTCTTCACCATCTAGCTCTGGGCTACAAGTAAATGTCTTGGACAACTCTGTTTCATAGGAACAACAGATAAGATGGGAGAATGCTTCATATTGGTAGTACTTTGACATTTTTTAATGCGAAATTTCTTAGGTGGGAGTTACTGAATCCTGATGCGAAGATGGCGTACCTTCCTCATCCAAGACCAGTTGATGGGGCTGCCATGGAATTCAGCGCGCTTTGAGAACGCCGTGTCTACTACCGAACCATATCTACTGCAAATTGAGTTGCCTGTTTCAGCTGTCCTGATTTGAGCATGTGAGGTTCTAATATTGGCTGTACCAAGAAATTAAAGTTGAGTAGGTTCTTGTCAAGTGATGGTTGCTTTCACCTGTAAGTGATCTAGGGGCGAACTTCTTGCATAGATGCATTTGTGTGCATAGAAATGCACGCTAGTCGGTCTTTGATCTGTATGAACTTTAATAGTTGATGATCGGACAAAGATCATTATGCAAGTTCTCTCTCGCATATTTCACGTTTCGGCAGATAAGGCTTCCTTTCGCAGCCCTCCTTTAATAACCTTGAACCCTGTCAACCTTAACACAGAGAGCACATGATCTCAAGCTGTTAAAAAACAGATAAAAAAAATGCATCAGGCTTAACATTCCCATAAGATCAATCAAAACAGTGATTTGGTCGACGGTCTAATCCAGATTAATTACAACCGTGCGAACTCTGACTCTGCCTTATCCATTTCTATTTCGTAAATCATCTGTAAATTCTCTCTTCTTCTTTATAATTAACAAATTTGGGAGAATCTTCTTCTATCAATTTTCTGTCAAAAATTATGAGTGAGGGATGATAAGGTAGCCGATAATATAGTATCCATCGTTGTCGTGCCCTTGCCACGATGGGGGCTTGATACCACACCTTTGGATCACTTCTTCAAATGCTTGGGAGATTTAAAGTGCAACTCTATAATATACTCCGTCCTCCATCAGCAATGTCACTATATTTTTCATGTAAAAAGAAAACACTTGAAGAATCTTCACAAAGAAGACAACAGCTTAGGTTTAAAAATTCAATATGGATAAGTTTTACGCAATCTAGATATTGAGAACTTAACCAGTGCTTGCCAATTATATTGGCCAACAACAAGCAGTGGAAGAAAAAATAAGATTGGCAAATGTCACTATCGCTGCCTTTTGTGCTGCAAGCAAAGATGTTAATTAATTATAAAGCTAAATGAATAAAAAAAAAAAATCCTCCAGCCTCTATCTATTTAGGATGATATTTACATTTCGAATACAGGTTACAGAATATCAAGGGGCTGGCAAGTCCTAGTCTGGATCTGATTCCTTTCATGTAGGTTATAGAAATTTGATGACCACTAATCTTTAGCCTCAACTTATGTAAATTAGTCTAACCAAGAAAAACAATACTCACATCACGCTGGCTTTTTTTTGGTATGACTAATTGGAAGTATTCACCTTGCTGTTCACGTAGTAAGGGAAGAAGAAACTGATCAAGGGAAAGAATAAAGAAAAAATAGGAGAGAAACAACATACAAGGATTTTATGTGATTTGGTCTGATTGACTTACATCCATTCGGTAAAAATGATAGAAATTTCATTTACAAAAATAACTAGAGATTATAATGATTGTTTCTTCACCAGAGAGTACTCTCTTTCACATGAAATCCTAGACCTACTTACATATAATGGAATCCTCTCTTGGATCTTTGTATAGTGTCATATATAGGCTAGGACTCATGTTCTTTATATGTATGGAAACATTTCTATCTTGAACTTGTTAACATCAAAATAAACTCTAATTATCTTCACCTTGGCTTAAGGTTTATCAAGTCAATCCTTCTGGAACTTCTTCATTATCTTTACCATTTATTCCTTGATGGACGCTAACCTCTCTAAATTCCAACCAAATCTAAGCAATGCTTAAACTTGTCTCCTGAAATCGGCTTCTTCTCCTTAGTTAACTTTAAAAGCTCTCAAGTTTATTTTTTCATAAGAGAATCCATCTCTTTGTTTATAGCTACTACCCTTTTAGTAGACCTTTTGTTCTTCATTACTTTCTTACACTTAAAAAAAAAAAAAAAAATCATTTTCTATACTCTCAATCATGGCAAGTGTATAAGTAACTATGTTTGCATACCGTATAGGTGGCCTAATTTATCTTCTCTTATGACTAGTAGCTATGTTATAAGATTCTTATAGAGATGCTCCTACACCTTATGCAGTTTCTTCAAATTGCATCTTCACCTTGGACTGAGCTAGCAAGGCTTGTGACTTTTTCCTTAAATCTTTTATCTCAAGCTCCACTTCTTTCTAACACCACAATCCTCTATCTGACTTTCAATAGTTCCTTTCTTCTAGTTTACCATAGCAGACTCCTCAAAGGTGACATCTCTACTAATCATAAGCTTGGGTAACCTCGGATCCTCTACACATCATTATTTGGTGACAAAATAAATTTATTATCATAAAATAACACTTTAACGGTAACCTGTAGCTCAATCCATTATAACTTCTATTGTCACAAAAACAACCTCTACTATCTAAAAACATGCATGTACATGAATTTCATAATATCCTCACAATTAAGAACTTTATAATACTTTAAAATCAAGGTACATTACATATTAAATAAAAAAAATATTAAGCAGTCTTTACACTACTTTTTCTCAAAGTTTACAAATTATTAGAACTCATAGCTAGAAAAATAAAAAAATAAATCCAAAATTTCCTATTTTCAAATGTCCAATCAAGATATATGCCCATATATCTGCATTTGAAAAAAGAAATTGTGCTATAAGGCAAATAAAAAAAAAACTATACATTAATCTAAATAAAGAGAAGGAAACTAGGCAAGAGAGAACATGGTGCTTAGTGTAGACGATAAGGGCCTCTTTTCTTTATTATTAATCGGTGTAAATCATAGATTGATCCCCTTTGTGTGTTTAATGGGAACATTAAAAATAATGAAATAAGATCAGAGGAAGAAAAAGTTAATGCTCTATCTGGTCCATCGTTGAAGGTTTGGAGACCACCAAGTGACAAATTCTGGCAGATCAACAAGGGGTTGATGGGATCACCAGAGCAAGATTGATATTTCTTTTTTTCTAAGAAAGTTATTTCAAAATTAAAAAGAAAATCTCTTTCTTTTATGATGGAGAAAGATCGTTTAGGATTTTTTTTTTGATTTTTTCTTTTATTTGGGGAAAAATATTTCACAATTTTTTATAAAAGTATTAGTCTATTTTTTAAAATATATTCTTGATCTTCTCTCCTATGTTTTTGGAAAATTGATTAAGACCATTGTTTTAAAAAATATTTATTCTTCTTATTATAAAAGAACTTTGTTTGGGAATTGTTTTACGAAAATATTTTTTTAATTATAAAAGAAATCGTTTAGATTTTTTTGGATTTTTTAAATTTTTGTGAAAGTTATTCTAATACTTTTTTTGGAATTTTTTAACCAAGAAAATCTGTTCAAGATTTTCTTAACAATAATTCATTTTTTTAGAATAGTGTTCTAGATTTTCTTTTATAATAATCTTTTTTTATGACAGGGGGAAGTTATTAGGGATTTCTTTTATTATTTAAAAGAGAAGCTATTTGTGATTTTGCAATTTCTCTTTTTCGATAGAAAAATTAAGGTAGGTACATAGTGGAAAATTTATAAAAGATATAATTATCGAGTGATGGTTGAGTCAGCTATGCAACCACTGACATAATAAAAAAATGGTAGGATCAAATGGTCACTCTTATTATAAGACCGATAAACTCTAAGAGCATTATTGTAAGATTTTTAAAGCTTAGCTCTATTACACTATTAGTATTCTCTAATTTTGAAGATTCCTTCAATTTATAAGATTTTTTTGATTTAGAGGGATCTAGTTATTAAAGAAAACTTCTAAGCCTTAGTTATTTGGTATTTTTTTCTTCTAATGTAAATAACTCATAATGGAGGAAATACTAAATAACTAAGGTTTAGGAGTTTTCCTTACTAACTAGGTCCCTTCAAATCAAAAGAAAATCTTATAAATTGAAGGAATCTCTAAAATTAAGAAATCCTAACAGTTACTTGTAATAGCTAATATTTCACTCCTACTTTTTGGGTTATTATCACAACTAGTCTTAAACATTGAAGAAATTGCATCGTTTATATTTAATATGATAGAAATAGAAACTAAATTCACACCATTTGAACTAAAACTAAACTCTCATTGTGCATTCTAAATTTCATATTTGTTTGATTTTACATCAAAGCAAGATTCCAAAAATTTCATAAATTTTGAATGCTTATTTGATATCTTTATTTATACCAGCCAAAAATTGGTCTAGATTCACTTTAAATGCACTTGCAAGCTGAACCATGGATACCCATCGAAAATCCTTATTATTTAGAATATATAATTTATAAAAGTTTATCAGATAGTAGTCATCAAAGTTAGCTAAATAGGACATAGTTAGATCATAGAGGGACAAGAAATGTTATCAATATTTTATCATAAAGAAACTTTATTAAATCATTTTATATGACAAGAATAACTTTATTAAAAGTTTATTAACTCCGCTTATATATGAGTTTTTTATATATAGCCAGTCCTAAGTTCGTATAAAAGAGATGGTTACGGTAGGTTAATGACCAGCATAAAACTATAGTTTCACCCTGTGAACATGATCCTAACTAGTTTGGAATTAATGCTTTATTGTTGTTGTATATTATGGCAAATAAAAAATAATTATACGGGACAATAAAAAACTTGTGACAAAAGCTATCAATTTTTTTTAAGAATATTAGCTTGTAACAAATAGTAAATAGTTTTATGTAACAATTTATGTTATTACTAAAAATATTTAGTTACAAAAAAAGTTGTAAAAATAACAAAACTCGAAAATATCTTTTGTGACACTTCCTTAAAAGTTATCACATATTATGTTAATTTCTGTGACAACTATTTTTCTTGTCACTAAAATAATTGGAGTATTAAGATAAGTGACAAGCAAAAAAATCTTGTCATAAAGCATACTCTTTTTGTTACAAGAATAACTTGTAACAAATTAATTTTTGTTATGACTTAATCTTGTTGTCATAAAAATAAAAAAATGAATTGAATTTAGTGACAAGTCATAAATTTTTGTAATAGATTAGGTATTTTTAGTAATAAGATTTTTGGTGTTCAATGAAAAGTTATATCAGAAGAGTGATGATCTTTATGACATTAGTAACAACAAAAGTCGTCACTAAATTAATTTTTAATGACAACAAATATGGTTGTCACCTAAAATATGATTTGCATGGTAATAGAAATAGTTATCAATTACGATACAAGTGATAATTCTTATAACATTAGTGACAATAGTAGTCATTAATCTTTTTTTTTTTGTGATGATAAGTAGAGTTGTCGTAAATAAATAATCTTTCAATGACAATAAAAATATATATAAATTATAGTATATATGATGATTTTTAAATCTTTTGTGAGAAGATTACTTGTCACAACATTTTTTTCTTGTGATGATAATTATTGCCATAGATAACTAACTACATGTGATGATTAATGTTGTTATGGATGGAAAAGATTTTTAATGGCAGATGTATATTTGATGATTCTATGATGATTTTCTATTATTATAGAAAATTTTTAATATTTAATTTTTCAGCTTCGATTGCTATAAAGGATAAAAAAAATTTTATTACTATTTAAATTTAGTGATGGATGCCCCCACGAAAGAAAAGTTTTTTTTTTTTTTTTTTTTTCCTTGTAGTGATGGATGCCTCCCGGCGGAACAAGCGAATCCAACGCGCAGCCACCGAATAAAGCTAGACCACGCCATCACCCTATACCCCACCACTCCTTTACCAATTCAACGTGCTAGGAGAAGATTGGTGCAATTCAGTAAAGGTTGGTGATGGTCGACCCATCAGCATCGTGTCGGATCGTAAATCAGAGTCATATTAGAGGATCTATCAGGCCCGGAAAGCGAGGGCCTGATGTTGATTCTGAAGCTTTGCCAAAAGCTCATCCAATCTAGTTTAAGGAATCGAAGACATCTATAAATATAGAAAGACATATTCTTCGCTCCACGACTCAAGAGAGGCGAGCTTCTAGTATCTAGACATGAAATTTCTCGGCGTTGGCTTGGTGGTGTGGCCTGGTTCTGGGTGCAATCCCACTGCTGTTACAAGCATTGTGGTACTGGAATGATGCCTTATTCTTGGCTTCCCTCAGGCTGCGACCGACCAGTACCAGTGGAAAAGAAGGCCGTGCCAAGATTCCACCGGGTCGCATGGGGCTGCCCTTCATTGGGGGAGGCCCTCACCTTTCTTTGGTACTTCAAGATCCTTCGCCGGCCGGACGACTTCATCAATGCCAAAAAGCAGCGGTAGGTACAGCTCTTCGCAGCAAAATTTTGTTCATATTGTACTTACTTTTTCTGTTTTTTTAAAGCTTTTTCCCCTCCCGAGAGGGATCCATCCAATTCAAGAGCCGCTGGAACCTGCTGACCGAAAAGAGGCTTATGGGGAGAATCCAGAATCATAGCTCAGAAGACCTTAGATGAAAATTATTAGTTAGATTCTTTGATTATGTAGAGATATCCGAGATCTGTTCAGAATATTATTAATATGGAGCCAATCACATGACGGTATAGGCTATCAAAAGCGTATCCTACTTCAGTGATCTATAGCATTCTTTTCACACCAAAAATTCAAATCCAACCAAATTTAATCATTGATGATAGGTATGATTGGTGTGTGATGAAACTGTTTTGCTTGATATCAGCCCCAAAGGACTTATTGTATGGTACTTTCAGTCCGCATGAATCATAAACCTAGCTTACTTTGAGTTCATTTCTAAAAGTCCAAAACTTCATTAGAACTAGTCAAAAAATTTTATGAGATTTTTTTATACTATATAAGTATCTAAAATCTACCTACTGTATGATAGATATGGAACTAAACAATATTTTGTTACAAGCAACATTCACAATAAAACTATCTTATTTTATAAGAATATTTAGAGAAATTACTTGTTATCATATAAGTTTAAAGACCATTTGGATCATGGTAATATATCTTAGTAATATGAGATTATTATATTTGGCAATTAGACAAGGTAATTTAAGTGATAATATTTGATTTTTGATAATCTAAGATTACTAAAAATCATGGTAATCCAATTCCTATCTAAAAGGTGTGGGTATCTCAAATTACTAAGGTCTGATAATCTTAAATTGCATTCTTGATTTTTATAAAAATATTGAATAATACTTAATCTGATTATATATTTAATCTACATTAGAAAATATTTAAATATTTAAAATATAATATAATATTTAATATTAATATTAATATTAATATTTAATATTTTAAATACTATTTTATATTTATATAATGATATGTAAATATTAAATCCTAAATTATTAATATTTATGACCTTCTTGCATATTAAATTATTATATAATATATTATTAAATATTTTTATATTATATATTAATATATATTATACATTAATATATATTATACAATGAAATATTTAATAATATTATATAATATATAATATATATTAAAAGTTAAACTTAGATATATTCGAATACAGTCAAGTTTAGATCCGATTACCTTTCCAATATTTGAATTCACATAGCTTACAGATTTTAAAGATGAAAAAGGATGAAAGATGGAATGGCTTTAGGATTCATATAAAATTCAAGGGTAAGGAAGGTGATCGAATCCTAAACTTGACTACATTCGAATGTAATTATATCTACCTTATATATTAAGCATTTATAAGATTTAAATATATAATATTTTTAAAATTAATTTACAAAGAATCTTAATTTTTATAAGAACATTTTATATTCTAGTAAAAAGAAGAGAGATACTTAAAAAATAAAAAATTATAAAAAGATTTAAATAAAATTTTAAAATATGATAAATTGATTATCGTATTTTGTTATTATGAACCAAACATTATGATCTTTCATTTCTAAAAATTTGATTATCAAATGTAAGATTACCGTAACTATAAATTTTTGATAATATTATATTATCACGAATCAAATGCTACCCTAGCATGAAATTAACAATTTGCAGAGAAATCAAGCAAAAAAATCCTATATTATACTTAAAAGCACTAATCAATGCTACCCATATTCTATGTTCTCCCTATTAAATATTAGCAGCTGTCTTTCTTGATAGAAATGTCGTTTAGATTAAAATATAAAATCTCTTTATGAGGGAAAGAACATAACTGATGAATGGAAAATTTCCAAGTCCAATTTTGGCACAGATTAACACATAGAATCCGCTTTCTTGAAGAAAGAAATCATAGTATCCGGTGTCTGTTCCATAACAAGAACTCAAAATCACTTAGGTAAGCTAGACTTTTTTGAGAATAAATGCAGGATGGAGCCAAACATTTATAATTCATAGAGATAATAAAATCTCAAATTCACGAAGAAACAGGATGTACTTTATCGGCTTCCACGTGCGCAGTTGGTCCGTAGTGTTATTATAGGCCTCATCAACTTACAATCTTGGTCTTTGAAAATTAAAAAAAAGAAAGAGAGAGAGAGAGAGAGAGAGAAAAGCTCAACGAAATCTTTGTTAGATTGCTTCCGGTATTATTATATGGATTTGCTGCACCAAAGCATTTTAAGAACAAGTTTTTACAAATTTCAGTTGGTCGAAGCGAGTAGTTTGTGAGCATGGATCCCAGCCCACTCACGGATGCGATGGATCATTGGTTTCAAGGCTTAGCTAAAGGACTCAGAGCATACCTGATAAACTTTCGAGGGTCAGCAGCACACCATTCTCTCAAGGTTGGAGAATTTTGTTGTCATTTTCTAGATATTAAATCAAGCACTAGGCATGTTTCTCGATTTCTCTCTCTCTCCCTTTAAGACTCGTACTGGATGACGAATTCTATTTGCGTGTAACAGTGTCGGAGAAAGCTGACTGCGGTGTTCAGAGAACTGGAGAAGAGGAACGGAAGAGATCAGGAGGAGATCAATGAAAACGGTGATGGTCTGATGCAATTCAAGGATGAAGAGGGGAAGCAACTGACTGATGATGAGGTGGTAGATAACATCGTCTCTTTAGTTTTCGCAGGGTATGAATGTACATCAGTCGCTTCAATGTGGGCTCTCTATCACCTCTCTAAATCACCAGATGTTCTTCAAAAGATTTAGGGTAATTCAAACCTCTTTCCGAGAAATGGTCCTCTTTTTTTTTAAGGAAATCGCGAGGAAGGAACTTCCCCCTGGAGCAAGAGAAATGGTCCTTGTGTCCCTATTGCTAAGCTGTTAATTGTTGGGAATGCACAGAGAGGTGGATAAATATGTTGTAACTTAGGCAATGTAGAGAAGATAAGCAGAAATATTTTTTTTATTGCTCACTTGAATTGCTAGGAATAGCTACATAAAGCTTTAGATTACATAGCTTTTTATAGAGCCCATACATGACTCTTGAAATTCTACATTTACTTTTCTTAGGAAATAAGAAGAGTCATGTTTAACTCATATAGGAAATAGTAAGAGCCATATTAAACTCATCTAGAAAATAACAAGAGTCATATTAAACAAAAGATGAATCATTAATAGCAATCCTTTCATTTCTCTAGAAATATTTTTGGAAGTACAAATTATTCTTTAACATTAATCATGCACGTCGTCATTTCTTTTCGTGCAGGAAGAGAACAAGATGATAAGCGAGGGGAAGAAAGGGGAGTTCATTACGATGGATAATATATCACAAATGAAATACACAGCCAAGGTCTGGGATTCGAAATGGATTAAATTTTTTGCAAGTCTAAACATGAAATCAACTTCTTTTTTTTTTTTTTTTCTGGGAAAAAAAGGTCGTTGAAGAAACAATAAGGTTGGCAAACATTTCTGCCTTTGTTTTCCGGGTCACCAACACAGATATTGAATATGGAGGTAAATGAAATAATTTTTTTTTTTTGTTCCCAACCGCTATACCCTGCAGTGGATCTATGTACTATTATGTTTATATCTTAGAATGTGATTAAATAAACAAACCATGCAGGTTATAGAAAACCAAAGGATTGGCAAGTTGTTGTCTGGCTTCGATCCCTTCATACAGATCCGATGAATTTTGACGATCCACTGAGCTTCAATCCTGACCGCTGGAATGTAAGCATAACCAAGAACACATCAGTTACTGGTTTACGAACAAGATAGCTATTTTAATTGACTAATGGGAGCTTGTGACACTTGAAGCAACCTGCAAAGCCTGGAACTTTCCAAGCGTTTGGAGGAGGCCACAGGATCTGTGCCGGGAACATGCTTGCACGAATAGAGCTTACAATCTTTCTTCACCATCTAGCTCTGGGCTACAAGTAAATGTCTTGGACAACTCTGTTTCATAGGAACAACCCATAACATGGGAGAATGCTTCATATTGGTAGTACTTTGACATTTTTTAATGTGAAATTTCTTAGGTGGGATGCGAAGATGGAGTACCTTCCTCGTCCAAGACCAGCTGATGGGGCTGCCATGGCATTCAGCACGCATTGAGAACGCTGTCTCTATCGAACTATTGTTAAAACTTAATTCCTTATTGATATAGTTATTATGGAATTAGTATGTTTTTAATAACTCTAACGCTGTCTCTATCGAACTATTCCTTATTGATATAGTTATTATGGATTTAGTATGTTTTTAATAACTCTAGTAGTTTCCAGAGTCAAGTCAAGTGTGGTTATTTGTGTGTGATTAATGAGGTGTCTTGAGACTTTAAATTAAAGTTAATGTATGTTTTGGAAGTGTGAAATGTATAGATATATGAATATGACTTTGAATGAAAAAGAAAATATCAGAGTTGCTAAAATTAGACTCTTTATCTTCTGCCTCTCTCCCTCCCTCAGAAGTTCAGGCTAAAACTACAGCCAATAAAGTAGTATCAAAGCTAAGGCTGCTGGAGATTATAAGGTTTGAATCCCTTCCAAATCAAATATTTACTTGATTAATCTGGCAGTTATCCTGAGGAGAAGGTTCAGTGGTTCTATACTTGCTGCCATGAAGGTTGACTTAATTGCAACAGTTGCAATGAGACCAGCCAATCTTTAAGTTGTTTTGGCAGCAGTCTTTGATCTTGACTTCCGTGGAGCTCCTTCTGAAACATTTCCAAACACTGACACTGCTGCTAGTTTTATCCCAACAAATTTGGCTTTCGAGATGTGGTGCTTCTTCTTTTCCTCATTCTACTCTAAGAGGCCCTTGGGGACCTCCCCTCTCCACTGAAAAGTCTCTGGCAGATTTAAGCTTCTAGGGCTGTGGAACTGGTCCCAGTCTCTTTCTCTTGCAAACTCGGCAATCTTCTTCCTGAGATCATCGAGGGTGACAGTTCATCTTTCCTCCAGCCTTCTTCTAAGACCACTCCTTTCATGTTTCTCTCTTTAACAAGCTGGGCATGAATATTTGAGAAGAGAAAAGAAACACCTATCAAGTTTTAGAGATGGTGAGTTCAAGCAATCAAACTGCAAGTGCTCAACAATCACAAGTTTCCGTTTTTGATGAGAAAAACTATGATTTCTGGTTTGTGAAGATAAAAATAGTTTTTTTATCATATGATCTTTGGGAGTATGTAGAAGATGGGTATGATGAACAATTGAATGATCAAAGATGGGTATGATACATTTTTTTCAAGAATTATCAATGCAACAAGAGCAAAAGAGGCCTGGGATGTTCTTCAAAAAGAGTATAGAGGCACTTTTAAGGTAAAAACCATGAAGCTTCAAACTTTGTAGAGAGATTTGGAAAATTTAAAGATGAAAGAAATAGAATTGTTGAAGGATTATTTCACTAGAGTCATGGAGGTTGTGAATCAAATAAAGATCTATGGGGATATTATTTCTGATCAAAGAGAAGTTGAAAAAATTCTTATTAGTTTGCCTAAAAAATATGACATTATTATTGCTGTTATTGAAGAAACCAAAGATCTTAAATCTTTAGATGTTGAAGAGTTGATGGGTTGAATCAAAGCATTTGAGCAAAGGTTGAATAGGCGTTTTGAAAAATCAATTGAGAGTGCTTTTTAATTCAAGCTCAATGTTAATTTAAGACCTCATGACAAAGACTCTAAGGGAGAATCTTCAAGAGATGGAAGACATACAAAAGAAAGAAGAAGCAACTCAAGAGGAAGAAAAAAAGCAACTTTACAAGGCAAAGCAATGAGGAGTTCACTCAGTAAAGATGTAGAATCTATCAAAGAAGGAGTCTAATAGAGAAAGATTGTTGGTTTCGAGGAAAGCCTTAATGTCATAATTGCAAAAAGTTTGGCTATGTCTAAAAAGATTGTTATTTGAAGAAAAATTAGCAAACAAATTTCATCGAAGAAAAAGAAGGTGAAACCAATCTATTCTCTGCTTGTCAAGTAGCTACGGAGTAAAAGCATGATGTTTGGTTTCTTGATAGTGGGTGTAGCAATCATATGACCAACAATGAAAGAATTCTTATGGAGATTGATTCAACTTCTAATTCTCAAGTAAACATGGGTAATAGTGCTTTAGTTCAAGCAAAAGGAAAAAGTACCATTGCCATAGAAACAAAGAAGGGAACAAGACATATCCGGGATGTGCTGTTAGTTCCAGAATTGGAGCAAAATTTGCTAAGTGTTGGGCAACTTGTAGAGCATGGGTTCTTCGTTCACTTTGAAGAAGACTTTTGCAAAATTTTTGATAAAAGAAATCAAATTGAAGCAAAGATCAAGATGGAGAAGAATAGAAGTTTTCCTCTCACTTTCTCTTACAAGAATGATGTAGTTTTAAAAATGGATATGGTTGGTGACTCATGGCTATGGCATAGAAGACTTGGGCATTTGAATTTTCAAATCATGAAGAATCTTCAACAAAAAAATATGGTGTATGGGCTACCATCTATATAAGAATTAAAGGAAGTTTGTGAAGGTTATGCACTTGAAAATCAACACCAAGAAGCATTTCCAAAAGAGAAGGTATAGAGAGCTAGAGCACCATTGGAGTTTGTTCATACTGATGTTTGTAGCCCTATGACAACACCATCTCATAAAGGTAACAAATACTTCCTAACCTTCATTGATAACTTCTTTAAAATGACATGAGTGTATTTTATGAGGCAAAAATCAGATGTGTTCACTATCTTTAAAAAATTTCAGCATTTTGTTGAGAGGCAAAGTGGACATTTGATTAAAGTGTTGAGAAGTTATAAAGGTGGTGAGTATAACTCAAATGAATTTGATAATTTTTGTAAAGATATTGGCTTGGATAGATAGCTAACGGTTGGATACTGTCACAGCCCCCAATTGTGAATCCCGATCTAGGGGCTCGCAACACGTTCGCATACCCTTAAAGCAAGGCTCAAAAGTATGCCAAACCTGCTAACCTTAACCTGAACATATCATGAGAAGCAACTATAAAAGCCAAGACATATAATTATCACCAACCTTGTACATGTCATCCTCATCTAATACATACAAAAGTCTATACACCCAAAAGAGTAACTACAACAGCTCTCTGATCTCACTTCTGGGGTCCCTTCCTAAGGCTTTGGCTTATCAAGTATACATCATCCTCATCTGCTGCAAAAAAATAAGATATAATGGAATGAACTAAGAAGCCCAGTAGAACTTCTACACTTACTATTATGAATATGTCAAATAAATAGTTTAGTATAGTCAAAATATGTTTGAACTTACAATATCACAATATAGATGTCCAGTCAAGAAACTAATAAAATCCCTATTCAAAGAAAAAATTCAAGCCACCCAAGAATCCTTATCCACCACCAGTCACACCCAAATCATTCATATATCCACCATCACCTCCACACATTAGAATACTCATACCACAACCTTAGAATAACCTCCATACCCATACATCCATACCCTCGCAGGCAAGACACCACTAAGTAAATCGCACTTACTTACTAAGCAATACGCCCTGGGCCTCCCTCTATAACCCTTGTCACAGCGCCTGTAAAGACATCACTAAGTGAGCCACTCCCTTAGTCTGTAAACGTCAAGAGGCAATACTGCTAGTACATATTGTCCCTATCTAAGAGCCAGTATTACGTGTCAACAACCTAACCTGGTGATACTTCTTCCACTCAAATTGGTTTATATACTAGTACATAGTGTAATAAACTCAATCATATCAGCTGCCATAACTATGTTCTACCCGGCTTACGCGGCCTTCATGCCCTTCCCTGGGCCGCCAGTCTAGGCTAGTAATGGTACCGTAGTACTCTAACTTACTACCAGAACTAGTACCACATACCAATAATACCCATTACATTTACCATCTTCCCCAACTATGTTACCCCCAAACATCTCCATAGCACCACCAAGCCACCCCACCGCTAGAATGCCAAAACTCGTAAGCACGATTACAAAACCCAAAATCATTTATATTAATATAATATACTGTAATATACATGCAAATCCATAAAAATCTATAATACTCATTTCAAATCATGCAAAGAAATTTCATAATAAAACATGATATATGCAAGCATGCAAGTCATGAAACCATATTATACAACAATAGGGTGTAGAACTCCTACCTCAAATTGCTACTCTCATAATCCCCTTAATGCAACATGTGTAGTCAATGATTACCTATAATCTCACATAAATAATTAATTTATCAAAATCCATAACCAAAAAAAATTACCATTTTACCCTTCTAGCCCAAAATCTAAAAATGACTCTTTTACGCCTCTCACTCAATGTCTAACAACCCCTTACTCACTGCTTTTTATCCCAATTTAATTAGTTTCTAGTTTTACAAATTTTTGCTAACTTTACAATATTTACAAAAATGCCCCTACTTTTGTTGATAAATTTTCTTATGATTACCTTGGTAGTTATTCAATTTAAATATTATTACCAAAACTAGACTCATTGCTAATCACAATGGTTCAATTCCCAAGGTTAGATTTTATCAATAAAATTTTAAATAAATGTGTTTCCTTAAGCTCATTCAAACCATTTTATTTCAACTCAACATAAACATCATATGATTTTTGGGTGAAATAGAGATCAAATTATGCATCTCTAAACCTAGATTTGAATCTACAGAGTGAATTTATCCAATCCTCATGAATTCTATAATCAAATCCTCATATTTTCTTATTTTTAATTTAAAAACTAGCCCCAAGACTTGAACCAACTTGAACCAGCTGGACCACTGGTTCAAGCCCAGCCCAATAAGAAGGCTTCAGCCTTCTTCTTATGCTCTTACCCCAAACCACCTCGATGCGAGTGCCACCTTTCTTCTTCTTCTTCTCCTGCTCTCTCTCTCCCTCTCTCTGCTCTCTCTACTCTCTCTCTTGTCTCTCTCCCTCTCTCTTGTCTCTCTCTTCTCCCTCTCGCTACTGATAGTCTCTCTTCTCTCCCTCTTCCCACCGACCCCAACCCATCGCCAGCTCCCTCCCTTTCGTCTCCCCCCTTCCCATCACCCGTTCACCGTTGGTGAAGGGTAGCGGAGCACGCCACCAAGTTCGACGGCCTCCCTCGCCGAGCCTGGGTGATGTAGGGGAAGAAGACTCTGTCTTCTTCTTCGAGTCGGGGGCCACCCAGCCTCCTTCCCCTGGCCGGTCACCAGCGACCTCACACCGATGGCTTGAAGCCTTCGGCGACGACCACAGCCCCCCTTCCTCTCTCCGCTACCCCACGCTAAGGTTCTACTATTTCCTTCGTTGACACAAAAAGATAGAGGAGGGGAAGAAATTTACCTCGGCCTTGCCAGAGTTTCTGGTGATGATCTGAACTTCCTCGGAAGTTCGCCTCACTCTAGTGATCCTTCCATACTCTTTAATTAGAAGATCTCTCACCCTATCAGTTGGAATTAAGGAAATTATCAAGAGGCAGAGGAATAGAAAATAGAACAGAGAAAAATAATGCGACATTTTCTTGGCCTCCCTACCTCACCGGCAACGTTAACTTTAGCTCCAGCGACGCTCCATGGTGAGGGGTTCAAAACTACACCCTCCAATGGTGGTTCACCAGCCGAGATGTTGGAAGAACGGAAGGAAGAAGGAAAGGAGAAGAAAAAATAGGAAGATAAATGACGATGAAAAGAGATGAAAATATGTGGTTGAGCTTCGGTTTCTTGAAGATTCTCGCTTTCTCTCTCCCCACTAGCATTGCCCTCGCTTAAATTTCACTCTCCATCCACTACGGAATGTTCGCAAAAATGGAAGAGAAGCCGGTTTTAACTGATAAATTTTAATTAAGGCTTAATCTTGATTAGCTTATTCTAATCTTATTCTTAATCATCACATATACACTTCACAACAAAATGGAGTAGTAGAAAAAAAGAATAGAACCATTGTGGAGATGTCAAAAGCAATGCTTCATGAGAAGGGGTTGCCTTTATCCTTTTGGAGTGAAATGGTTTCTACGATAGTTTACTTGTTGAATAGATACCTAACAAAAGCGATGATTAATCAAACTTCAATTGAAGCTTGGAGCGAGAAGAAACCATCTGTGAATCACTTAAAGGTTTTTGGATGTATTTATTTTGCTCATGTTCCAAAGAATGTAAGACACAAGCTTGATGAGACTAGTGAAAAATGCAACTTTATGGGTTATAGCTCAAAATCAAAGGGGTATAGACTTTTTAGCTTGAAGAAAAATAAGTTGATTATTAGTTATCTTTAATGAGAAGGCTTCATGGGATTAGAAAGAAAAGAAAGTTCAAGGTCAAGCCATTACTTTCAATGAAACACCAGAAATTTAAGAATATAAAGATGATGTTCATGAAGATGCACCACAAATGTCTCCTGTAAATAGTCTACGATCGTGTTCAAGTTCATCATTAAGCTCCAGTTATTCGGCATCAAGTTCACCTTCAAGAAGAATGAAAAGCCTTAGTGATGTGTATGCTAGTTGTAATCTTTGTCTTGTTGAGCCAAAAAGTTTTGAAGAAGCAATTAAAGAAGAGACTTGGAAGAAAGCTATGGAAGAAGAAATCAAAGTGATTGAAAAGAACAAAACTTGGGAGTTAGTTGAAAAACCAAAAGACAAAGAAGTGATTGATGTGAAGTAGATTTACAAAATGAAATTCAATCTGGATGGTTCTATTCAAAAGAACAAAGTAAGGCTTGTGGCCAAAGGGTATTCTCATGAACCTGGAATTGACTTTGAAGAGACATTTGCTCTAGTGGCTTGGCATGATACAATTAGAGTTCTCATTGCCTTGGCGGCTAAAAATGGCTGGTTAATGCATCAACTTGATGTGAAATCAACGTTCTTAAATGATACTTTGAAAGAGGAGGTTTATGTAAAGCAACCTCAAGGCTTTATGACAAATGAAGAAGAAGAAAAGGTCTATAAGCTAAAAAAGGCTTTGTATGGCCTCAAACAAGCACCCCGAACTTGGTATAATGAGATTGATGCCTACTTTAACAACAAGGGCTTTCAAAGAAGCAAGAATGAGCTAACATTATACATTAAGAGGCAAGGTACATCTGATATTCTTATTGTTTCTCTCTATGTTGACGATACGGTAATTACCGGTAATGATGAAAGAATGATTGCTAATTTTAAAATGAAGATAAAGTAAAAATATAAAATGAGTGATTTGGGTTTATTACATCAATTTTTGGGCATTGAAATTTATCAGGAAGAAGGGGGAGTGTTTATTTGCCTAAAGAAGTACGCAAAAACTCTTCTTGAAAAATTTTGAATGGTGAATTATAAATCAGTTTGTACTCCATTGGTGGTGAATGAAAAGCTAAGTAAAGAAGATGGAAACAAAGAAGCGAATGCATCACTCTATAGAAGCTTGGTTGGAAGTTTATTTTACTTGATAGCTACTAGACCTGATATTATGTATGCAGCAAGCTTGTTATCCAGGTTTATGCACAAACTTACTCAAATTCATTTTGGGGCTGCTAAGAGAGTGTTGAGATACATCCCAGATACTCTTGATTTTGGTGTTTGGTATGAGAAGAATGTTAATGCAAAGTTGTTGGGATTTTATGACAGTAATTGGGTTGGATGTATTGATGATATGAGAAGCATTTCAGGGTATGTTTTTTCTCTTGGTTCAGGAGTAGTTGCTTGGGCTTCTAAAAAGCAAAAAATAGTAGCACAATCATCAGCCGAGGCTGAATATATTTCAGTATTATTGGCAACTTCACAAGCAATATGGTTAAGGTAAATCTTGAAGGATATTGGTGAGAAGTAAGGAGAAGCTATTCCAATCTTATGTGACAACAAATCAACCATTGCTGTGACTAAGAATTTAATCTACCATAGCCGTACAAGACACATTGTTATCAAGTATCACTTCATTAGAGATGCGGTGGAAAAGAAAAAAATTCAAATCAAATATTGCAGCTCCAATGATCAAGCTGTAGACATTTTTACCAAAGTACTTTCAAGAGATAAGTTCCAGTACTTCAGAGAATTGTTGAATGTTAGAACAAGGAATTAAGGGGGAGTGTTAAAACTTAATTCCTTATTATTATAGTTATTATGGGATTAGTATATTTTTAGTAAGTCTGGTAGCTTCCAGAGTCAAGTCAAGTGTGGTTAGTTGTGTGTGATTAATGAGGTGTCTTGAGACTTTAAATTAAAGTTAATGTATATGTTGGAAGTGTGAAATGTATGGGTATATGAATATGACTTTGAATGAAAAAGAAAATATCAAAGTTGTTAAAATTAGACTCTTCATCTTCTGCCTCTCTCCCTCCCTCAGAAGTTCAGGCTGAAACTACAGCCAACAACCATATCTACTACAAATTGAGTTGCCTATTTCAGCTGTCCTGATTTGAGCCTGGGAGGTTCTAATATTAGCCATACCAAAAAAATTAAAGTTGATTAGGTTCTTGTCAAATGATGGTTGCTTTCACCTTTAAATGATCTAGGGGCGAACTTGTTGCATAGATGCATTTGTGTGTATAAAAATGCATGCTAGTCGGTCTTTGATCTGTATGAACTTTAATAGTTGATGATCAGATGAAGATCATTATGCAAGGTTCTCTCTCTCATATATAATGTTTGGGCAGTGAGGCTTCCTAATTCACAGCCCTCTCTAAGAACCTTGAACCCTCTCAACCTTAACATAGAGAGCACATGATCTCAAGCTGTTAAAAGACAGATGAAAAAAATGTGTCAGGCTTAACATTCCCATGAGATCAATCAAAACGGTGATTTGGCTGATGGTCTAATCTAGATTAATTTCAACTATGTGACCTTTGACTCTGTCTTGTCCGTTATTATTTCGTAGATCATCTGTAAATTCTCTCTTTTCTTCTTTATAATTAATAAATTTTGAGGAAGCTTCTTCCATCAATTTTCTGTCAAAAATTACAACTGAGTGATGATGAGATGGCAGATAATATAATATCCATTGTTGTCGTGCCCTTGCCACAATGAGGGCTTCATACCACATCTTTGGATCGCCAGAGATTCTTCAAATGCTTAGGGAGATTTGAAGCGTAACTCTAGAATGTACTCCGTCCTCCATCAGCAATGTCACTACATTTTTTATGAAAAAAGAAAACAGTCATAAGCAAGGGAGGACTTCTTACTCTAGAAGAAGCTTCACAAACGAGACAACGGCTTAGATCTAAAAATTCAATATAGATAAGTTTTATGCAATCTAGATGTTGAGAACTTAACCAATATTTGCCAATTATATTGGCCAACAAGCAGTGGAAGAAAAAATAAGATCGGCAAATATCACTATTGCTACTTTTTGTGCTGCAAGCAAAGATGTTAAGTAATTATAAAGCTAAATGAAAAAAAAAAAATCCTCCGGTCTCTAGCTACTTAGGATGATATTTATATCTCAAAATACAGGTTATAGAATATCAAGAGAATGGCAAGTCCTAGATTGGATCTGGTTCCTTTCATGTAGGTTATAGAAATTTGATGACCACTAATCTTCAGCCTTAACTGATGTAAACTAGTCTAACCAAGAAAAACAATACATCAAGCTGGGTTTTTTTTGGTATGACTAATTGGAAGAACTCACCCTACTATTCACGTAGTAGGGGAAGAAGAAACAGATCAATAGGGAAAAATAAAGAAAAAATAGGAGAGAAACAACACAAGGATTTTATGTGATTTGGTCAGATTGACTTACATCCTTCTAGTAAAGATGATAGAAATTCCATTTATAAAAATAACTAGAGATTATAATGATTGTTTCCTCACTAGAGAGTACTTTCTTTCTCATGGAACTGTTGACCTGCTTACACACAATGGAATCCTCTCTTGGATCTCTTTATAGTGTCATATGCAAGCTAGGACTCATGTTCTTTATATATACGAAAATATTTCCATCTTGAGCTTGTTAACATCCAAATAAACTATAACTATCTTAACCTTGGTTTAAGGTTTATTAAGTCATTCTCCTAGAACTTCTTCATTATCTTTACCATCATGCCTTGATGGGCATCAACCTCTCCAAATTCCAACCAAATCTAAGCAATGCTTAAACTTGTCTCCTGAAATCGGCTTCTTCTCCTTAGTTAACTTCAAAAGCTTCCAAGTCTATTTTTTCATAAGAGAATCCATCTTTTTGTTTATAGCCACTACCTTTTCAATAGACTTTTTGCTCCTCATTGCTTTCTTATACTTAAAAAAGATTCATTTTCTACTCTTAGCCATGGCAAGTGCATAAGCGACTATGTCTGTATGCTGTGTAGGTAGTCTAATCTGTTTTCTTTTATGACTAGTAGCTATGCTATAAGGTTCTTATAGAGATGCTCCTACACCTTTTGTAGTTTCTTCAAATTGCATCTTCACCTTGGACTAAGCTGGCAAGCCGTGTGACTCTCTCCTTAAATCTTCTACCTCAAGCTTCATCTTTTTCCTGACACTACAGTCCTCTATCTGACTTTCAATAGTTCCTTCCTTCTGGTTTACCATAGTAGACTCCTTAAAGCTGACATCTCTACTAATCATAAGCTTGGATGACCTTAGATCCTTTACACATTATAATTTGTAAACCTCCAACTCAGTTTTATAACTAAGGAATATATACGTCCTTGCCCTTGGCTTAAATTTGTTATTATTGACATGAACATATATAGGGCAACCAAATATCTTCAAACCAAAATAATTGACTGGACGACCAAACCATACCTCTTAAGGAATTTTTAAGTTGATGGCAGTTGATGGCGATGGATTCACTAAGAAGTTGTGTTGTATTCGGTGCCTCAGTTCAAAATGATTTTTCAAGTTCAGCATTAGAGAGTATACAACAAGCTCTCTCTGAGAATGCTCTATTCATCAATTTTGCAACTCCACTCTATTATGGCATCATCCATATAATACGGTATCTCCTTATACTTTCATTTTGTAAAACTCATCAAATTCACCTTCACGGTGTTCCATGCTATTATTTGTTTGTAGTGTCTAAATTTTCCATATTCCAGTCTATTTCTTCACTATGGCTTTTCATTGCTTGAATTTGACAAACATCTTATCTTTGTGTTTCAAGAAGTACATCTAAACCTTCGTTGAGTCATCATGCATCCTAGAGTTTAGGTTCCTAGAGGTCTAAATGGATATAGTCTAACACCCCCTTAGAATAGTGAATATCAATGCTAAATTTCATATTGCTCAACTTTCCATCCATATCATGCTCATAGAAATCTAACTTACCAAACTTTACACCATGAAGTGGACCTCTCTTAGACAATTCCAACATTTCTCTTTCATTGTTATGCTCCTATCATATATGCCATAATTGAGTGATATCTGAGTTTGACAACTCCACAGATGATGAAACAGTGGTAGCGCTAATAACTATACTTCCAATCAAGTGATACAAGCCTTTCACCATCCTTCCCTTGATCACCACAACATCATCCTTAGGAACTTTTAGCACACCATTCTTAGCCATATATTTGTAACCTTGAGAATCAAGTGTACTTAAGGAAATTAGGTTATTCATCAGTGCTAGGATATACCAAGTTTTCAAGGACATCACAACGCCATCAAATATCTTGATACGACTTGATCCAATCTCGATAATATCTACAGCTTTGTTGTCACCCAATAAAACTTTCTCCACTTTTAATTGATATGCAAAGAACTAATTTCTATTAGAAGTCATATAAAAGGATCAAACAAAGTCAAGAATCCACTCCTCTCTAGAGTTACTGATGCTGACTGATAATGCCATACTTATTGCATCATTAGAGTTTTTTGAAGTGTTCTTTTTAACTATACTTGCTTTAGTTTCAAAGACACTTTCCTTATCATCTTTTTTATCTCTTTGGATAGTTACTTTTAATCTGTCCTTCCTCATGATAAGAGAAGCAACAAAGTTTCTAGTGTCTTGACTTTGATCTTAATTTAACTCTACTACTTGAAATAGTACCCTTACTCCTACATCTTACAATCAAGCCTTCTTCTTGATTCTCTCCATAGGCCCTAAATAACCTTTTCTTTAGTTCCTTAGATTGCAGAGCATCTTTTACATCGTTCATCGAGAGTCTCTCTTTCTTATACAATAGCATATTGACAAAATTCTCATAGAAAGATGGTAATGAGTATAAGAGAATCAGGGCTTGTTCTTCATCTTCTATCTTGATTCCAATATTTCTTAAATCAGGAATTACCTTATTTTATCTGTAGGTGATAAAGTTCATACTTCAAGTACAGTCAATTTGTAAGAGATTTTGTCATGTATCTACTCTCTAATTTTAACTAAAGTCTAGCCACTGTTTTCTTCTCAATGACTTCTCTAACCTCATCTGCCAAATACAATAGAATTGTACTGTGTGCTTTTGCTAATAACTCATCCTTCTCTCCATCGATCATGATTGCTGGTAATCTTTCTCTACTTTTTAGCACCTTCCATAGCACTTGTTACACCAAAAGGGCTTGCATCTTGATTTGTCAAGTACCAAAGTCATTCACTTTGTTGAACTTATTGATTTCAAACTTCATGGTTGACATCATGAATCCTTCCTCAAAATTACCACTTTAGCATGCCCAACTAAGATGAAATGCAATTTTGCAAATACATGTTTACCAAGAGTTCAGACCCTTCCTCGCACTACACTGCTTGGCGCTAGTTGTCTATTCTACTGACTTAGTACAAGTGAACTCAGGTCCATTCAAAATAGAAGAAATCCTCTAATAATAGTGGAGTAAGACTTCAAAAAATAGATGAAGCCTTTGATTTTCATTTAAAGCAACGGTCCACCTTCATTGTTTTGTCAGAATCATCTGGACTAGATTATCATGGTAGAACATCCTAAAGTAATGCTCCAAAAATGGAGAAAATATATGATCTCCCAGAGCAATGCTCCAAAAAATTGTAGGACCTTGTGTGGTACTCCAAAGCCTCGATTGGGCAAGGGAAAGCCCAAGGTTTATGATCTATGAGGTGTTCATGGGGTTTTAGGGTTGATGTGAGCCCTAGGGTGAAGGATTTCAACCTTCACGATTTTTTTAGGTCCATAGGATTAGGACTCAATATTCTTGAGGCCAAGTAATTGGGTCTTGAGGGGGCTAACCTATCATTGGGCTAGAGTTGGGCCCAAGGTGAGTGAGTCTAATCACATATGGGTTAGTCCAAGCGAGTTTTTTGTTAGGGTTTGGTTTCTATTTGACCATGTATAAATACTTTATGTATTGGCATCTTGTATAAGGCTGAATGAATGAAAAACCCTTTTCTTCCAAAATTCTTTCTTCTCCACTCTCTCTCTCACGTGGTTGCCTAGGGTTTCCTAGGGTTTGCTGCTGCCCCTTGCCAAGAAAAGAAAGAAATCAAGGCATCCATAGTGGAGAAGAAACCCTAGTGGCCTTCTCTTGAAGAATCCTTGTGGGAGTAGAATTGCTGCAGCCTATTCCCACTTGGAGTCATTTTTTTTTAATTTTTGAAACAAATCTAGATTTCCCATGCCCAAAAGGAGAGGATTCACGTTCTCCTCTTGTTGCTGGTGAAGAGAAAGGAAGGAAAACTAGTTGCCTACATCAACGGGGGTGATTACCAAGAGCGAGATCCGAATCCTGCTGCTGCAGAAATTTTCTGCAGCAAGTTCATCTTGTTTCCGCTTCTCCACACGCCTTGGCGCTGGTCCGTTGTGTGCCACGCTCTAAAGGAAGATCGAGGATGTGACCCCCAACATCTGGTATCAGAGCTTGGTTGATTCGGTGGAGAAAAGATTGAACTTTGGCTGGGATCTTGGTAAGGTATCGAAACAGATTTTTTTTTTCTGTTTTGCTGGTTGTGTTGTTTCTTGTTTGGGTATGGCATCTAGTACTCTAAAGATGGATTTTGAGAAGTATGACGACAAGGGAAACTTCACCCTATGGCAGCAAAGGGTGAAGGATTTGTTGGTACAACAAAGAATCTATAAGGTCTTGGTGAAGGAAAGACCGGACAACATAAGTGCTGAAGATTGGGAGGAGTTAGAGGAGATTGCCTTTAGCACGATTCGGATGTGCTTGGCTGATCAAGTCTTGCCAAAGATCTGTATGGAGACCACAGTGAAGGGGCTTTGGGAGAGATTAGAGAACACATACATGGGAAAAAGCATGACAAACAAGCTGTGGTTGAAGAAACAATTGTATAGCTTGCAGATGTCGGAAGGAGGAGATCTTGTCGCTCACATTCAGAAATTCAATCAAGTGTGCTCGGAGGTTATGAGTCTTGATGTGAAGATTGATGAGGAGGATAAGACTCTTATACTGTTGTGTTTGCTTCCAAGTTCCTATGATGGTCTGATCACAACCTTGGTGTATGGGAAGGAAACCCTGAATTTTGAAGAGGTTGTGGGTGTTCTTCGGTCAAATCAACAAAGAGAGAAGATCCGCATGGAGAGTTCTAAAACAAAGGTTCTTGCTGTAAATGAGAGGCAAGGAAGACCTTGGGAAAAGGTTAGAGACAAGTCCAAAGGTAGATCGAAGTCTCGAGGCAAGCAGAAGGAATGGAAGTGTTACAAATGTCATCAAGTTGGTCATCTAAAGAGGAATTATCCACTTTTGAAAAATGAGAAGGGGAAGGGCATTTCTAAGGGTAGTTTGGCCAGCAATGGTGGTGCAAATTCATCTGAAGATAGTGGGGATGATCTACTAGTAGTTTCAGATGGGACCATGAAGTATGACAGGTATTGGACACTAGATTCAGCATGTTCTCACCATTGCACTTCGCATCGGGAGTGGTTTGCAACTTATGAAGAATCTGATGGAGGGAGTGTAAGCCTTAGTGATGATCACCCTTATAAGGTTGCTGGTGTTGGTACCGTAAGGGTGAGAATGTATGATGGGGTCATAAGGACCTTAACCAATGTCAAACACATGCCGGAGTTGAAGAAAAATCTGATTTCTTTGGGCTACTTGGAGAAGCATGGTTATGCATTTGGAAGCCAACCAGGCAGTGGGTGTTTGAGGATTACCAAGGGTGCATTACTGGTGATAAAAGGAAGAATGTTAGAAAATAATCTCTATCAGATGGAGGGTTCAGTTGTGACAGATGATGCAAAGGTGCTTGCTGTAGCAGAGGAGGAACAGTTGGCATATAAACTGTGGCACTATCGGATGGGACACATGAGCAATAAAGGGCTCACGGAACTCAGTAAAAGAGGTATGATTCCAGCACTTAAGAAGGAGGGTGATGACCTTTGTGAGCCTTGTATCTATGGCAAACAGCATAGGGTAAAGTTTGCCAGTAGTACCAAGCAAAGTGAAGGCATTCTTGAGCTAGTTCACTCGAATGTATGAGGACCGGCCCCTGTTTCAGCCAAAGGTAAGGCTAGGTATTTTTTGACATTCATTGATGACTTCTACAGGAAGGTATGGGTGTATCTGATAAGGAAAAAGTCAAAAGCGTTTGCTCGGTTTAAAGCTTGGAGAGTTGAAGTTGAAAAGGAGACAGAAAAACCAGTGAAGTGCCTAAGGTCTGATAATGGAGGGGAGTATACTAGTAGCGAATTCAGAAACTACTGTGAGGAGAATGGGATCAAATGCCATTACACAGTGAGGATGACTCCCCAACAAAATGGTGTAGCCGAAAGGATGAACCGAACATTGACAGAGAAGGCTAGAAGCTTGAGGCTGCAGGCATCACTTTCCAAGTTCTTTTGGGGTGATGCAATAATTTTTTCTTATTTTCTTGTTAACAGGTCCCCTAATTACAAACTTGATGGAGGCATTCCAGAGGAGATTTGGAGTGGGAAGAAGGTGGAGCTTGGACACTTGAAGATTTTTGGTTGCCCAGCCTATGCATTTATGGAGGCAACCGAAAGGAGCAAGCTGGATCCAAAATTGCAGAAGCTAATTTGTATCGAATATCCACATGGAATCAAAGGCTACTTGCTGTGGAATTCTGATTCTCAGAATTGTGTCATCAGTAGAAACATCATCTTTGATAAGAAGAGCATTTTGAAGAAGTCTGGGATTGCAGATGGGGCTGAGAAGGCTAGACAGGATAGCAGTGGACAACATTTACTGATAGGTGATGTACCTTCTACTTCTACTTTAAAATGTGCTTCTTTTGAGGTGGAGTTTGATAGGCATGTTCCCACACATGTGAAGGATCAGCTAGGAGAGCCATCAGTCCAGGAGGAGGTGCAGGTAGAGCCACATACTTTAGATTTGGAGGATCATCAAAGGGGAGTGGCACTGCACAAGCCGAAGCGCAACATCTACAAACCTGTTCGGTATGGCAATGATGAGACCATCTCCTATGCTCTCATCACTGCTAATGGAGATCCAGAGACCTTCAAAGAAGCCATGGAGAGTTCTGAATGGGAATCATAGATGCAGGCCATGATGGAGGAGATGGAGTCACTGAAAAAGAACAAGATATGGCAACTAATGGATCTACCTAGAGATGCTCGGGCCATTGGTTCAAAATGGGTGTTCATGAAGAAGGAGGCACCTTCAGAGCAAGGTGGAGTCAGATACAAAGCAAGGCTTATTGCTAAGGGGTTCTCACAGAGAGAGGGAGTGGATTACACAGAGGTATTCTCTTCGGTTGTGCGTCATGCTTCGATTCGGTTGTTGCTGTCTCTTGTAGCTCAGCATGATATGGAGTTGCAGCAGATGGACGTGAAGACGGCTTTCTTACATGGGAGTCTAAAGGAGAAAATCTACATGAAGCAACATGAAGGATTCAAGCAGTCTGGATTGGAGGAAAAGGTTTGTCTACTGAAGAAATTTCTCTATGGTTTGAAGCAGTCACCCCGTCAATGGTACAAAAGGTTTGATACTTTTATTTTAAGCCTTGGGTTTTCTAGATGTGAACATGATAATTGTGTGTATGTGAAAGATGTGGATAAGGATGATGCACTATATCTACTTTTGTATGTGGATGATATGCTCATTGCCAGCAGGAGTGTCGAAGCAGTGAATTGGCTAAAAATTGCATTATCATCAGAGTTTGAGATGAAGGATTTAGGTCCAGCGAGGAAGATACTTGGGATGAAAATTTGGAGAGATAGGACCAAGGGTATTCTCCACTTGTCATTAGGAGGATATATTCAGAAGGTGTTGGAGAGGTTTGGGATGGATAAAGCCAAACCGGTTGGAATACCTTTAACGAACCATATGTCTCTTTCAAAGCTACAGAACCCCTAAATAGATGAAGAAAAAGAGTACATGGAGAGAGTTCCATATGTCAGTGCTGTGTGCAGCATTATGTATGCTATGGTGTGTTGTAGGCCAAACATAGCACATGCAGTGAGCCAGGTGAGCAGGTACATGGCAAACCCAGGAAAGGAGCATTGGAAGGCATTGAAGTGGATCTTGCGGTATCTTCAGGGAACTCGAAGTCTTGGTCTATTTTTTGGGCAGCATGAAGGACCTAAGAAGAACTCCAATATCTCAAGTAAGTTGTTAGGTCCATTGGAAGGGTTTGTTGATGCAAATTTTGTAGGTGATCTGGATACAAGGAGGTCTACTACAGGTTATGTGTTTAGCATGTATGATGGACCGGTTTCTTGGAGATCAACCCTTTAACCTATCATGGTCTTATCTACAACAGAGGTTGAGTATATAGGGATTACAGAGGCTGCCAAGGAGGCTCTTTGGTTGAAGAGACTTATTATGGAAATGGGGGTGAAGCAGGGTACAGTGGTGCTGCACAGTGATAGTCAAAGTGCCTTGCAGTTGGTTCAGAACCCAGTCTATCATGCACGCACAAAGCATATAGATGTGAGGTATCATAGGATTAGAGAGCTGATGGAAGAAGGTGAGGTGGAGCTGGTGAAAGTTCGTACAAAGAAGAACCAGTCATATGCACTTATGAAGATTCTTCCGTGGGATAATTTTCTCTCATGTGTGACATTGATGGGTCTGAAGGACTATGCATATTTTGCAACGGCTTTGGAGCACCAAGGTGAAGATTGTAAGACCTTGTGTGGTACTCCAAAGTCTCGATTGGGTAAAAGAAAGCCCAAGGTTTATGATCCATAAGGTGTTCATGGGGTTCTAGGGTTGATGTGAGCCCTAGGGTGAAGGATTTCAGCCTTCACGATTTTTTTAGGTCCATAGGATTAGGACCTAACGTTCTTGAGTCCAAGTAATTGGGTCTTGAGGGGGCTAACCTATCATTGGGCTAGAGTTGGGCCCAAGGTGAGTGAGTCTAATCACATATGGGTTAGTCCAAGCGAGTTTTTTGTTAGGGTTTGGTTTCTATTTGACCATGTATAAATACTTTATGTATTGGCATCTTGTATAAGGCTGAATGAATAAAAAACCCTTTTCTCCTAAAATTCTTTCTTCTCCTCTCTCTCTCTCACGTGGTTGCCTAGGGTTTCCTAGGGTTTGCTACTGCCCCTTGCCAAGAAAAGAAAGAAATCAAGGCGTCCATAGCGGAGAAGAAACCCTAATGGCCTTCTCTTGAAGAATCCTTGTGGGACTAGAATTGTTGTAGCCTATTTCCACTTGGAGTCATTTTTTTTTAATTTCTGAAACAAATCTAGACTTCCCACACCCAAAAGGAGAGGATTCATGTTCTCCTCTTGTTGCTGGTGAAGAAAAAGGAAGGAAAACTAGTTGCCTACATCGATGTGGGTGATTACCAAGAGCGAGATCCGAATTCTGCTACTGCAGAAATTTTTTGCAGCAAGTTCATCTTGTTTCCGTTTCTCCACACACCTTGGCGCTGGTCTATTGTATGCCACGCTCTAAGGGAAGATCGAGGATGCAACCCCCAACAAAAATAGAGGAAGCCTCTTATCTCACTCGGAGCAATACTCTAAAAAGTAGAGGAAATTCTCTAAATTTCTATAGCAGAGGTCTACTTTTATTGCTTCACCAAAAACTGTTCATCTGGAATAGCATTAGAATAATTATTCTAAATTTATTCTATGTTTATTTCAGGTTTATTCTAGGTTGGAATAACCCTTCTTGTTTTCAAATCCTTGTTTTACTATCATTCCATCGGTTAGCTTCTCCTCTTCGATGTTCGATCGTGGCTGCCATCAACGAGGCTTGCCTCCTCTCCGCATGGCTGCTCAGTCCAACCGATCTCCACCATCGGTAGCTCCTCTGCCATGGCTTAGTAAGAGAACCACAAGGGTTTCAGCCCCTATTTCTCTTTGATATCCCTCTGATCGTTTGACCCTATCGGCACTATGAAGGTCATGGCCTCTGTTAATGGTATACCGATCCTTATCAGCCCCATCACCGTTACAACCTCTAGATGACTGACCTTCTTTTCAAACCTCGCTGCTACGGTGAAGAGAATAGGGCTCTCACCGACCTCCTCTTCTGGTGATGTGTAGGGGTTCTGTCTCTTCCTCCCAACTTCTGCTTCAAGTGTCTCTCTCACCGGCTTCATGCTCAGTGTTCGCTCTTAATGCCTCTATAGCGATTCTCCTACTTGCCACCACCCCATATGGTCAAATTAGCTAATTTCCAATTTTTAGCAAAATAGGGAACCAAGGCCTTGGTTCCCCTTTCTTCTCTACTGACCCAAGGAAAGATGCCAAGGGGTGTTGAAGACTCACGATCTCCATTGGGCTCCACAACTCCCCAATCTACCATTTGCTTGGCTTCTTTCCATTGTGTTGCTGCTATCGCCGTGTCTTCTTGTCGGTGAGATCTTCAAATTGGCCTAGACCAAAGCTCTGGGATGTTGAATCAAAGCAACAAAGAGCCAATGTCCTCTGTTTTAGTGGGCACCATAAGATGGCTACTCTACAATGCCTCAGAAGCCTTTCTGAAAGTAGGCATTGATGGTCTTAGAGCCACGCCGCTCATCGTGTGCCGCCACCCTTCCCTTCCACAACCTTCTTCCAGTGAGACCGGCTGTTGGAGGTCACAACCATAACGAGAGGAGGGTGCTGATAGAACAATCATATCCAAGTGACGGATTCAACATGGACGCTTCAAAGATTCATGCTAATCTGATTTTCTCTAGACTTGCACCTCCTCTTCTCAACAGGCTTTGAGATTTATGTAGCCACTACTACGCTGCACCTTCTCAAGATTTGTATTGCAATTGCTTGTAGATGGTTTCCCTGCACATCCTTAAGAATCAAGCTCTGATACTATTTGTTGTTCATGCAGCAGGAGAAGAAGAAAGAGATCAACAGGGAAGAATAAGAGAAAATAGGAGAAAAACAACACAAGATTTTTATGTGGTTCAGTCAGATAGATTTACATCTACCAGAAAAGATGATAGAAATTTCATTAAAAAAAATAATTAAAGATTATAATAATTATTTCTTCATCAAATACTCTCTTTCATGCAAAACCCTAAACCTACTTATACCTAACGAAACCCTCTCTTAGATCTTTCAATAACCTCTGAGTTATCCTAAAGATTAGGACTACATGTATTTACATAAAAGATAGATTTACAATGTCATACATAGAAGACTCATGTTCTTTATATATACAAAAATATTTTCATCTTGTGCTTGTTAATTTCAAGACAAACTCTAACATACTTTTGAGAAAGCTGAAAAATTTGAAATATTCCCAGCTCACAATTTTCATTTCCATCTCGCTTTAGGCTACAAGCATAGACCTTATAAATTTTCTATTACCCAAAGACAAACAATAAGATATGAGAAGGTTACTTTCTGATGGTATTTAGCAATTTTATTTTTAATGTGAAATTGCTTAGGGATGAGCTAATTATAAATCATGACGTGAAGGCGACATATCTTCCACATCCAAGCCAGAGGATGCGGCTGTAATGGCATTCCATGCACTTTGACAAAGCAAGTTCTTTTGGAAATAATGTAGCTCGTTAAGCCATCTTGATGATAGCATGTCCTTGATCCAGGGTTTGGATATCAATTGTACTTATTTGTAGACTAGTTTTCTTCATCAAAAGATGCATGCCACTATCTGTCAACTTGTATGATGTCAGAGCAGGGGAAGAGTGGATTCTACGATTACCTATCCTTAAAGGAGGTATTTAATAATCCAAGTAAGGTCATCATGGTGATTTTAAGTTACAATAATCTTTATTTCCAAATGATCTTATTCTTGATTATCTAAAATCATCATATTTGATATGCTATATCCTCATAATTAAAAATATTTTAATATTTATAATTAAACTATTTGGTATAACATGTGAATCCAAGATCGTTATCCATGTAATACAAAAATATCCCTAATATATTTTACAATTGCCACAATCATTTAACATCAATTCATATGTATTTATAATTATAATACATAAAATAGGTTATAATGTTATTTATATTATATTATATTATATTATGTTATGTTATATTATATTATATTATTATAATGTAATTTAATACTATTAAATTTTATTATATATTAATATGAAAATAATATCATGTACTTTTTTATGGACTATGGGCATTTGGGTCTTTAAGTCTTAGCCCATAATCACTACTTAGGGCTGATTTTAGATATCTAACCATAAGAATGGGTATAGAATTGCTAGGTTGAATAGTGATTTTGGAGGTAGGGGTGATTTAGGATCACCATCATATAGAATCATCGTGGTACAATCAAATGCAGTGATCGGATCACTTTTTTTTCAAATCATCATTGATTTTGGATGGATCGACCCATGCCAAATACTCCCTAATTTTTTTTTTCTTTCTCTAGATGAAAAGATTAATCAACTTAAAGTTAAATCTCAAAGTTTTGGGATCCAATTCATTTGAGAGACTAGGATTTTTATTAATGCTGGAACCATATTTCCTAGAGTTGATTCTAACCTTAAGGATCAGACAAAAATGAAATATTTTTACATATATATATATATATATATATATATATATATATATATATATATTTATATATTATGAGTAAGGGTAGTATAGAGTAAATTTTGTTGCTTCCAAAGCAATAAACTAAAAAATGACAACAATATTGATTATGCTACATGACCTGATCAATTTGATGAGGACTTCCCATTGCTTTTTAAGTCGAAAAGGTATTGTTTAGAAATTAAATTTTTAGACATTACTTGTAATACCCCCATGGTCCCACCTCGGATGGGAAAAGAATGGTTTGGAGAGTTATAACTCTACCAATTAACTTGCACTTGAGTTTTTAAGACCATGTAGATTTAGGCAGTTAATAGATTAATTAAACAAGCAGATGAGCTTGAGGCATCACAAATGGTATTAGAGCCGATTTGTATGTGTCAAATTTGATAGGCAGAAGAAAAATTTTATCCATAGGATGATGGTAAATAGAGTTCCATCATGGTGGGAGCTACCCCTATAGCACCACGACCCTGCCGGTGTATATTCTTACTACAGCATGCGACGAGGATATTGTTTAATAAAGGAGAGAGATTATAATAACCCTCATAGTCCTAAATCAAAAAAAAAAAAAAATGGTTTAAAGAGTTATAACTCAAGTTCATCTACTACCAATTAACTTAAATTTTTAAGGCCATGTGAACTTGGCCCGCTAACAAGTTAATTGAGCCAACAGGTGGGCTTAGATTATATTATCTTTAAAGATGTAGTGAAAAATGGTAATTTATGCATAATTCATTATTTTGTAAGCAACGAAATTTACTCTAGAAATATCAATTTTTAAGAAATTCACTATTTTTTTCAATAAAAGGGAGGGAATAACCATCCAATTTATTAGTTCTACAGGGATAGGAGTAGTGTCTTTTTCTCATGAAAGAAAGCCAAGACATGAGCAAGGATCAAAGCAGAGTATATTAAAGGCTATTTAATGCCTACATTCTTGGAATAAGTAGATTGAAGCTAGCAATGCAATGGCCAACCAATTGGAGAAATTCAGTAATTTCAAAGCATGGTCTCGTATAACCTTCTTCTTATGTTCCTATCCATGTGGAATGCCTTTTCCTTCATTTGTTTAGATGCCTCATATGGTTCATGTGTAATACCCTCACCTAGTACCCATAAGGTAGGAAGAAAGCTTGACAAAAGCTAATGTAATTAATATTGTTGGATAAATTTTTATTAATGATATCCAGTATTGAGTTAATTTTCTTACACATTAAGAATCATTTAAAACAGAGGTTTTATGAGGAAGTCACAAGCAATTTAATAAATATATATCAATGCCAATGAAGTTTCAAAAAATTATAAAAAAACCATTCCACGGTCCATAATTTAGTGATGAATTTTATAGTTTTTTAAACTAAATTTTGGTGTCTCTTCCTTCCAAAAAGTCATATTAAATGAGTTGCAAGTCTAATAAAAATTAAGAATGTATTTGTTCAAAAAATTTATTTGATGTCAATCGCTTTAATTTTTTTAGGAAGTTGATAACTCAATAAAAGCAGGAATTCTATTAATTTTAGGAAATTGGTATCCTATAGGAAGTAGGAAACCTTTAAGCTTTATAAAACTTTTCTATAAACAAGCTCCATTCAAAATCTTTTAATATAAAAAGTTTATTTAAAAAGTTCTCGAAGATTTTCTTCAATATCTTGGTTAGAGAGATCTTTTACTTGTCGTGGCATAAGACTACGATTTGGTGATAAGAAATTCTACAGAGCCTCTTACTCGCATCAATTAGGCTTTGCTTTTGGTATAGATAAGTGCAATCATTTGTACATTTATTGATATTTTATGAATATGTTATATGTTAACGATTTAAATGATTTGTGAGAATTTCACTATTTTATCGTTATATGATGCTATTGTTTCTTTATACACAATGGTGTCACACGTTATCATTTGTAGCGGACTATGTACAAGATATGTTATTAAATCATTGTCAAGCTCTATCAGCAAAAAGAAAAAAAAAAAGAAATTTTGATAAAATTCAATTGGTTAAATGAGTGGTATTTGGGCTAGTCATGAATTATAAATAATCTTGTCATGGGCAGGTGTATATGGTATTGAAATGGCTCCATCATAGGCAAGTTGTACATAGTACTGAAATAGACTTGTTGTTAACAAGTTCTACATGATTAGTACAATACTAGAAAGATAATCATTGTTAGATCTGAATATGTTAATCAAAGAGAAAAGAATAACATATTTGAAAATGCCATTATCTAAAAAGATTATTATATGATATGTATAATACTTGGAATTATTAAGTAGTAGTACATGGCAAGTGTATATTGTGGTATTTGAGCATCAACTGGTTTATTGTGTTGTTTTCATGTTTTTTCTAATTAATCAGCTTGATAACCAGTTATTTTATATTTTATATTATTTATGTTGGTATGAGTGTATAAGATTTTTATTGAGATGTTAATTCACATAATATTTTATTGTTTAAACAAAAAAATACAGGGTGACTGGGATCTAGATACATGGTAATGTGATTGAGGACCAAGTTAAATTGGTTATATTATTTTTATACTTATTAAGTAAAGAGAGATATAATTAAACAAATTTAATTATTATATTTATAGTATTTTTTTTATTTTAAAAATTAATAAAGATATATTATGTTATCTTGGAAATTGATAAAATTAGACAGAGAACATGCTATGGCGTCATGTATCACATTCAAGTTGGGTGCCCAGGCACTGCTGCCTTGTCTTTTTGAAGCAAAGGCATATATTGCCAAGTTATGCGGCACCATAGAGGCCTCCCGGCGGTGCAAGAGAATCCATCGCCCAGCCAGCGAATAAAGCTATAGCAGCGCCACCTTGTAGCCTACTCCTTTGCCAACCCAACGTGCTAAGGTAAGATTGGTGCAATTCATAGGGTTGGTGCGATCAGTGGTCGACCCATCAGCACCGTGTCGGATCTTCACTCAGAGTGATAAGGTCCTATCAGGCCCAGAGAGCGAAGGCCTGACGTTGATTCAGACGCCTTGCCAACGCGCGCAGGCCTCCTTCCAAAAGCTTGTCCTATCCAGAACAGCAACAGCTGGGAATCTAGTTTAGAGTATCAAAGACATCCATAAATATAGAAAGACATCTTCTTCGCTCCACGACTCAAGAGAGGCGAGCTTCTAGACATGAATTTCTCAGTATTGGCTTGGTGGTGCGGCCTGGTTCGGTTCTGGGTGCAATCCCACTGCTGTTACAAGCATTGTGGTACTGGAATGATGCGACCGAGCAGTAGCAGTGGAAAAGAAGGCCGTGCCAAGCTTCCACCGGGTCACATGGGGCTGCCCTTCATTGGTGAGACCCTCACCTTTCTTTGGTACTTCAAGAACCTTCGCCGGCCGGATGACTTCATCAAAGCCCAAAAGCAGCGGTAGGCACTGCTCTTCGTAGCAAAATTTTATTCGTATTGTACTTCCTTCTCTTTCTTTTTTTCTTTCTTTTTTATTTGTTCCCCTTCCGAGGATCCATCCAATTCAAGAACTACTGGAACCTGCTGACCAAAAAGAGGCTGATGAGGGCTCGTCCGATAGTCCATAATCACAGCTGAAATAGACTTAGTGGAAAACTATTAATTAGATTCTTCGATTCTGTAGAGATACCCAACATCTTTTCAGAACAAAATTGACATGGAGCCAATCGCACGATGGTAGGGCTCTCAAATACAATCTCTATTTAAGTCATGCTAAGAATATAAATTCAGTGACATCCAATCATAACTGCCATGGTTGGCTTCTCACACATTTTACGTGCAGCCCCAAAAGACTATTAGTACTATTATGGGGTTTGTGAATCTATATGGATCACCAATCTTAGTTCACTCTAATACTATTTCTAGCAATCTAAAATTTTATCAAAAAAATTAATAAAAAAATATTATTAAAATTTATTGTATAGATGCATTTGTGTGTATAGAAATGCACGCTAGTCGGTCTTTGATCTGTATGTAGTTTAATAGTTGATGATCGGACAAATATCATTATGCAAGGTTCTGTCTCTCATATTTAATGTTTCGGCAGATGAGGCTTCCTAATTCACAGCCCTCCTTTAATAACCTTGAATCCTCTCAACCTTAACATAGAGAGCACATGATCTCAAGCTGTTAAAAAACAGATGAAAAAATGTATCAGGCTTAACATTCCCATGAGATAATCAAAACAGGGATTTGATCGATGGTCTAATCCAGATTAATTACAACTGTGTGATGTCTGACTCTGTCTTATCGATTTCTATTTCATAGATATGTAAATTCTCTCTTTTTTTCTTTATAATTAATAAATTTGAGGGAAGCTTCTTCCATCAATTTTGTGTCAAAAACTACGAGTGAGTGATAATGAGGTGGTCGGTAATATAATAACCATCGTTGTCATGCCTTTGCCACAATGGGGGCTTGATACCACATCTTTGGATCGCTAGAGGTTCTTCAAATGCCTGGGAAGATTTAAAGTGCAACTCTAGAATGTACTCCGTCCTCCATCAGCAATGTTACTACATTTTTCATGTAGAAAGAAAACACTCATAAGCAAAGGAGGATTTATCACTCTGGAAGAAGCTTCACAAATGAGACAACGGCTTAGGTCTAAAAATTCAATACGTATAAGTTTTACACATCCTAAATTTTGAGAATTTAACCAGTGTTTGCCAATTATATTGGCCAACAAGCAGTGGAAGAAAAAATAAGATCCGCAAATGTCACTACTGCTACTTTTTCTGCTGCAAGCAAAGATGTTAAGTAATTATAAAGCTAAATGAGAAAAAAAAAAAAAAAAAAATCCTCTAGTCTCTATCTATTTAGGATGATATTTACATCTCAAAATATAGGTTATAGAATATCAAGGGACTGACGAGTCCTAATCTGGACCTGATTCCTTTCATGTAGGTTATAGAAATTTGATGACCACTAATCTTCAGCCTCACTGTAAATTAGTCTAGCAAGGAAAAGCGATACTCATATCAAGCTAGCTTTTTTTTGGTATGATTAATTGGAAGTATTCACCCTGCTGTTCACATTGTAGGGAAGAAGGAACAGATCAATGGGGAAGAATAAAAAAAAAATAGGAGAGAAACAACGTGCAAGGATTTTATATGATTTGATCAAATTGACTTACATCCATCCAATAAAGATGGTACAATTTCATTTCAAAAAATAACTAGAGGTTATAATAATTGTTTCCTCACCAAAGAATACTCTCTTTCACATGAAACCCTAGACTGCTTACACATAATGGAATCCTCTCTTAGATCTCTTTATAGTGTCATATATAGGCTAGGACTTATGTTCTTTATATATATAGAAAGATTTCCATCTTGAGCTTATTAACATCAAAACAAACTCTAACTATCTTCATCTTGGCTTAAGGTTTATCAAGTCAATCCTCCTAGAACTTCTTCAGTATCTTTACCATCTTGCCTTGATGGGCATCAACCTCTCCAAATTCCAACCAAATCTAAGAAATACTTAAACTTGTCTCCTGGAATCGGTTTCTTCTCCTTAGTTAACTTCAAAAGCTCCTAAGTCTATTTTTTCATAAGAGAATCCGTCTCTTTGTTCATAACTACTACCCTTTCAGTGGACTTTTTGCTTTTCACTACTTTCTTATACTTAAAAAAAAAAAGCTCATTCTCTACTCTCAACTATGGCAAGTGCATAAGCAACTAGTTTACATACTATATAGGTGGCTTAATTTGTTTTCTCTTATGATCAGTATCTATGCTATAAGATTTTTATAAAGATGCTCCTACACCTTATATAGTTTCTTCAAATTGCATCTTTACCTTGGATTGAGATTATAATAACTAGAGATTATAAGGCAAGGCATTTTCAAATTCCATTTAGAAAAATAACGAGAGATTATAATAATTGTTTCCTTACCAAAGAGTACTCTCTTTCATATGAAACCCTTTAAGTATTTCCTAGTGATAGGACGGGGGAAGAGGACCTTGTTTCTGTTATGGGAATATTCTTGCAGCTCACAATATTCTTATCCAACTCGCTCTGGGCTACAAGTATATGCCTTATAAATACTCCATTACATGAAGACAAATAATAAGATATGAGAATGCGACTTGCTGGGATGGTACTTGACAATTTTATTTTTAATGTGAAATTGCCTAGGTGTGAGCTAATACATTGTGACGCGAAGGTGACATATCTTGCACATCCAAGCTAGAAGATGCGGCTGCGATGGCATTCCAAGCACTTTGACAAAGTCAATACTTTTGGAAGCAGTGTAGCATGCTAAGCTATCTTGAGCGTAAAAGGATCTCGATCCAGGGTTCAGCTACCGACAGCACTTGTTGGTAGAGTAGTTTTTTTAATTAAAGGATACATGTTGCCCTCTGTCAATTTGGATAATATCAAAGTTGAGGAAGAGTGGATTCCGCAATTACTTACCCCTAAAAAAGATGTTTGGTAATTCAAATGAAAACATCATGGTGATTTTTGATCATATTAATCCCTATTTCCAAGTGATCTTATCCTCCATTGTCTAAGGTCACCACGTTTAATATGCTATATATATCCTCAAAATTAAAGATTTTAAAATATTTCTAATTAAACTATTTAGTATGCCATACGAATGAAGATCACTAATCATGCAATACTAAAACTACCCCTAATATATTTTATAGCTACCATAATAATTTAATATTAGTTTATATTATTTATTATTTTAATATTTAAATTAAATTAGAATATTATTTTTTTTATATAATATTATATTATGATATTATATTATATTATATTGTAATAACATATTGTATCATAATATTATAATATAAAAATATTATATTATTGCAATATAGTATAATAATATTAAATTATATTATATTAATAAGAAAATAATATTTCGTGCTTGTGTATTTTGGTCCTCAAATCTCAACTCAAGATCACTCTTTATAGGTGATTTTGGATATCTAACCTTAAAAACAGATATAGGATCACTAGGTTGAATGGTGATTTTTAAGGTAGAGGTGGTATAGAATTACCATCATGTAGGATTATCAGGATGCAACCAAACATAGCATATCACCTTCTTTTGAATCATCACTAATTTTAGGTGGATCAAATCATACCAAACACTATCGTAATTATTTTTTTTCTTTTTCTAGATGAAAAGGTTGCTCAACTTAACTTTAAATCTCAAAGTTTATTGATGTTGGGACCATATTTCCTAGAGTTGATTCTAACCTTGAGGAATGGACAAAAACTATATATTTTTATATGTATTTTTTTATGGGCAAGGGCGATGCTATTAAGGGAGTAAATTTTGTAATTTCCAAAGTAATAAACTACAAAATAACAATAATATCGATTCATATGCTACACGACCTGGTCAATTTGATGAGAGACTTTCCATTGCTTTGTAAGTTAAAAATAGTATTGTTTAGAATAAATCAATTTTTTAAGACATTACCTTCAAAGATGCAGTGAAAAACATGATAATTTATGCATAATTCATTATTCTATAAACAACAAAACTTAATAGTGAAATATCAATTTTTGGGAAATTCACTATTCTTTTTTTACAAGGAAAAGGAGGGATTAACCATCCGATTTTTTAGTTCAACAAGGATACGAGTAATGTCTTTTTCTTAGGGAAGAAAGCCAAGACATGAGCAAGGATCAAAATAGAGTACATTAAAGGCTAGCTAATCCTTGCATTCTTGAAAAAAAGCAGATTGAAGCTAGCAATGCAATGACCAGCCAACTATTAGAGAAATTTAGTAATTTCAAAGCATGGCCTCTTAAAACCATACCTCTTATGCTCCTGTTTATGTAGAATGCCTTTTTCTTCATTTGCTTAGATGATTTATGTGATTCATATGTAATACCCTCACTTAGTGCCCATCAAATAGAAATAAAGCTTGACAAAAGCTAATATAATTAATACTTTTGAGTAAATCTATGTTAATGATGTTTGGTACCGAGTTACTTTTCAATGCATTATAAATCACTTAAAATAAAGGTCATATGACAAGTCATAAGTACTTTAATGAACACATGACAATGTTGATGAAGTTTCAAAAAGTTATAAAATATCATTTTATGACTCATAATTTAGTGATGATTTTTATAGTCTTTTATCCATAATTTTGTGTCTCTTCCTTCCGAAGAGTTCTATTAGATAAGTTATAAGTCTAGTAGAAGTTAGGACTGTATTTGTTTAAAATATTTATTTGATATCAATTACTTTACTCTTTTTAAGAAGTTGATATCCTATAAAAGTAGGAATTCTCTTGGTTTTAGAGAATTGGTATTTTATAAGAAGTGAGAACCCTTTGAGCTTTAGAAAATTTTTCTAGAAATAGACCCAGTTGAAATCTTTTGATATAAAAGAGTTATTAACAAAAATTCTTGAAGATTTTCTTTAATATCTTGCTTGGAGAGACCATGATTTCGCAAAAGGTGAAGGTGCATGTGGAATCAAAAATTCTCAAGAATTTGGTAATAAAAAATCCTATAGAGCCCCTTACTCGCATCATTTAGGGTTTTCTTTGGTGAAGGTAAGAGTTACCATCATACGATCACTTGTACATTTTTTGATATTTTATGAATATATTTTATGTTAATGATTTTTATATTTTATCATCATATGATGATATTATTTATTTATATATATTTCTATTGCATGTTGATGGTTTTAGAGTTCACAATTTAGGCGTTGTTTGAATTAGATTATGTATGAGATATGCTACTATATTATTATCTGGCTTGATTGGCAAAAAAATAAAATTTTGGTAAAACTTAATTGTGAGAGAGATGTGGATTAGTCATGAATTTTGGATAGCCTTGTCATAGCTAGATGCCTGGGATTTTGAAATGGTCTTATTATATACAAATTATGTATGCTATTGTGATAGCCCTGTTATGAAGAGGTTATACGTGGTTAGTCCTATAGAAAGGTAATGATTTGTGGCTTGGTGGTGTGGCTTAGATCTGGGTGCAATCCCACTGTTGTTACAACCATTGTGGTGCTGGAATGATGCCTTACTCTTTGCTTCCCTCATGCTGCGACCGAGCAGTAGCGATGGTAAAGAAGGCCGTGCCAAGCTTCCCCCGGGGCACAAGGGGCTCTTCGGGAGACCCTTACCTTTCTTTGCTACTTCAAGATCCTTCGGCGGCCGGACGACTTCATCAAAGCCAAAAAGCAGCGGTAGGTATAGCTCTTCGTAGCAAATCTTGTTCATATTGTACTTTCTCTCTTCTTTCTTCTTTATTCGAAAGGGATCCATCCAATTCTTCTTTATTTGTTTCCGATCCCAAAAGGGATCCATCCAATTCGAGAACTGCTAGAACCTGATGATCAAAAAGAGGCTAATGATGGCTCCTCTGGCAATCTAGAATCACAGTTGAAAAGGCTTGGTTGAAAATTATTAATAAGATTCAGAGATGTCCAGTGTCTATTCATAACATAATTACTACGAAGCTAATCGCACGATGGGCTGTTAAATACATTCTCTATTTAACTCATTGTAGCGCCCCAAGACCATCCGCTAGCTCAATTAACTTCGTTAGCAGGCTGAAATTACGTGGCCCAAAAACTCGAGTGGAAGTTAATGGGTAGCAAGTGGACTTGAGTTATAAGCATATCACACATTTCTCTCCCATCCAATGTGAGACTAAACTTGGGGTATCACAATCTCCCCACCTTATAATGCGACGTCCTCGTCGCACGCCATATCACCCATTTCTCTCCTATCCAATGTGTGACTAAACTTGGAGTATCACAATCTCTCCACCTTATAATGCGATGTCCTCGTCGCACGCCACAACCTAGCTAGAATCTACCCCAAATCGAATGCCACATCACCCATTTCTCTCCCATCCAATGTGTGACTAAACTTGGGGTATCACAATCTCCCCACCTTATAATGCGACGTCCTCGTCGCACGCCATAACCTAGCCAGAATCTACCCCAAATCGGATCGTTGGTGCTACAAGGGTGGCTCCACCTCATGACGGGACTCCACCACTGCCCCATGGGTAGCCAGGACGTCGCACGCCACAACCTAGCCAGAATCTACCCCAAATCGGATGCCACATCACCCATTTCTCTCCCATCCAATGTGTGACTAAACTTGGGGTATCACAATCTCCCCACCTTATAATGCGACGTCCTCGTCGCACGCCACAACCTAGCCAGAATCTACCCCAAATCGGATCGTTGGTGCTACAAGGGTGGCTCCACCTCATGATGGGACTCCACCACCACCCCATGGATAGCCCTTTCCTCATGCCCACCAACTTTCGCACACTCGAATTGGCTTTGATACCAACGCCCCAAAGCCCAACCCCGCTAGCCCAATTAACTTCGTTAGTGAGCCAAAACTACGTAGCCCAAAAACTCGAGTGGAAGTTAATGGGTAGCAAGTGGACTTGAGTTATAAGTACATCACCCATTTCTCTCTCATCCAATGTGGGACTAAACTTGGGGTATCACAATCTCTCCACCTTATAATGTGACGTCCTCGTCGCTGCCACAACCTAGCCAGAATCTATCCCGAGTCGGATCGTTGGTGCTGCAAGGGTGGCTCCACCTCATGATGGGACTCCACCACCGTTCCATGGGTAGCTATTTCCTCATGCACACCAACTTCCGCACACTCAGATCGGCTCTGATACCATTTGTAACGCCCCAAGCTCACCCGCTGGCCCAATTAACTCTAGCGAGCCGAAACCACGTGGCCCAAAAACTCGAATGGAAGTTAATGGGTAGCAAGTGGACTTGAGTTATAAGCACATCACCCATTTCTCTCACATCCAATGTGGAACTAAATTTGGGGTCTCACACTCATAGCATTTTTGCAGTTTATATTTAATCAGATTCAATCAGAAGTGCTCTGTATATATGATAGGTTTGTAATTTATCAGACCATTTTACCTAATGCGAGCCCCAAATTTTATGACTCCCATTGTAGGGTCCCCCATCCATGAAGACCATAAACTGAGCTCACTTTGATATTTTTTATAATGGCCTAGGGCTTTATGGAAAAAAAAAAGCTAATCAAAAAATATTATAAAGACTTAAAGCTTTTATGAAAAATATTGTTTATATTTTTTGACGTTATATAAGTATTTAAAATTTTTCTATTACACAATAGAGCTATCTTGTTTTATAAGAATAATGGAAGAAATTATTGGCTATCATATAGCCTTATTTAGTCTAAAATTAACAATTTTCAGAGAAGTGAAGCAAGAAACCAATAATGTACTTAAAACCACGAGTCAATGTTATCCATATTCAATGTTTTCCCTGTTGAATACATAGTAGCGATCTTTCTAGATACAAGTATCACTAGGATTAAAAATATAAAAACTTTTATGAGGGAGAGAACCTAAATAATGAATGAAAAATTTCTTACTCCAATTTTGGCACAGATTAACGCATAGAATCTGCTTTCTGGAAGAAAGAGATCACGGCATCCGGTATCTGTTCCATAACAATAACTCAAAGTCACTGAGGTAAGCTAAGCTTTTTTGAGAACAAATGCCGGATGGAGCCATCTATAATTCATAGAGATAATCAAATCTCAGATTCTCGAGGAAACAGGATGTGCTCTATGGGCTTCTACGTGCTGGTGTTCAATGGTGTTACTATAGGCCGCGTCAATTTACCTAAATCTTGGTCTTCGGAAAAAAAAAAAAAAAAAAAAGAAAAAGAGAGAAAAAAATGCTCAACGAAATCTTTGTTAGATTGCTTCTGATATTATTATATGGATTTGCTGCACCAAAACATTTTAAGGATAAGTTTTCAAAAATATCAGTTGGTCCAAACCACCACTGCTTTGCTGCTGCTTACATATGTGATGAATGATGTGTTGGTAGGTATGGGGAAGCAATAGGGATGTATGGGACCTTTCTTTTTTTTTTTTTTTTTTTTTTTTTTTTTGGTCTCCGACCGTCCTCACATGCTCTCCGGCCAGCAACATGTTTGTGCTCAAGTCCTCCGAGGACCTCCGCGTCCGTTGGCCAGAGCCTGAGCTTATATGATATGTATAATATTTGGAATTATTAAATAGTAATACGTGCCACATATATATTATGGTATTTGAGCATCAACTGGTATATTATGTTGTTTTTTAATTTTTTTCTAATTGATTTGGCTTGATATTTAGTTATTTGATATTTTACATTATTTATATTGATATGGGCGTACAAAATTTTTTTTGAGATGTTAATCTATATAATATTTTATTTTATTTTTAAAAAAAGATGACTATGATTTAGATACAAGGTAATGTAAACGAGGAGCAAGTAAATTAGATTGGTTATATCATTTTTATACTTATTAAATAAAGAGAGATATAATTAAATAAATTTAATTATTATATTTATAGTATTTTTGATTTTAAATATTAATAAAGATATATTATGTTATCTTATAAATTGATAAAATTAGACAGGGAACATGCTAAGGTTTCCTGACGTTGATATTGACGCCTTGCTAACGCGTGCAGGCCTGACGTTGATACTGACGTTATTGTGAAGATAAGATTAATAAAGATATACCCCACTCTTTTACCAAGTTAACGTGCTAAGATAAGAATGCGAAAGCCTGACGTTAATACTGACGCTTTGCCAACGCATGCAGGTACGACGTTGATACTGACGTTGATGCTGACGTTATTGCGAAGATAAAATTAATAGAGATATACCCCACTCCTTTACCATGTCAACGTGCTAAGATAAGAATGCGAAGGCCTGACGTTAATATTGACGCTTTGCCATCGCGTGCAGCCCTGACGTTGATACTGACGTTATTGCGAAGATAAGATTAATAAATATATACCCCACCCCTTTACGATGTCAACATGCTAAGATAAGATTGCGAAGGCCTGACGTTGATACTGGCGCCTTGCCAAAAGTTTGTCCCATCCAGGACAGCAGCACCCCGGAGGCATCTATAAATACAGGAAGACATCTTCTTCGCTCCACGACTCAAGAGAGGCGAGCTTCTAGTTTCTAGACATGAGTTTCTCGGTGTTGGCTTGGTGGTGTGGCCTGGCTCTGGGTGCAATCCCACTGCTGTTACAAGCATTGTGGTACTGGAATGATGCCTTACACTTGGTTTCCCTCAGGCTGCGACCGAGCAGTGGAAAAGAAGGCCGTGCCAAGCTTCCACCGGGTCACATGGGGCTACCCTTCATTGGGGAGGCCATCAGCTTTCTTTGGTACTTCAAGATCCTTCGCCGGCCGGACGACTTCATCAAAGCCAAAAAGCAGCGGTAGACACTCGTAGCAAAATTTTATTCGTATCGTGCTTCTCTTTCTTTCTTCTTTCTGTTTTTTTTCTTGTTCCCCTTCCGAGGGTCCATCCAATTCAAGAACTACTGGAACCTGCTGGCCAAAAAGAGGATGATGAGGGCTCGTCCGATAGTCCATAATCACAGCTGAAATAGACTTAGTGGAAAATTATTAATTAGATTCTTTGATTCTGTAGAGATACCCAACATCTCTTCAGAACAAAATTGACATGGAGCCAATCGCACGATGGTATGGCTCTCAAATACAATCTCTATTTAAGTCGCGCTAAGAGTATAAATTCAGTGACATCCAACCGTAAATGCTATGTTTGGCTTCTCAGAACGTTTTTACGTGCAGCCCCAAAAGACTCTTATCATCACGGGTTCTATGAATCTACATGCATCATAAATCTTAGCTCCACTAATGCTATTTCTAACAACCTAATGTTTTATCAAAAAAGTTAATAAAGAATATTATTTAAATTTATTGATGCTACATAAGTCTAAACGCATATCAGCATATGCTTACATATTCTATTACAAGCAAATTCACAATATAACTATCTTGTTTCATAAGAATACTTGGAGGAATTACTTGTTACTATATAACATTATTTCATCTAAAATTAACAATTTGCAGATAACTCAAGAAAGAAACCTATAATGTACTTAAAACCACTAATCATATTATCCACATTCTATGCTCTCCCTATTGAATATATAGTAGCAGTCTTTCGTGATAGAAATATCACTAGGATTAAAAATATAAAAACGATTTATGAGGGAAAGAACCTAAATAATGATTCAAAAATTTCCAACTCCAATTTTAGTCCAGATTAACTCATAGAATCTGCTTTCTAGAAGAAAGAAATCACAGTATCTGGCGTCTGTTCCATAACATGAACTCAAAATCGCCGAGTTAAGCTAAACTATTTTGAGAATAAGTGCAGTATGGAGCCAAACATTTATAATTCATAGAATAAAATCTCAAATTCTCGAAAAAACAAGACGCACTTTATGAGCTTCTACGTGCAGTGGTTCCGTAGTCAAGCGTTATTATAGGCCTTATCAACTTACCTAAATCTTGGTCTTCCCAAAATTAAAAAAGGAAAGAAAAAAACTCAACGAAATCTCGGTCATATTGCTTCTGAATTATTATATGGATTTGCTGCACCAAAACATTTTAAGGACAAGATTTCACAAATTTCAGTTGGTCCAAGCAAGTACTGCTTTGCTGCTGCTTATATATGTAACGGATGATTTGTTGGTAGGTATGGGGAAGGAGTGGGGATGTATAGGACCCATCTTTTTGGGTCTCCTACCATCCTCACATGCTCTCCGGCCAGCAACAAGTTTGTTTTCAAGTCCTCTGAGGACTTCCGTGCCCACTGGCCAGAGCCTGAGCTCCTTGGAATCTCCTCCGTGTTCAACATAGAGGGAAAGCAGCATGCAAGGCTGAAGAGCTTTGTAGTCAATGCCATCAATCAACCCCAACCACTCCGGCGAATCGCCCACTCGGTGCAGCCACGTTTCGTGTCTGCGCTCCACTCTTGGGCAGAGAAGGGCACCATCAATGCAGCGATCGAAACCAAAAAGGTTCGATCTCCTTACTAATGGAAAAAGGCCATCATACGCATAGTTCTAACATGAAACATCGAGTAAAATTTACGGCATAAATTTCAGGTGATATTTGAAAATATATGCAAGGTGTTTGTGAGCATGGATCCCAGCCCACTCACGGATGCGATGGATCATTGGTTTCAAGGCTTGGTTAAAGGACTCAGAGCATACCCGACAAACTTTCCAGGGTCAGCAGCACACCATGCTCTCAAGGTTGGAGAACTTTGTTGTCATTTTCTAGATATTAAATCAAGCACTACGCATGTTTCTCGATTTCTCTCTCTCCCTTTAAGACTCGTACTGGATGACGAATTCTATTTGCATGTAACAGTGTCGGAGAAAGCTGACTGCGGTGTTCAGAGAAGAACTGGAGAAGAGGAAGGGAAGAGATCAGGAGGAGATCAATGAAAACGGTGACTTGATGGATGGTCTGATGCAATTCAAGGATGAAGAGGGGAAGCAACTGACTGATGATGAGGTGGTAGATAACATCATCTCTTTAGTCGTCGGCGGGTATGATTCTACATCAGTCGCTTCAATGTGGGCTCTCTACCACCTCTCTAAATCACCAGAGGTTCTTCAAAAGCTTAGGGTAATTCAAACCTCTTTCCGAGAAATGGTCCTCTTTTTTTTTAAGGAAATCGCGAGGGAGGAACTTCCCCCTCGAGCAAGAGAAATGGTCCTCGTGTCCTTATTGCTAAGCTGTTAATCACGCACGTCGTCATTTCTTTTCGTGCAGGAAGAGAACAAGATGATAAGCGAGGGGAAGAAAGGGGAGTTCATTACGATGGATAATATATCACAAATGAAATACACAGCCAAGGTCTGGGATTCGCAATGGATTAAATTTTTTGCAAGTCTAAACATGAAATTAACTTCTTTTTTTTTTTTTTTTTTGTGGGAAAAAAAGGTGGTGGAAGAAACAGTAAGGTTGGCAAACGCATCTCCCTTTACTTTCCGCCTCACCAACAGAGATATTGAATATGGAGGTAAATGAAATGATTTTTTTTTTTTCCCAACCCCTATACCCTGCAGTGGATCTATGTACTATTATGTTTATATCTTGGAATGCGATTAAATAAACAAACCATGCAGGTTATAGAATACCAAAGGATTGGCAAGTTGTTGTCTGGCTTCGATCCCTTCATACAGATCCGATGAATTTTGACGATCCACTGAGCTTTAATCCTGACCGCTGGAATGTAAGCATAACCAAGAACACATCAGTTACTGGTTTACGAACAAGATAGCTATTTCAATTGACTAATGGGAGCCTGTGACACTTGAAGCAACCTGCAAAGCCTGGAACTTTCCAAGCGTTTGGAGGGGGCCACAGGATCTGTGCCGGGAACATGCTTGCACGAATACAGCTTACAATCCTTCTTCACCATCTAGCTCTGGGCTACAAGTAAATGTCTTGGACAACTCTGTTTCATAAGAACAACCGATAAGATGGGAGAATGCTTCGTATTGGTAGTACTTTGATATTTTTTAATGTGAAATTTCTTAGGTGGGATTTACTGAATCCTGATGCGAAGATGGAGTACCTTCCTCGTCCAAAACCAGCTGATGGGGCTGCCATGGCATTCAGCGCGCTTTGAGAACGCCGTCTCTACCGAACCATATCTACTGCAGATTAAGTTGCCTGTTTCAGCTGTCCTGATTTGAGCGTGGGAGGTTCTAATATTGGCTGTATCAAGAAATTAAAGTTGATTAGGTTCTTGTCAAATGATGGTTGCTTTCACCTATAAATGATCTAGAGTCTAGAGGCAAACTTCTTGTATGGATGCATTTGTGTGTATAGAAATGCACGCTAGTCGGTCTTTGATCTGTATGAACTTTAATAGTTGATGATCAGACAAATATTACTATGCAAGGTTCTCTCTCTCATATTTAATGTTTCGGCAGATGAGGCTTCCTAATTCACAGCCCTCCTTTAATAACCTTGAACCCTCTCAACCTTAGCATGGTGAGCACATGATCTCAAGCTGTTAAAAAACAGATGAAAAAATGTATCAGGCTTAACATTCCCATGGGATAATCAAAACGGGGATTTGGTCGATGGTCTAATCCAGATTAATTACAACTGTGTGATGTCTGACTCTGTCTTATCGGTTTCTATTTCATAGATCCATAAATTCCCTTTTCTCCTTTATAATTAATAAACTTGGGGGAAGCTTCTTTCATCAATTTTGTGTCAAAAATTACGAGTGATAGTGAGGTGGCCGATAATATAATATCCATCGTTACAATGGGGGCTTGATACCACATCTTTGGATGGCCAAAGGTTCTTCAAATGCTTAGGAAGATTTAAAGCGCAACTCTAAAATGTACTTTGTCCTCCGTCATCAATGTCACTATATTTTTCATGTAAAAAGAAAACCCTTATGAGCAAGGGAGGACTTATCACTCTGAAAGAAGCTTCATAAATGAGACAACGGCTTAGGTCTAAAAATTCAATATGGATAAGTTTTACGCAATCTAGATGTTGAGATTGGCAAATGTCACTATTGCTGCTTTTTGTGCTGCAAGCAAAGATGTTAAGTAATTATAAAGGTAAATGAATAAAAAAAAAAAAGAATCCTTCAGTCTCTATCTATTTAGGATGGTATTTACATCTCAAAATATAGGTTATAGAATATCGACCGGCAAGTCCTAGTCTGGACCTGATTCCTTTCGCATAGGTTATAGAAATTTGATGACCACTAATCTTCAGCCTCAATGTAAATTAGTCTAGCCAGGAAAAGCAATACTCACATCAAGCTAGCTTTTTTTCGGTATGACTAATTGGAAGTATTCACCCTGTTGTTCACGTTGTAGGGGAAGAAGAAATAAATCAATAGGGAAGAATAAAAAAAAAAAAAAAAAAAGGAGAGAAACAACATGCAAGGATTTTATGTGATTTGATTAGATTGACTTATATCCATTCGGCAAAGATGATACAAATTTTATTTAAAAAAATAACTAGAGATTATAATAATTGTTTCCTCACTAAAGAGTACATTCTTTCATATGAAACCCTAGACCGCTTACATATAATGGAATCCTCTCTTGGATCTCTCAATAGTGTCATATATAGGATAGGACTCATGTTCTCTATATGTATGGAAACATTTCCATCTTGAGCTTGTTAACATCAAAATAAACTCTAATTGTCTTCACCTTGGCTTAAGGTTTATCAAGCCAATCCTCTTAGAACTTCTTCATTATCTTTACCGTCATGCCTTAAAGGGCATCAACCTCTCCAAATTCCAACCAAATCTAAGAAATGCTTAAACTTGTCTCTTGGTATCAGCTTCTTCTCCTTAATCAACTTTAAAAGCTCCCAAGTCTATTTTTTCATAAGAGAATCCATCTTTTTGTTTATAGCCACTACCTTTTTAGTGGGCTTTTTCCTTTTCATTACTTTCTTATACTTAAAAAACACTCATTTTCTACATTCTCAACTAGAGCAAGTGTATAAGCAACTATGCCTACATACTGTGTAGGTGGCCTAATTTATCTCCACTTATGGCCAGTAGCTATGCTATAAGGTTATTGTAGAGATGCTCCTATACGTTATGTAGTTTCTTCAAATTGCATCTTCACCTTGAACTGAGCTCGCAAGTCTTATGACTTTTCCCTTAAATCTTCTACCTCAAGATCCACCTTCTTTCTAACACCACAATCCTCTATCTGACTTTCAACAGTTTCTTTCTTCTGGTTTACCATAGTAGACTCCTCAAAGGTGACATCTCTACTAATCATAAGCTTGGGTGACCTCGGATCCTCTACACATCATTGTTTGGTGACAAAATAAATTTATTATCATGGAATAACACTTTAACGGTAACCTGTAGCTCATTCCATTATAACCTCTATTGTCACAAAAACTACCTCTACTATCTAAAAACATGCATGTACATGAATTTCATAATATCCTTACAATTAAGAACTTTATAATATTTTAAAATTAAGGTACATTACATATTAAATAAAAAAAATATTAAGCAGTCATTACACTACTTTTTCTCAAAGTTTACAAATTATTAAAACTCATGGCTAGGAAAATAAGAAAATCCAAAATTTCCTATTTTCAAATGTCCAATCAAGATATATGCCCATTATATCTGCATTTGAAAAAAAAAAAAATTGTGCTATAAGGCAAATAAAAAAAAAAAACTATACATTAATACTAGATGAAGAGGAGGAAGCTAGGTAAGAGAGAACATGGTGCTTAGTGTAGACGATGAGGGCCTCTTTTCTTTACCATTAATCAGTTTAAATCATAGATTGATCCCCTTTGTGTGTCTAATGGGAACATTAAAAATAATGAAATAAGATCAGGAGAAAAAAAAGTTAATGCTCTATCTAGTCCGTCGTTGAAGCTTTGGTGACCACCAAGTGACAAATTCTGACAGATCAACAAGGAGTTGATGGGATCACCACAGCAAGATTGATATTTCTTTTTTTCTAAGAAAGTTGTTTCAAAATTAAAAAGAAAAATTCTTTCTTTTATGAAAGAGAAAGATCGTTTAGGATTTTTTTTTGATTTTTTTATTTTATTTTGGGAAAGCTATATCACACTTTTTTATAAAAGTATTACTCTATTTTTTAAAAGATATTCTTGATCTTCTCTCCTATGGTTTTGGAAAATTGATTAAGACCATTGTTTTAAAAAATATTTATTCTTCTTATCATAAAAGAACTTTGTTTGGGAATTGTTTTAGGAAAATATTTTTTAATTATAAAAGAAATCTATTCAGATTTTTTTGGATTTTTTTAATTTTTGTGAAAGCTATTCTAATACTTTTTTTGGAATTTTTAACCAAGAAAATCTGTTCAAGATTTTCTTAACAATAATTCAATTTTTTTAGAATAGTGTTTTAGATTTTCTTTTAAAATAATCTTTTTTTATGGCAGGGGGAAGTTATTAGGGATTTCTTTTATTATTTAAAAGAGAAGCTATTTGTGATTTTGTAATTTCTCTTTTTTGATAGAAAAATTAAGGTAGGTACGTAGTGGAAAATTTATAAAAGAAATAATTTTTGAGTGATAGTTGAGTCAACTATGCAACCATTGACATAATAAAAAAGATAGTAGGATCAAATGGTCACTCCAGTTATAAGACCGATAAACTCTGAGAGCACCTTTATAAGTTTTTTTAAAGCTTAGCTCTATTGTACTATTAGTATTCTCTAATTTTGGAGATTCCTTCGATTTATAAGATTTTCTTGATTTAGAGGGATCCAATTATTAAAGAAAACTCCTAAGCCTTAGTTATTTGGTATTTCCTTCTTCTAATGTAAATAACTCATAATGAAGGAAATATTAAATAACTAAGGTTTAGGAGTTTTCCTTAATAACTAGATCCTTTCAAATCAAAAGGAAATCTTATAAATTGAAGAAATCTCCAAAATTAGTAATAGTTACTTGTAATAGCTAATATTTTACTCTTACTATTTGGGTTATTATCATAGCTAGTCTTAAACATTGAAGAAATTGCATCATCTATATTTAATATGATAGAAATAGAACTAAAACTAAACTCTCGTTGCGCATTCTAAATTTCATATTTGCTTGATTTTACTTCAAGACAAGATTCTAAAAAGTTCATAAATTTTGAATGCTTATTTGATATCTTTATTTATATCGGCCAAAAATTTGTCTAGATTCACTTTAAATGCTCTTGGAGGCTGAACCATGGATACCAATCAAAAATCCTTATTATTTATAATATATAATTTATAAAAGTTTATCATGATAGTCATCAAAGTTAGCTAAATAGGACATAGTTAGATCGTAGAGGGACAAGAAATGTTATCAATATTTTATCATAAAAAAACTTTATTAAATCATTTTATATGACAAGAATAACTTGTAACAAATCATTAAACAACTTGTGTGACTAGACTAGGGTTTCATAGGTTATGAAACATTTGACAAAATATATTGTAACAAATAAACACCGCCTATATATGAGTTTTTCATACATAGCCAGTCGCATATCCGGATAAAAGAAAAGTATTGCGGTAGGTTGATAACCAGCGTAAAACTATACTCACACCCTATGAACATAACCCCAACTAGTTTAGGATTAAGCTTTGTTGTTATTGTATATCGTGACAAATAAAAAATAATTATACATGATAATAAAAAACATGTGACAAAAACTATCATTTTTTTTTTTTAACAATATTAGCTTGCAACAAATAGTAAATAATTTTATGTAACAATTTATGTCATTACTTAACAAAAAAAATGTTGTAAAAAAAACAAAACTCAAAAATATCTTTTGTGACACTTCCTTAAAAGTTATCATAGATTATGTTAATTTCTGTAACAATTATTTTTTCTTGTCATTAAAATAAATAGAGTATTGAAATCAGTGACAAGCAAAAATTCTTATCATAAAATGTACTCTTTTTGTTACAAGAATAACTTATAACAAATTAATTTTTGTTACGACTTAATCTTTCTCTCACAAAAATAAAAAATAAATTGAATTTAGTGACAAGTCATAGTTTCTTGTTATAGATTACATATCTTTAGTGATAAGATTTTTGGTATTCAATGAAAAGTTGCAATAGAAGAGTGATGATCCTTATGACATCAATGATAAAAAAAGTCTCACAAAAATAAAAATTAAATTTAATTTGGTGACAAGTCATAGTTTCTTGTTATAGATTACATATCTTTAGTGATAAGATTTTTGGTATTCAATGAAAAGTTGCAATAGAAGAGTGATGATCCTTATGACATCAATGATAACAAAAGTCTCACAAAAATAAAAAATAAATTGAATTTGGTGACAAGTCATAGTTTCTTGTTATAGATTACATATCTTTAGTGATAAGATTTTTGGTATTCAATGAAAAGTTGCAATAGAAGAGTGATGATCCTTATGACATCAATGATAACAAAAGTCATCACTAAATCAATTTTTAATGACAACAAATATGATTGTCATCTAAAATATGGTTTGGGTAACAATAGAAATAGTCATCAACTATGATATAAGTGATAATTCTTATAACATCAGTGGCAATAGGAGTAGTCATTAATCTATTTTTTTTATGATGATAAATAGAGTTATCATAAATAAATAATATTTTAATAATAATCTTTTTGTGACAAAATTACTTGTCACACCATTTTTTTTTTTGTAATGATAATTATTATTATAAATAACTAACTACATGTGATGATTAATATTGTCACGAAAGAAAAAGACTTTTAGTCGCAGATGTATACATGACGATACTGTGATGACTTTCTAATATCATAATAAATCTTCAATGTTTAATTTTTCAGCTTCGATTGCCATAAAAGATAAAGATTTTTTTATTTATTTAGTGATGAATACCCCACGAAAGATAAGTTTTTTTTCGTAGTGATGGATGCCTCCCGGGAATTCAACGGCCAGCCAGCGAATAAAGCTAGCACCACCCCATCACCCTATATCCCCATTCCTTTACCAATTCGACGTGCTACGAGAAGATTGGTGCAATTCATATAGGGTTGGTGCGATTACTAGTCAACTCATCAGCACCGTGTCGTATCGTAACTCAGTAATATTATAGGATCCATCAGGCCCAGAAAGCGAAGGCCTGACGTTGATTCTGATGCCTTGCCAAAAGCTTGTCCTCTCCACGACAGCAACACCTGGGAATCTACAGTAACGAATTGAAGACATCCATAGAAACAGGAAGACCTCTTCTTCGCTCCACGACTCGATCAAGAGAGTAATATTAAAGGATCTATCAGGCCCAGAAAGCGAAGGCCTGACGTTGATTCTGACAGCAACACCTGGGAATCTACTTTGAGGAATTGAAGACATCCATAAGTACAGAAAGACCTCTCCTTCGCTCCACGACTCGATCAAGAGAGCCGAGCTACTAGTTTCTAGGTATGGATGTCTCTGTGTTGATGGTGTGACCGGTTCTGGGTGCAATCCCACTACTATTACAAGCATTGTGCTGCGATCTCCGATCCTGAATCCAATCAGGAGCACCGCGATATGACCGCATACTCTTACAACAAACTTTAAGAACAAGTAAAGCCAATTAAATTTTAACTCATGCAAAACATAAAACGCAACTGAAGAAACTAAAATTCAGATATATCACTTTCATATAAGTTATCAAGCTTTTTAATTGATTAATACAAAATGTCTAAGGAAAACAAACCTCTAGCTATCTTCACTATCGACGTCTATCCCAAAAATTCTAATCTAGCAAGTACGTAGACCTCATCCTCTGCAAAATAGTAAGAAAAAAGGGGTGAGCTAAAAAGATCAATATAACTTTTACACTTATTATTATGAATATGCCAATAAGAAGTTTAGTATAGCCAAAATATGCTTGAATAAAAGATATCATAATATATATATAACCTTCTAAAAAAAATAAAATCCACATAGCAGAATAAATACTAACCATCCATAAGATAACCACAGTCACAGCCAAACCAAACCAATAAACTCAAAATAACCACATTAAGAAAGATAACCATACCATAGCATTCAGATAACCACAATCACATCTAAACAGTCCATGTGATCGCAGCCACATCCAAACCATTCACGTAACCATAGCGACATCTAAACTATCCATATAACCACAACCTCATCCAAACCATTCACGTAGCTGCATGCAAGACATCACTAAGGTTGCGTTTGGTAGCCGGTAATCTATCCAGATTGCCGGCAATTTAAACTGGCCTACCAGATAACTAGGTTTGGTATGTTTTTTAATTGTAATCTATCTTGCAGTGGTAATCTGGATTACCTCTCATGAGGCAATCCAGATTGCTTGAGGGAGGGATGGCTATCCAGATTACCGGAGATGTGGTAATCTGATAATAATTTTTTTGCACAAAAATGCCATGTCCCTTTCTCTTCCACGAAAACAAAACCCATTCTTTCATATGCTTTTCCCCTTCTCCCTTCACCGTGCTTACCCTACTCCCACTCCTCTTACGTCGCCAATGAGCTCCCCTCCCGTCGCCTCCGAGAAGATCGCCGCCAGTGAGGCAATCCAGATTGCAGTGGTGTTTGTTTTTCCATAAAAAAGCACAAAAAGTAAATTTTTTTCCACTCCAGGTGAGCTTTTTTTTCCCCCACTCCAGATCTTAAGTTTTTTTTTTTTTGATTTTAATGTAACCACAGCGTGGTGTTTGTTTTTCCATAAAACAGTAGAAGTAGTAATTTTTTTTTTTCGCTCCAGATCTTAAGTTTTTTTTGATTTCAATGCAACCACAGCGTCGTGTTTATTTTTTCATAAACAGTAGAAGCAGTGATTTTTTTTTTCGCTCCAGATCTCAAGTTTTTTTTTGATTTCAATGCAACCACAACGTGACATTTGTTTTTCCATAAAACAGTAAAAGTAGTGATTTTTTTTTCCGCTCCAGATCTGAAGTTTTTTTTTTTTTTTCCAATGCAAGCACAGCGTGGTCTTTATCAAATAGTATTTTTTTGACTCCAAATCTCAAGTTGTTATTTGATTGTAATGCAACCGTAGCATGGTGTTTGTTTTCCATAAAACAGCACAAATCAGTGGTGTTTGTCAAATAGTGTGTTTTTCGCTCCAGATCTCAATTTTTTTTTTTTTTGATTGCAATGCAACCATAACGTGATGTTTGTTTTTCCATAAAACAACACAAATAGAAATTTTTTTCCTGCACAGATATCAAGTATATCAATTTTTAATATTGCCAAACATGTAATAATATATTAATTTTTAATAAATTTGACTTAGGGGTATTTTAAAAATTTGATGTTACATTACTGATAATCTGATTGTCATACCAAATACAGTAATCAATATTATTGCAACATTGCCTGTGTATACCAAACACAGTAATCAACATTACTGACAATCTATTCAGTGGTAATCTATCTTACAGGCAATCCATTTTACCTTTCAGGATTACCTGGCGATGCACCAAACGCAACCTAAGAAAGTTGCTCTCCCTTTGTATTCAATATGTCCACTGGGCCTCCTTGCCATAACACGTAAGGCTTCCACTAAGCGAGTCACTCCCTTAACATGCATGCATCACGAGGCTGTACTGTTAGTACATACTGTCACTTCCTTAGTATGCATGCGTCATGAGACTTTTAATTTTTGAACTTCCTACTCGAATTTCTTCAAGTTATTGGAGAGGAATCTATTCTCTTCTTTTGATTGCCTCCTTTCTTATATGAAAGCCTTCAGAAGCCCCTTGTGTGCTTCTTTTTGGTCGGCCTATTGGTTCGATAAGGAATTGACCATGAGGACTTATTTCATGAGTTCGTCCTCTTTGTAGCTCCTATACGATTGCTTAGAGTTGAGCATCATTATTCTCCAGCAGCTTGACTTGATCGACTTTAGATAGTAGCTTCCCCATTGAACATTGGAGCTGAGCATGGTTGACCTTAAGTTATTGCTTTCTTTTCGTAAGTATCATAAAATTATGATAATTCTGCAAAAAAGATAGATGATGAAGTTAGTTAACTAAAATCTAAGTAAAAGAATAAAAATAAATATATGGATGTAGATTACCTCAGCTAAGTTCCTCCAAGTGCCGAGGCTGAGTTCCTTATTACTTTTTTTCATTAAAGAATGAGGAGTCATGTGAAAGGCACATGCCTTCAACCACTTGTCGAGCCACTGATCCAAACAGGATCGAATCGGTGACCCAAACATCTTAAGGGCTGAACTGATGACCCAAACATCCTAAGGGGGATATAAATCCCGGAACTCTACAAAGAAGTGGGCCCGGAAGGTGGTGGTGCTGAGGAAGGAGAGGTTGAAGGTGGCAGGGTAGATGAAGTTAGAATTGTTGGAGGTGGAACTTCATCATGTGGAAGAGATTGTGATGTTCCTTCCTCGCTCGAACACCATCGGGGCCTTGGACAAATTTAAACAAATTTAATTATTATATTTATAGTAGTTTTGATTTTAAAAATTAATAAAGATATCTTATGTTGTCTTGGAAATTGATAAAATTAGGCAGAGAACATGCTATGGTGTCATGTATCACATTAAAGTTGGGTGCCCAGGCGCATGCTGCCTTGTCTTTTTTAAGCAAAGGCATATATTGCCAGGTTTTGCGGCACCATAGATGCCTCCCGGCGGTGCAAGACAATCCATCGCCCAGCCAGCGAATGAAGCTAGCAGCGCCACCCTATACCCGACTCCTTTACCAACGCCTAACGCTGATAAAGATAAGATAAGTTTGCGAAGGCCTGACGTGCCTGACGTTGATAAAGATAAGATAAGATTGCGAAGGCCTGACGTTGATACTGACGCCTTGCCAACGCGTGCAGGCCTCCTTCCAAAAGTTTGTCCTATCCAGGACAGTAGCACCTGGAAATCTAGTTTAGGGAATCGAAGACATCCATAAATATAGGAAGACATCTTCTTCTCTCGACGACTCAAGAGAGGCGAGCTTCTAGTTTCTAGACATGAATTTCTCGGTGTTGGCTTGGTGGTGTGGCCTGGTTCTGGGTGCAATCCCACTGCTGTTACAAGCATTGTGGTACTGGAATGATGCCTTACTCTTGGCTTCCCTCAGGCTGCGACCGAGCAGTGGAAAAGAAGGCCGTGCCCAGCTTCCACCGGGTCACATGGGGCTGCCCTTCATTGGGGAGACCATCACCTTTCTTTGGTACTTCAAGATCCTTCGCCGGCCGGACGACTTCATCAAAGCCAAAAAGCAGCGGTAGGCACTACTCTTCGTAGCAAAATTTTATTCGTTTTGTACTTCCTTCTCTTTCTTTCTTCTTTCTTTTTTATTTGTTCCCCCTGCCGAGGGTCCATCCTATTCAAGAACTACTGGAACCTGCTAAACCAAAAAGAAGCTGATGAGGGCTCGTCCGATAGGCTAGATTCACAGCTGAAAAAGACTTAATAGTAGAAAATTGTTAATTAGATTCTTTGATTATGTAGATTTATCCAACATCTATTCAGAGCAAAATTGACATGGAGCCAATCGCACGATGGTACGGCTCTTAAATACAAGCTCTATTTAAGTCATGCTAGGTGCATAAATTCAGTGACATCCAATCTTAAATGTTATGATCGGCTTCTCAGACCATTTTACGTGCAGCCCCCAAAGACTCTTATTACAACGGCTCTGCAAATCTACGTGGATCATAAATCTTAGCTCACTCTAATATTATTTCTAACAACCTAAGAATTTATCAAAAATATTTAATAAAAAAATATTATTTAAATTTATTGATGCTACATAAGTCTCTAAAATAATCCTACCATTAGACTTAAAATAATCCTACCATTCATTCATATATATATATATATATATATGGGACTAAAAACATATCGGCATGCGCTTACATATTCTGTTATAAGCAAATTCAGAACATAGCTATCTTGTTTCATAACAATACTTGGAGGAATTACTTGTTACCATATAACATTATTTCATCTAAAGTTAACAATTTGTAGATAACTCAAGCAAGAAACCTATAATGTACTTAAAAACCACTAATCAATGTTATCCGCATTCTATGTTCTCCCTCTTGAATATATAGCAGCAGTCTTTCTTGATAGAAATATCACTAGGATTAAAAATATAAAAACGTTCTACGAGGGAAAGAACTTAAATAATGATTGGAAAAATTTTAACTCCAATTTTGGTCCAGATTAACTCTAAGAATTTTCTAGAAGAAAGAAATCACAGTATCTGGTGCCTATTCCATAACATTAACTTAAAATCACCGAGTTAAGCTAAACTATTTTGAGAATAAGTGCAGTATGGAGCCAAACATTTATAATTCATGGAATAAAATCTCAAATTCTCGAAAAAGCATGACGTACTTTATCAGCTTCTACGTGCAGTGGTTCCGTAGTTAAGTGTTATTATAGGCCTCATCAACTTACCTAAATCTTGGATTTCCAAAATTGAAAAAGGAAAAAAAAAAACTCAACGAAATCACGGTCATATTGCTCCTGACGTTATTATATGGATTTGCTGTACCAAAACTTTTTAAGGACAAGTTTTCACAAATTTCAGTTGGTCCAAGCCAGTACTGCTTTGCTGCTCTTTATATATGCAATGGATGATTTGTTGGTAGGTATGGGGAAGGAGTGGGGATGTATAGGACCCATCTTTTTGGGTCTCCTACCATCCTCACATGCTCTCTGGCTAGCAACAAGTTTGTGCTCAAGTCCTCTGAGGACTTCCGTAGCCACTGGCCAGAGCCTAAGCTTCTTGGATTCTCCTCCGTGCTCAACGTAGAGGGAAAGCAGCATGCAAGTCTGAAGAGCTTTGTAGTCAATGCCATCAATCAACCCCAAGCACGCCGGCGAGTCGCCCACTCGGTGCAGCCACGTTTCGTGTCTGCGCTCCACTCTTGGGCAGAGAAGGGCACCATCAATGCAGTGATCGAAACCAAAAAGGTTCGATCTCCTTACTAATGGAAAAAGCCATCATATGCATAGTTCTAAGTAAAATTTACGGCATAAATTTCAGGTGACATTTGAAAATATATGCAAGATGTTTATAAGCATGGATCCCAGCCCACTCACGGATGCGATGGATCATTGGTTTCAAGGCTTAGTTAAAGGACTCAGAGCATACCCGACAAACTTTCCAGGGTCAGCAGCACACCATGCTCTCAAGGTTGGAGAATTTTTTTGTCATTTTCTAGATATTAAATCAAGAACTACGCATGTTTCTCGATTTCTCTCTCTCCCCCTTTGAGACTCGTACTGGATGACGAATTCAATCTGCGTGTAACAGTGTCGGAGAAAGCTGACTGCGGTGTTCAGAGAAGAACTGGAGAAGAGGAAGGGAAGAGATCAGGAGGAGATCAATGAAAACGGTGACTTGATGGATGGTCTGATGCAATTCAAGGATGAAGAGGGGAAGCAACTGACTGATGATGAGGTGGTAGACAACATCGTCTCTTTAGTCATCGCAGGGTATGATTCTACATCAGTCGTTTCAATGTGGGCTCTGTATCAACTCTCTAAATCACCAGAAGTTCTTCAAAAGCTTCGGGTAATTCAAACTACTTTCCGAGGAATGGTCGTCTTCTCTCCATTGCCAAGCTGTTAATCATGCACGTCGTCGTTTCTTTTTATGCAGGAAGAGAACAGGATGATAAGCAAGGGGAAGAAAGGGGAGTTCATTACAATGGATGATATATCACAAATGAAATACACAGCCAAGGTCTGGGATTCGCAATAGATTAAATTTTTTGCAAGTCTAAAGATGAAATTAAGATAACCTTTTTTTTTTTTTTTTGGGAAAAAAAAGGTGGTGGAAGAAACAGTAAGGTTGGCAAATATTGCTCCCTTTATTTTCCGCGTCACCAACAGAGATATTGAATATGGAGGTAAATGAAATGATTTTTTTTTTGTTTCCGCAATCCTATACCCTGCAGTGGATCTATGTACTATTCTGTTTATATCTTTGAACGCGATTAAATAAACAAGCCATGCAGGTTATAGAATACCTAAGGATTGGCAAGTTGTTGTCTGGCTTCGATCCCTTCATACAGATCCAATGAATTTTGACGATCCACTGAGCTTCAATCCTGACCGCTGGAATGTAAGCATAACCAAGAACACATCAGTTACTGATTTACGAACAAGATAGCTGTTTTAATTGACTGATGAGAGCTTGTGACACTTGAAGCAACCTGCAAAGCCTGGAACTTTCCAAGCGTTTGGAGGGGGCCACAGGATCTGTGCCGGGAACATGCTTGTACGAATACTGCTTACAATCATTCTTCACCATCTGGCTCTGGGCTACAAGTAAATGTCTTGGACAACTCTGTTTCATAAGAACAACCGATAAGATGGGAGAATGCTTCATATTGGTAGTACTTTGACATTTTTTAATGTGAAATTTCTTAGGTGGGAGTTACTGAATCCTGATGCGAAGATGGAGTACCTTCCTCGTCCAAGACCAGCTGATGGGGCTGCCATGGCATTCAGCGCGCTTTGAGAACGCCGTCTCTACCGAACCATATCTACTGCAAATTGAGTTGTCTGTTTCAGCTGTCCTGATTGGAGCGTGGGAGGTTCTAATATTGGCTGTACGAAGAAATTAAAGTTGATTAGGTTCTTGTCAAATGATTGTTGCTTTCCCCTGTAAATGATCTAGGAGCGAACTTCTTGCATAGATGCATTTGTGTGTATAGAAATGCATGCTAGTCGGTCTTTGATCTGTATGAACTTTAATAGTTGATGATCGGACAAAGATCATTATGCAAGGTTCTGTCACGCCCTGGACCCACGGTGAGTGGTGGCCTGGGGTGGCGACCCGCCGCATGCTGAGCATCTGCATGCATCCAGTACAATATCAATTATAAACAAGGAGGGTTAACAACTATATAATATACAAAGTTTAATTCTTCATATACAAATTATGTAATGTTGGGCAACAAACCAAAGTTCCAAAATAATTCCAAATGGGGTTACATATAACAAAATAAAATCAATTTACATCAAGAACTCCCAATTACCCCTATTGTTGCCCCTGATAATTCTGTGGCTCTGAAAAAAACATTGTAAGATTTAATGAGTTTACACTCAGTAAGTAAGCCTACTATTACATATTATAGCCAAATAAGAATTTTTTTATCAAGTCAAATACAAGTCATGCTTCCAAATTTAAAAACATTTCATCATATTATAAAATTGTACAAATCTCATATTCGAATAAATTGGAAGCAATTAATATGAAATAATATTTCAAAATACCATTTCAATTTCAAATCACTGTAAATCTCATTTCATACTAATGTCCCACGTCCACGTAATAACATCCCAAGGATGTAACCTCCCTGTACGCCCCCAGTGGAGGAAGGGTGCCGGAGTTAATTAGCATCTAATGCTATATCCTGTCACAGCACATCCCTAGGATGTGTGTTCTCCACATATTTCCCCTGTGGAGGTGGGTCCCGGAGTCATGTAACATGTAGTGTGGTCCATGACGACATATAATATCACAGTCACAAATAACATTTATTTGCATAATAGCAAACATGTATCAATTTACTTTTCATGTTTTACCAAAATTTGGTAATTTTCTATAATCATGTAATAACCAGATGCATGTATCAAATGCCAATTTAATTTACCAAAATTAACAATAATCAAGTCAAATATTCATTTACAAAAATGTGGTACCACAACTATCATTTTTTTTCAAATAATACTATAAATCAATTCATTATTTCAATAATGGCATAATTTAATAATGATTTAAGAAAAATCATTATAACTGGCTTACTTACCTCACAACACTAATCCAAAAATGTAAATCAACTGTAGGGATCTCTGGGTACATACAACATAATTTTTCAGATTTTTAAATTTCAATTTTTGGATGTCAAACTGACTCCTACACTTAACCCAATCTAATCCTGGGCCCAACTTGGGGCTTGAATATCTCCAAATATAGAAGCCCAAATGGGGAAATAAAAATTCCCCGACAAACTAGGTTCAACGCTGATCCCGACCATATTTTTCTTTTATTGGGCCGAGCCCAAATTAGGGCCCGAAAATTCAGCCCAAAGGGGCTAACTGGACTGGGCCGAACCCGGCCCAGTCCCGGTTTTTTTTTTTTATATATATATATTTCTTCCCCTGCTTCACCCCTGGTTCACCCGAACCAGGGGTGGCTGGTGGCCGGCGGCCTAGGGCCGCCGCCCGGCCCTCCCGGGGTCGGGCGGCCGCCGACGACCGGCCCCGGAGCCGGCGCGCGCGCGCGGCCGGCCCTTCCTCTTCTCTTTCCTCTTCTTTCTCTTCTTCTTCTTCTTCCTTTTCTTCCCCTCTTTCGTCACTGTGCCGGCGCCACGGCCGGCCACCGTTGGCCGGCCGGACCTCACCGGACGCCGCCCCGGCGCCGGTGAGGGCCGCCGCCGCAGCCCGGCCGGCGGCGGCGGGCACGCCGCCGGGCCCGGACCAACGCGGGAGCCGGTTTGGCTCTCGCAAGCGGGGAGGGCCATTCGGCCCCTCTCCCTTCGCTTCGTGCCATGCCGGCGACCCGGCCGGCCACCGGCGGCCGGTCGGACCCCGCCGGACGCTACCCGGCAGCCGGCGGGGTCGCCGACCAAGGCTCGGGCCCGGCGGGCCGCGCGGAGCACGCGGCCGCCGGGCACGCGGAACCCACGGTGAAGGGAGGGCCGTGGAACCGCCGCCCCCCCCTTCTTCCTTCCGGCGGCACGGCCGGCCACCCCCGACCGGCCGGACCCCACCGGATGCCGCCCCGGCGCCGGTGGGGGCTACCGCCCAAGGACTGGGCACGCCACCGGGCCCGAACCAAGCGCGGGAGCCCGCTTGGCTCCCGCGTCAGGGAGGGCCTCCTGCGGCCCTCTCCCTCTCTCTCACGCTCTCTCTCTCTCCCTCTCCTCGCCCGTGAAGGGGGGGGAGGCGTACCGGGCGGCGGCGAGGGGTCGGGGACGAGCGGAGGGCGGGTGCTTGCGAAGCGGGGAGAGAGGAAGAAGACGGGGAGGGGCTTCGGTCCTCTCCCCGTAATTTCCCTTTTCTTTTAGCGAGGGGAGGGCTGAGCCCTCCCCTGCACCCCCAAGTGCGCGCCCGTAGGCGCGCGCGCGGGCGCGCATGCAGCGCGCCGCGTGTCGCGCACCCACGCCACTTAAATTATAAAAAAATTGCCTGACGGGGGGGGTTTACATCCTCCCCTCCTTATAAAAATTTTGGCCTTGAAATTAATGTACAACACGAATAAAATTTTTGAGGCCCGAAATAAAAATTACTAGCTGTATTTATCTATCTTTCTGGTTAAAATACAACAGTAATTACACTTTTGTGCTTATATACAAATATCTATTCAGATACAAATAGATGAGGATATTTCTTTTTCACCTCCTCTTCAAGTTCCCACGTAGCCTCCCATTCAGAATGATTACTCCACTGAACCTTAACATAGGGAATGCTACGTCGTCTCAGAACTTGGTCTTTATGGTCCACAATACGTATCGGATGCTCTTCGTATGTCAAATTCTTCTTTAGCAAAATGGGCTCCGCTTCTATGACATGACTGGGGTCAGAAATGTATTTCCTCAACATAGAGACATGGAATACATTATGTACTCCAGAGAGTGCAGGAGGTAGTGCGAGGCTATAAGCCACTTCCCCGACTCTGCTCAAGATCTCAAATGGACCAACATATCGTGGACTCAATTTTCCTTTAAGCCCAAACCTCATCACATCTTTGGTTGGTGAAACCCTTAAAAAGACATGGTCCCCAACCTGAAATTTCAGCTCCCTTCTTCTAACATCAGCATAACTTTTCTGTCGGCTCTGAGCTACTCGGAGTCTTTCCTTAATCAGCTGCACTTTTTCTACTGTCTGCTGAATCAGCTCAGGGCCCAACAATTTTCTTTCCTCCACATCATTCCAACACAAGGGAGATCTGCATTTTCTACCATACAGAGCTTCAAATGGAGCCATTTTGATGCTGGCTTGGTAACTGTTATTGTAAGCAAACTCTACCAATGGTAGGTGATTGTCCCAAGCACCACCCAAGTCCATTACACAGGCTCGCAACATGTCCTCTAAGATCTGTATGGTCCTCTCAGATTGTCCATCTGTCTGGGGGTGAAAAGTCAGGCCGAAATTCGCCTTGGTCCCCGCAGCCCTATGAAGACTCTTCCAAAAGCCCGGGACACAAACCCGGTATCCCGATCCGACACAATCGACTCGGGACACCATGAAGTCTCACTATCTCCGCTTCTCAATGTACATGGTGGCCAATCTCTCGCTTGAGACCCCAACTCTGAACGGCAGAAAATGGGCTGACTTGGTCAATCTATCAATAATAACCCAGACCGCATCATTGCTTCTGGGAGTTTTGGGTAAACCAGTCACAAAATACATGGTGATCTTCTCCCATTTCCACTGAGGGATCATTAGAGACTGAAGAGGTCCCGCAGGCCTTTGATGTTCGGCCTTCACTTGTTGGCACACTAAGCACTTGGCCACATATTGAGCAATTTCTCTTTTCATTCCTTTCCACCAGAAATTTTCTCGTAGGTCTCTGTACATTTTGGTGCCTCCTGGGTGAACAGTATAGGGAGAATAATGAGCCTCCCTCAAAATTTTAGCCCTTAGATCTTCCACATTTGGCACACAGAGCCTAGTATTAAATCTCAGGGATCCATCATCATTTATTCTGAATTCATTCTGAACCCCTGATTGCATAACTGCCTTTATCTTTAGTAGTTCCAAGTCTTCTTTCTGGGAAGACTTAATCCTGTCAATCAGGGTTGGCTGAAGTACAAGTGTTGCAAGAAGCCCATCAGATCGCTGTACTCGCAAACCAACCTCCAATTTTTCAAGGTCTCTACGAATGTGAGGCTGAGAAGTAATTATGGAAGCTAGCTCTGAGGAGGACTTTCTGCTTAAGGCATCAGCTACCACATTGGCTTTCCCTGGATGATAATGCAGGTTCAGGTCATAATCCTTTAATAGCTCCAGCCACCTCCTCTTGCACTCAAGTTTAGCTCTTTACGGGTGAAAATGTTTTTTAGACTTTGATGGTCTGTATACACATCACAAGTCTCCCCATACAGATAATGCCGCCAAATTTTCAGTGCAAAGATTACGGCGGCTAACTCCAGGTCATGAGTAGGATAGTTCTGCTCATAAGGCTTCAGCTGCTTGGAGGCATAGGCTATCACCTTCCCTTCCTGCATCAGAACACCTCCCAATCCCTTTCGAGAGGCGTCAGTGAATAAAGTATATCCTCCAGATATAGATGGAAGAGTAAGGATAGGGGGCGACACCGGCGTACGGCCTTGAGTTCCTGGAAACTTCCCTCACACTCCTCTGACCAAACAAACTTTGCTCGCTTTTGAGTTAAGCGAGTCAGAGGCAAAGCAATGCGAGAGAAGCCTTCCACGAATATGCGATAATAACCAGCCAGCCCCAAGAAGCTTCTGACTTCTGATACATTGGAAGGCCGACACCAGTTTACGACGGCCTCAATCTTCTTAGGGTCTACTGATATACCGTCTTGGGATACGATATGACCCAAGAAGGATATTTGGCTCATCCAGAAGTCACATTTCTGCAGCTTGGCATAAAGTTTCTTTTCCCGAAGAGTTTGCAGAACAATCCTTAAGTGGTTTTCATGCTCCATATGACTTTTAGAATAAATCAAGATATCATCAATAAAGACCACTATAAACTGATCCAGGTATGGTTTGAAGATTCTGTGCATCAAGTCCATGAATGTCTTTGCGGGGGCAATAGTCAACCCAAACGGCATCACCAAGAACTCATAATGGCCGTACCTGGTCTGAAATGCAGTCTTAGAAACATCTCAGCCCTTTATCTGAGCTGATGGTATCCTGATCGAAGATCAATTTTTGAGAATACCTGAGCTCCTTGAAGCTGATCAAATTGATCATCAATCCTCGGCGAAAGGGTACTTGTTCCGCACCGTTACCTTATTAATTTCTCGGTAATCAATGCGAGGCCGAAGACCGCCATCCTTCTTTTTAACAAATAATACCGGAGCACCCCAAGGAGAGACACTAGGTCTAATAAATCCTCGATCCGAAGCTCCTGCATAGCGACATTTTAACTCTTTTAACTCAGCTGGAGCCATACGGTAAGGAGCTTTGGATATAGGTCCAGTGCCAGGGGCTAAATCAACAGTGAACTCGACTTCACGATCCGGAGGTAATTCCATCAATTCCTCCGGAAAGACATCGGGAAACTCTCAAGCCACTGGAATATCTTCCAACTGGTGTTCATCCTGCTGAAGGTCCCTAACCATAGCAAGAAACCCCTGACCACTTTTTCTCAAGTATTTCCCAGCTTGCAGAGCTGACACTAATCTAGAAGCCGGATGTTCCTGACTCCCACTAAAACCGAATTCGGGAAGATTAGGAATTTTAAAGATTACCCTTTTCCCGAAACGAGTCAATAGAAGCATGATAGGAGGCCAACCAATCCATCCCTAGGATTACATCAAAGAATTTCAGTGGGAGAACTATCAGATCAGCGTTCAACCTCCTATTTTCCATGTCAATCAGGCAAGATTTACACACTGAGTCTACCATCATGACATCTCCATTAGGAAATGCAATATGCAACTCTTGCTCTAGAGGAACGGGTGTCAATGATGCATTCTTGGCAAGAAAACTATCAGATATAAATGAATGTGTGGCACCCGGATCAATTAAAGTTTGAGCATAAGTGTTGCCTACTTTAAACATACCTGTCATAAAGATTAACTTAACTTAGATGTCATGCAGTATCATATGTTTTTCCTCTATCTACTACCATAATCCATGCATTATACCAGGTATGAATGCAATAATTTTTAAAGAAATAATTTAATTTAACAGACATACCTGTCACCACAGGTGTTAGGCGACGGGCGTCCCCGCCGAGTGAGGGTAAAGACCCTCCCTTGGGTCTGGGCTGCTGGCCGCCGTTCTTCCCACGATGCGGAGGGGGCTGCTGATCCTTTCGGAGGGGACAGGTGGCCATTTTGTGGTCCATCTCTCTACAAATAAAGCAGGCACCAGTCAGCCTGCGGCACTGCTTGCCCTGATGGGCCTTCCCGCAATGAGGACAACGGGTCTCCTTATCCTTCTGGCCTGAGGGAGGCCGAAAGAAACCCTTCTTCTTCTTAGCACCGCCACGAAGACCGGCCGAAGGAGGTCCTCTCCTCTTCATCCGTCGCTCTCTCATCCGCTCGAGATGGCGGTGATGTCCCTCTCGGATGACCGTAGCCTTGCTCACCACTTCACCGTAAGTGGGGAGCTCAAATGCATTGACCTGCTTCGGCCACTGGGGGTGCGATCCCTCGGTGAATTTGGTGATCTTGGCTCTCTCGGTCATAACAAAAATCACTGGGCAAATCTGTCAATCGTTTGAACTCGGCTTCATCTTGGGCCACGTAAAGGTTCCTCTGCTCTAACCTCATAAACTCGGACTCCATCCGTCTCTCGAACACTCTGGGAAAATGCGGCGATAAAAGGCCTCCTTAAACCGTTCCCAAGAGATGGCCCGAGCCTCCCGGAAGTGCTTTGCCCAACATCAGCCACCAATCGTATGCCTCCCCCTAGAGGAGGTAGGCGGCAAATCTGATCCGCTCCTCCTCCGAGCTACCAAGGGCCGTAAAGGCCTTCTCAATCTCTCTTATCCACCTCTCCGCATCAAGTGAGTTGGTGGATCCAGAGAAGGGAGGAGGGGCCAAGCTCTTAAACTCAGAGAAGCTACGACCCCCTCCTTGCCAGGGCTGAGATGGAGCGGGCTGAGTAGACTGATCGAGCTGGGCCGGCTGGGTCTGAGGAGTAGGAGGAGCAGACGAAGTCTGCGGAATAGTAGAGCCAGATATAGGTGCGCATCTCGCCGAATCCGCCGTCGCATGGCTCCGAACCTCCTGAGTCACCCCCAAGAATGCTCGGAGTAACTCGGCCTGCAGCTGTTGTGGGTTGTTGCCAACTGGGGCAACGGAACCCGCATCTGTTGAGGCTTCCGGGCCTCCCTGCTGGTCAGGGTCACCAGCCTGAGAGTCCCCCTCATGTCGCTGATCACTGGTGCGACGATGCATTATGAAATCTGCCATGGTTAGATTCCAATCAATATCATAATAAATCATCAAATCTCAAGTATTTATTTAAACAAGTCACTTGAATTTTTCTAATGTTATTACCCTCCTGATGTCATGTCAATATTTGGCCCAAAGTTAATCATGTGTTTGGCCCTAATGTCAAACCTGGCTCTGATATCACTACAAGCTGTCACGCCCCGGACCCAGCTGGTGGTGGCCCAGGGGTGACAGCCCGCCGCATGCCAGGCATGCAAGGCATCCAGTACAATATCAATTATAAACAAGGAGGGTTGACAACTATATAATATACAAAGTTTAATTCTTCATATACAAATTATGTAATGTTGGGCAACAAACCAAAGTTCCAAAATAATTCCAAATGGGGTTACATATAACAAAATAAAATCAATTTACATCAAGAACTCCCAATTACCCCTGTTGTTGCTCCTGATAATTCTGTGGCTCTGAAAAAAACATTGTAAGATTTAATGAGTTTACACTCAGTAAGTAAGCCTACTATTACATATTATAGCCAAATAAGAATTTTTTTATCAAGTCAAATACAAGTCATGCTTCCAAATTTAAAAACATTTCATCATATTATAAAATTGTACAAATCTCATATTCGAATAAATTGGAAGCAATTAATATGAAATAATATTTCAAAATATCATTTCAATTTCAAATCACTGTAAATCTCATTTCATACTAATGTCCCACGTCCACGTAATAAGATCCCAAGGATGTAACCTCCCCGTACGCCCTGGAGGAAGGGTGCCGAGTTAATTAGCATCTAATGCTATATCTCGTCACAACACATCCCTAGGATGTGTGTTCTCCACATATTCTCCCTGTGGAGGTGGGTCCCGCAGTCATGTAACATGTAGTGTGGACCATGACGACATATAATATCACAATCACAAATAGCATTTATTCGCATAATAGCAAACATGTATCAATTTACTTTTCATGTTTTACCAAAATTTGGTAATTTTCTATAATCATGTAATAACCAGATGCATGTATCAAATGCCAATTTAATTTACCAAAATTAACAATAATCAAGTCAAATATTCATTTACAAAAATGTGGTACCACAACTATCATTTTTTTTCAAATAATACTATAAATCAATTCATTATTTCAATAATGGCATAATTTAATAATGATTTAAGAAAAATCATTATAACTGGCTTACTTACCTCACAACGCTAATCCAAAAGTGTAAATCAACTGTAGGGATCTCTGGGTACCTACAACATAATTTTTCAGATTTTTAAATTTCAATTTTTGGATGTCAAACTGACTCCTACACTTAACCCAATCTAATCCTGGGCCCAACTTGGGGCTTGAATATCTCCAAATATAGAAGCCCAAATGGGGAAATAAAAATTCCCCGACAAACTAGGTTCAACGCTGATCCCGACCATATTTTTCTTTTATTGGGCCGAGCCCAAATTAGGGGCCCAAAAATTCAGCCCAAAGGCGACCGGGATCGGGCCGAACCCGGCCCGGCCCCGATTTTTTTTTTTTTTTTTTTCTTCCTCGCTTCACCCCCGGTTCACCCGAACTAGTGGGTGGCCGGTGGCCGGCGGCCTAGGACCGCCGCCGGCCCTCCTCGGGGTCGGCCGGCCGGCCGACGACCGGCCGGCCGCGGCCGCGGCGGCCGCCCCTTCCTCTTCTCTTTCCTCTTCTTTCTCTTCTTCTTCTTCTTTTTCTTCCCCTCTTTCGTCAGCTTGTGCCGGCGGCACGGCCGGCCACCGTTGGCCGACCGACCTCCGACCGAACGCCGCCCGGCGCCGGTGAGGGCCGCCGGCCGCAGCCCGGCCCGGCGAGCCGGCGGAGCACGCCGCCGGCTCGGACCAACGCGGGAGCGGGTTGGCTCCCGCGGCAGGAAGGAGGGCCATTCGGCCCTCTCCTCGCTTCGTGCCATGCCGGCGCGCCGGCCGGCCACCGCCGGCCGGCCGGACCCCGCCGGACGTCGCCCCCGCGCCGGCGGGGTCGCCGACCAAGGCTCGAGCCCGGCGGGCCCACGGGCACGCCGCCGGCCCGAACCCACAAGGAAGGGAGGGTCGTGGAACGGCCCTCCCCCCTTCTTCCGCCGGCGGCACGGCCCGGCCACCCCCGGCCGGCCGGACCCCACCGGACGCCGCCCGGCCACGATGGGGGCTACCGCCCAAGGACCGGGCCCGGCGAGCCGACGGGCACGCCGCCGGGCCCGAACCAAGCGCGGGAGCCCGCTTGGCTCCCGCGTCAGGGGAGGGCCTCCTGCGGCCCTCTCCCTCTCTCTCACGCTCTCTCTCTCTCCCTCTCCTCGCCGGTGAAGGGGGGGCTTACCGGACGGCGGCGAGGTGTCGGGGACGAGCGGAGGGCGGGCGGCAGGTGCTTGCGAAGAGCAGGAGGGAAGGAAGAAGACAGGGGGAGGGGGCTTCAGTCCTCTCCCCAGCTATTTTCCCTTTTCTTTTAGCGAGGGGAGGGCTGAGCCCTCCCCTGCACCCCCATGTGCGCGCGCGTGGGCGCGCATGCAGCGCGCCGCGTGTCGCGCACCCACGCCGCTTAAATTATATAAAAAAAAATTGGCACGATGGGGGTTTACACAAGGGCATTACGCTTTTCATTTGGTCCACCAGAATGGCCCCTGAGACACAATTATCCTCCATCATGGTCAAGAAGCTCTGACAAAGTTAAATTTAATTCCTAGAACTCCAACTTAGAGTTCTAAGCTAGACGAGCTTTATTATTATTCCAATGCCTGAGGTATGGAAGCCACAGATTAAAGAGTGGATGACCATCATCATAAATGTCAATTAAATGCAACAAAGTAATCACTTAATCAGGCTTAAAGACTTTGTGAGTTTGAGATTATTGGTGCATTAGAAACAACTCGTCTCTTGTAGATGGCCACCATCTTTTATCAGAAGACAACACTTCCAAGTATTGAAGGGAAGACAAGTTCGGTTTCAAGGAGTCCATGAGAAAGTAGGATCTGAATCCATCTCCAGTCTGTTGTAGAGCTGCTCAGGGCCTTAGCTTTATTGGTTCCAAGGATATAGCTTATGTTGATTCACCTGTGGCTGATTGCATGACCCAAGCCAACCTACCGTGACATCATCTAATCCATCTTATCAATATCAGGTTACCATGATTTATAATAATTTTATATATTATCAAAATTAAATAATAATACCTAAATTATTATATACTATATTTAATTGTCAAACATTGTAATCTCAGCATCTCATTCACAAGCCTCCTAGCACACCACGATTGTGGTCCTCTGGCAGATGAATTTTTTCAGTGTTCATTCTTCTAGTAAAGTAAATAATTTTTAAGTTTTGGTTTAAAGATAATGATTTTTGGATCCACAAGAAGTGTCATATTCTTTCATTTCTTTTGATATGCTTGCACGACCACTTCCCACATAAAAATTTCAGCCATCAAATGTGTGACAAAATTGTAAGCACAAAGCTGCCAGTGCAATCTAGCTGGTGCTTGCCATGCCATATTTGGGAGAGTTCATTACCTCAGGGGTTAAGCTACCTCCAGAATATACTCACAAATTCAACATTTGGAGAATACTTTTAGCTAGAACAAAGGATTTACAGTTCAGTAAGGAAAATGTTGATAATTCATGAAAACCTTGGAAAGAATATGACTTGGGTGAAAACAAGAGAGAACAAAAATGTATACAACTTACTCACAAATTTTATATATTGGTTTCTACAAAGTCAGAAGCATGTAGGAGGTAAGAATGGCAAGAAAGAGCAGAAACAGCTAACAACAGAACACCATTTTGAATTTTACGAACGAATATGAAAACATAAATTATTTGACAATTGTTCATATAAACATGCATACAGAAAAAAATCCAGAATAGTTTAAGAATTTTCAATGATTCATAGAGGCAATATTACTGCAGTGAATGAGGGCTATGTTAACTTCTAAATCCAAGGTTTGTTTCATATGGCTTCATGTCTGGCCATGTATAGAAAACTTGATTCAAGACATGATTGGAATCAAAGCTCTGAAATGTGGTACACAGAAGCATGTAGGATGTTTGCAGAAGGAACTGCCAAGGATTACAAGTCATGTTGGCAATGTTCTCCTTGAAGCAAACGGAAGTGCACACTTCCCACTGTGATGGCTCTGAGAGAACTATCCTTTTCAACATTTGGTACTGCTCCAGCAACAATGTGCTGCACTGATTCTCACTATCCATGCATAGGTTATATAGGATGGCCAAGCTTGAAGCTTCAAGAGCAGTCACCTTCTTCCTTTCTTTGATCAGTTCCACTAATGGAAATATACCTCCAGCAGCAGCAACTGCCCTCGTGGCACTCCATCACTCCTCCAGAAGTTATCTTGTTCCCAGTTCTATGACAGCTGCCCTCCTCCTCTTCTCGGAGATTCATCAGCAAATGATAAGTCCTCATTTGTTCAACAAGACGTGGAATCAGTCTCATATGGAAGTAACTTCCATTTCAATAGAAACACCCTCAGACTGGTGGCCAAACCAAATTCTTGATTTCTAGCTTTACTAGACATGCAGCAACCCAGTCCTTCGTGTGAAGAGGAATATTGGACTTCAGGATCTGACGTAGCAAGCGTGCAAAGAATGCATAGCATCTAGACTCTGACAGAATTGCTCAAAATTCAGCAGCTATTGCCAGCAACCTGGATGCTGCAGCTGTTGCAAGGCGCTTCTCAATTTCTTCGGCTTCAATAGCATTCAACTCGAGTGTGTTGTCATCATCACCATCCATGCCACCAAAGAATCAATCTATTTACTAATATAAAAATTAACATTTTAATAGAAAGAATTAATTAGTGCCTCTTAAGAAACTTAGGATGATGATATAAAGAAAAACATGCTTAATTGTTATATAATAGCAATATATCCAGATGACTTGGCACTTTTGCAAAATTCTTATCAGGATAAGGTTCACTAAAAGGAGACAATACGTGCATTCATGGTTTCAAACTTGCCACCACCAATGATATTATGAAGAAGAGTGTCAAACACGGCATGAGGAATTCTAGTGAAATATACCTTCCTGAGTATATAGTGAATTCTACATTAGTGATTAAGAGTATTTGATAGCTCATTAAAAATAAGAGGACAAATAAAGTGCATAACCAATCATCTTGAATGGATTTAATGGGAAAGCTTTTTTTAAAAAAGCATTTAAATATTTAGATAATATTTAAGTTCCGTAGAATGATGGATACAACATACCATCTGAAGATGCCTTTTGAAAAAACAAAATCAAGTGCAGAATTAATGCCAGCTGCGGTGATAGTAGCCATATGTGATTCAAAAGCTGCTACAAAAACTCAAGAATAGAAGCAACCTTTATTTGCAAATTTGGAGATGATGACCTCAAGATATCAATTAGGCACGGTATTACATCAGAATCTATTCTCTCTCCTGTATATGAATAAAAATTTACCTGATCATTGTAATGCTGAATTGATACAAGCATAGTAAATGAAAATCAGCATTGTGGGTTGTACTTTCTACATTGCAAACTTATAAAGAAAAGTAAAGAAGCAACTTTGAATGATTATCTAGTTTATAATATAACCTAATCATATTATAATATTATCTATGCAGTATAGGTATAAAGTCATCGGCGCATCTCAAAATATTCATTTATTTAAGTGAGAATCATTCAACCTTCCCGTTTTTCCCTTCACTTTTTTTGCCTAATTATCATGACATGTTTTGTGTTGATGAATTGCTAATCCCTAGGCAAAGGCTTGGAGGCTGGCACAGGCAAGGGCACAGCTGCAATTTAGTTGTCTCTAAACAACAGTATCGAGCCTGTGATTTAAAATAAGACCTTTATTTTCTGCTTCATTTCCATTTAAGAATATTCCATCTTTTCCCCAGAGCCATTATGAGCTTTCTGGTAGGAAACTCTCCATTCCGCTGACTGACAGACAGGGAAATTTCGAAGATTTTTTTTTTTTTTTTTTTTTTTTTTTTTTGAGCCTAAGAGCTAGCAGATTTGTCTGTGATCGGCAACTAAACAAACTCAACAAAAGAGGCTATCTATCCTCCCCTCCTGGTATCTTGTCCTCTCCACACCTTCCCCAACCCACCCCTCTAATTACTTTCCCTCTTCTCACAGTTCAAATGACGCCCACTTTGCTGATATCCTCCCTAGCTCCCTTATCTTGAGATCAAGGCTACAAAGGATGGACCTGCTCATCCAATTGTGTTAGAGGTCATTTAGTTAATCACCATAGTGATTTTCCTTGGTGATAGGATCATTGCCGATAGGCTCACCAGTGGTCCAACATCATCCCATTTGGTATGAAATATTTCGATAATCAAAGATCACCATGTTTAGTATACCATGGATATGAAAGATCACCATACGTGCAATACCAATAATACCCTTAAAAACTTATTAGCATAATATACGAATATGAAACCCACAATTTCAATCTAAATACAAAATATTCATATATAATAATATATTAAAATATATTATAATTATATATTTATTATATAATAAATATAAATAATAAAATATTAATTCCTATATTACAACAACTAATATAATTATATATTATATTATCATAATGATTATTTATAAATATTATGATATAATATATAGTTAATATATGTAATAATATTATTATATATTATGATAATAATTAATATTATATAATTATAATATATTATAATTATATATTAATATATTATATATAATATTATATTATTATATAATATTATATGTATTGTAAATAATATATTATATTATATTATTATAATATAGGGGGAGAGATTGACAAATATAAGGATAAAATTCTTCATAATTTTAGTTTACGTCACCATCACCATAGTGATCTAACATTCCCATCTTGGGTGGGATTAAGATCGCCCCTCTTGGACGATGATCTTAATTCCTCGATGTCCTTACCGCAATGATGAGCACCAAACGATGTAATCCTATTCTTGTCCCAAGATCGTTAGTAATATTTCAAATATCACCCATTACCAAACACCACCTTAACATTCTAAATTGCGGTAGATCACCTCCATAACCATTTCTCACTACTCACAGTAGTTAAGGCAAGAAATGATGAGCAAGTATCGAACCGAAAATTTGGTTCAAGGCGAAGCCCAAACTCGGAATTGGTGCCGATGCGGCATGGTGGGCGCAGTCCCGGCCCGAAAGCTTAATGGGTTCGCAGAGCTTTGAATTCAAGTTCAGATTCGATTAAAGGTACGAATCCATTTTACGTAATATAAAGGGCCTCGTTTCGTTAAAATTATCACGACTCACGAAGAAACCTTAGGGGCTTCGATTTGTCGGTCCATTAGAGCTTATGAAAAAACTCTAAATTATTATTGTCTTGTCATCGTCATCATTCGTCGTCATCATAGTCCATCATCCATGAATCATCTGGCATTCATCAAGAAAGTCAAAAATCTCTCGACTCTCTCTCTCTCCTCTCTCCTCTCTCCTTCTTCCTTTCTCTCTTTCTCTCTTCCTTTATTCCTTTTCTCGATTCACCATAGTTCGATATAGTACATAAGAGTACCGTATTGAACCGATTAAGCAACTGGTACGGGGTGCTAGTTCAATTTGTTAAACCTTGGATTAAGGTTTTGAATTTCTTTAAAAGGATCTTCGAAGGGATGAAAAAGGTGGACTTTCAAATTCAAGCATTGGCTCCATACCATCTCTTGCTTCTAGATTCCAAGGTCAAAAAGTTTCAAAAGACAAACTGCCCTTTTATAAGAGGTTCATTAGGGGTTTTCAGTATAATGTGTCTCCTATGGTGTTTTGGAAAAAGTGAGCCCAAATGAATAAAGGTTGCAACCAAAAACTTCTAGGAAATCAAAAAGAAAATGCCACAAACTCTTATAGCATAGCTCCTAGATTTGTATGAGGTATTTAAGTTTGCATATGATCCCTAAGGAATAGGTATACTAGTCTTACACCACCATTCAAGTTCACAGGTATTGGAATCTTGACTTTTTTCTTGGATAGTTTATTACATACTTCGAACATCGAGGCCCCACTTCATACATGAATTTCCAAGAAAAATTAGAACGTGACAGTTTTGAATCCAAAACACTGTTTAGGTGTGAAGGGCAAATTTATCAGAGCAAATGTATGCATGCACTTCACAAGGCAGCAGCCATTCTATAAAACCACAAACATATAGGTGGTAAGTTTTGATCAAAATCATTCACAGTTACCATACAAGTCAGGTTTTGTGTGGGCTTTACATGCACGAGTTTATACCACTTTGACTAGTGATTCTTCAACTCCGATTGTAGATTATGTAGATTAGAAGGGTTTGTTATTTTAAGGGAACCCACCTATGTTTTCAACACATCATTAGAATGGATTTGATTTGGGAATTACAAAGAGGCAGAGCAACAAGACATTTAAAAAGGGCAAGACAGTACCATAGAGGAGGATGGTTTCTATTTGTCCCTGACAATCGTGACAAGGTGCATCCTACAGCATAGTGTATTGCATGTAATGTAGTAAAAAGCCAAAAGCAAACCATGCGAATATATGCACCATTTTCTGTTTCTATATTCACCCACAGCAGGACATTTGTTAGGGTTTATATTTGGGCCTTCTTAATAGGATTGAAACAGTGTGCACAATGAAATACACTCTAAAAGATTTTGTTGTATGAATCAATAGAAATGGGAAGCTAAATTTATGTGGCCTCACAAATGAAAGTTTGACCAAAGAATTGCAAATTTTCAAAGCTAATCATTTTTGAGGCAAGGAAATCTGAAGCTGCTGATCTTCTCGCTAAGCAACCCAACCACCAACACATGAATTGGGATATGATGTTACTTGCTCCAATATCTTTACGGCCATACACCCTGATCTTTAAAAAAATACAATAGAATATAGGAGTGGTATAATGTGTACTAGAACTAAAAATGGTACTTTATAACTGTAATTTGGCATTAAAAGATATATGCTTACAGCTTAGAAAACAATCAATAACTTTTGCAAAGATATTAACATGTATACTAAGAAAATTATAAACCAGAGCAAAATGAATATGAAATAACTGATAATACTTTATAAATGACAATTACAGCTATATTAGGTAGCTGTAATTCATAAGCTAGACTTCAATACTCATGCTAAAAGGTTGACAGATGATTAGAAAGTCAATAACCATTAAGCAATCAATTTGTTGGGCGGTGATTCGATAACAGTT